>CM033636.1:4306198-4633698 GCA_019453435.1 Rhinogobius similis | reverse complement strand
CTGTCCTCTACTGTCCATGGCTGTCCTCTGCTGTTCTCTACTGTCCATTGCTGTCCTCTACTGTCCACTGCTGTCCTCTACTGTCCACTGCTGTCCTCTACTGTCCACTGCTGTCCTCTACTGTCCTCTGCTGTCCACTACTGTCCACTGCTGTCCTCTGCTGTCCTCTACTGTCCTCTGCTGTCCTCTGCTGTCCTCTGCTGTCCTCTGCTGTCCTCTGCTGTCCTCTACTGCCCATGGCTGTCCTCTGCTGCCCTCTACTGTCCTCTGCTGTCCACTACTGTCCTCTGCTGTCCACTACTGTCCTCTACTGTCCTCTACTGTCCTCTACTGTCCTCTACTGTCCTCTACTGTCCTCTACTGTCCATGGCTGTCCTCTGCTGTCCTCTACTGTCCATTGCTGTCCTCTACTGTCCTCTACTGTCTTCTGCTATCCTCTACTGTCCTCTACTGTCCTCTACTGTCCTCTACTGTCCACTGCTGTCCTCTACTGTCCTCTACTGCCCTCTGCTGTCCACTACTGTCCTCTACTGTCCTCTGCTGTCCTCTGCTGTCCTCTGCTGTCCTCTGCTGTCCTCTACTGTCCATGGCTGTCCTCTGCTGTCCTCTACTGTCCATTGCTGTCCTCTACTGTCCACTGCTGTCCACTGCTGTCCTCTACTGTCCTCTACTGTCCACTGCTGTCCTCTGCGGTCCACTGCTGTCCTGTACTGTCCTCTTCTGTTACAGCGTTTTGTTTTCCAAAGTTTGGAAATGACTATATGTGGAACAGAACTGAAATAGAGGGAACTGTGAGATGGACCAAAGAACTCATGTGAACCAAAGAACGGAGACGATAAAGAACAGTGAAGTGACAACATAACAACTCAAACCTCGTTGGCAACTGTTGGTTCTGGTATAGTTTAGTTCAATTTTGGTTCATTTTAATTCATAACATCACCACTCGTTATGCCACTTTGTACTGCTATTGGCCTTTAAACATGCTCTTGAGAACCTTCACTTTGGCATCTCATGTTTTAGAATGTAATGCATTTATTTAAAAGCACACACTGCTTTTTATCATTCCGGTGTTCCCTCGCTAGGATTTGGTGTGAGCACTCCATCTACTGGAAGGAGACCTGCCTCGACAGCATGCACTTGTAATGAACGCAATTTGACGGCAGAAATGCTCAAAACGAGTCTTTGACGTCACAATTCTTGAAACTGTTTTCTCAGGCTCAGAGGGAGAGGACCTCGTCGACAGGATGCATGAAACAAGAGCGAATGAAGCTAGATGCAACTCCAGGTGTGTTTTTGACGTGGGAGCAATGTCAGAACATGGTTAAAAGCTCAATAAAGTCAATTTTCTTGTTCCCTGAATTTGGAAGGAACCGATTTTATTTTATCTATTTATTTAGCAGTTTGTGCCAACATACATCGCATATCAAGAATAGAGTTAAATTGCGAATGGTCTTAGACAGTGTTTGCTTTTTGTACTTTGCCTTTTTATAAATGGAAATTTGAATCACAAATGTTGCTTGTAAGTTGTTGTTTTTTGCCTTTAACGTCTTATAAAGCAGTCAGATATCAGGACTTTTGAACAGTTCTTACTTTAACTTTACACAGACTTCTAACTGACAAAGACCTTCATCAAAGTAAACACTAACAGCTCAAAATCACACAAAAACGTATTTAATATTTAGCGTGGGGCCATATTTTCGTCGTTAGAAGATTTCTCTGAATCCATTATGTTTGACCTGTATGCTAATGACCAACGCTAATCATTTATTAGTACTTTCTACATAACTCGCAACAAAAAAGCCACATTTGCGTTTTAAAATGCAGCTGCACTTTTGTAACGATGTCATTTGTTGTATAATTGTCAGAACCACAGCCGACCGCAAAGATAAGGACTGGTCTGATATTTGAGCAACTTGTGCAGATTTTCTTTGGAGTTTAAATTTGTGCACATTAACAACCAGAATCAAGATGGCTGCTGGTGGCAGACAGGTCAAGTCTGGCCAGAACCGATTGTTTTCAGCATAATTTCTGAAAAAATAGTGGAAACAGTCAAACTTATAGGAGTTGTTTTCCTGAGATTGAGTCTAGCACCAGCTTGACTCCATGGAGACATTATTGCTTTGCCTCAAGCATTATAATAGAATCTAAAAAAACAAACAAACAAGAAAGAGAATCCAATACATATTTTCTGTGCTTTCAAATGTTTTCCGTGTTTATTTTCTGTTTGCTACTATATTTTTTCACTTTCCCTCAGCTAACCTTTGACAAAGAGGTCTTGATGGGTTATTACCTGGTCAAATTAAGGTTAATAAAAAAACAAAAACAAAACTCAATGTCCATGGAGACAAGCAGGTGACGCCAGATCTGTGGAGGGCCCCGCTCCGTGTGAGAATGCATGTTTTTCTAGGTATTTTCTGACAATAAAACGACCTGTATTTGAATAAATGTAGGTCAGTTTAACACCATAAAGGACATCCATCACACAAAGTTGTCTGACTAGATTAGATTTAATAAAGTTGTATACCATAAACATTCCAGGTGAAGTAACAGCATCTTAATGGAGGTAAGCTGCATGTGGGAGAAAAGTTACATTGTGCACCTTTAAAAATATACAAGTGACCGCCTCACTGAATCAAAAAACTTATTTCTAGAATTGTCTCAAAAATCACCAACAACTACAACAACCACAACACCACTGCAGCCCATTTCTCTGATCCAAATTTCAATCCCAACTTCCACCTGCTGATCTGAAAGACACGGTTCTCCCAATTAAGTAAATACAGCAAACACAGAGATTGATAGTAAAAATATATAATTTAGAATTAAAATTGTTTTTTCCTCACTAGATTTCAGCCTGAGTGAGAATTCTAATTTCCCGCTACAACAGTCAATTTCCCTTTTGAGAACAGCAAGTGAAACGGCTGGAGGGGCTCTGCGGAAAACACACTTTGTCCTCCGTGTCAGGCGTGGAAATGTTTCTGTTCTGGCAAGTTTGTGAATGAAATGCAAAAGGAAATGTGTTCTGCAAAGTATTATGTGTGGAGCTGGCCAACACAGCGGACTTTATACAGAATAAAAACTAAAACTCTAAGTTTTCTAGCGTACATAAGTAAAATATATACTGTACTCTACAACTTGATGACATAAAGCTCAGTCTTTGTTATGCACTTTTTACACAATTCTCAAAAGAGTGATTGAAACTGTCAATAGTACACCCATAAACTGTATAATTACTTTTTAATGTCAGATAGATTCCTTTAATTTAATTTCTTATGCAAGACAAAAGATTTCCAACATATGGAATTGACTGTGTGCCCAAGGTGGCAGTTGGTCTGTTTATTTTTAAAATGGCTAGCTCAGTACTTCCTGTCTAATTCATTTCAATGGGGTTTTGGTCCAGTCAGACTAAAGTGAATAAATCCTGACAGATCGTGCAGTGAACAGTGAGTCTCTGAAACACGGTAAGACTTGTTGGGACGTGTTTGTGTCTCAATGCTAACGGTAATGCATAACAATTTAAAAGCAAACAACCCAACTGACGTTCTGTGCACAGAGTCAATTCGGCTCCACTTTATTGACCTTATTCTGCCCCGCCCACTTTTGCCGTTTTTTGCACTTTTGTCGTAAACGCACTTCCGTTTGACGAGAACTCCGTTAAAGCTAATGACGAACGAGGGAAATGTCTCGCCGCTAAAATGTTACATAAAGTAGATTGATTTGTGTAAAATGTTTAATGAACACGAGCAACAACAAGTCAACAACGCAACGATTTCCTGGGCGGTCTGAAAACGGCTTTTTAGTCGGTGTAGAACTTATTTTCTGTTGAGCTCGTCTGCTCCATGTAAACTAATACAACGGAAACAAGACGGCGGCGCGTACGGCAACTTCAGGAATAAGGTGAATAGCCTCTGTAACTGCTAGCCGTGATTGGCTTCACTTGGCTGCAGCTGAACAGTGTGGCATCCCTTTGTCCTCCCATATATTGTATCTGAAGTGTAGAAAGTAGTAAAAAAAACAGAAAAAAGCTTGAATGAGGAGCTGTGTACAAATACATGACAGGTGTAGTGTAGGTATTTTGACAGACAAGGACAAGAAAGGTCTAATGTTATAGACAAATTAAAGTTCGACAAAGTTTGTGTTGCGTTTTGGACAGATCTTGAGTGCGCTCTCCGTAGCTTAGATGTGAGTCCAACAGCGCTCGTCGAATTCAGTTTCTGACCAAAAAAGGCGATTGAGTTGTTTGGTTGTGGCTGCTTCCTGGGCAAGTGAAAGTACACAAAAATACTCAGGCCGCGTCCCCACGGAGCGTAGCGCAGGTCAATCCACAAAAGTATATTATCTAAAGTGTGCATCATCCACACGAGCAGGCGTTTCAGCGCTCTAAAAACAATTTCAAAATGACATTTACGCGTCTCCGCCACTTTTTTAGACAATGACGTCACAGCCCCAGCACTGCGTCTGTTCTGCATAACTGACATTATATTCCAGTGAAATCTGAAGCATAAGTCCACTCTCTTTGTCTCTGAACTTAAAGTAAAACAAAAAAACTCCACAAAGTTTCTGTTCACATTTTGCGGCTTTTCTGTACATCAGGTGTGTCCAAACTTTTTCCATCGAGGGCCACATATTTAAATATAGACCAAGCAGGGGGCCACAAATCAATCGCGAAACGTTAAAAAAGCTGCATTTATCTGATGTTTTAATCACCGCCACATCTACATTCAGTCTCATTGCCTTAATATCAGGTCTGTGTGGCACCAAAATGTTAGTTATTTAGGTTAGAATTGTAGAAAATCTGAAATGTGCTGTAAATAGTACTTATCAGGACAATGTGGGCCAGTTCACCAGGAAGCCTAAGGGCCAAGAAAAATTGGTCTGAGGGCCGCATTTGGCCCCCGGGCCTGAGTTTGGACATGCCTGCTGTACATGCTCCGTGTATTCCGCTCTTAATTTAATGATAAAAAAAAAAAAAAAAGTACTCTCTTGTTCTAGTTGTCACATTCTGTGGCAGCATCACAGCGCCACACACAGGCCTGTAACATGTATTACAGTGGTTTCAGGCGTTTTGAGTGCTCCATGTAGATGCACACATTTACTAAACCAGCTCCATCTTTATGGAATTCGTGTTGGAAACTATAGCCGTTTTGTCTCTGTGTGGATAAGGCCTCGGTCTTCTTTACACAGCACTGAGGAATAAAAGCTCTCTGAATGGGCTCAACCTTTTAAATCATGTTGTTCTTGTGCCATCCCACCTGCGTGATGCACTTCTGGGAATTACCTTAATAACCACAGAGCCGTGCGCCTCCTGCCAAGCGTTTATCTCACATCTCTAAGTGTTTTTAATAGGCTTAAAATCCTGACAACGCCGGGCTTTAGCTGGGGTTAGCCGGGATTATGTTTGTGTTTGTTTTATGAGGCTAAAGTACCTGCCCGCGGCTCCACTGTGCGGTTGCCGTCCTGATCCATGAAAATGAACCGTCCTCCGGTGAAGTCGGTGCCGTAGTCGGTCAGGTAGAGCAGGGACGTGTAGTCGAAAGAGCCGTACGTCACCTGGAGAGATGGTTTAAAATGTCATTTCAAACTGCAGAGACACAGATGTGAGAAAAGCATAATTAACTGTTCTTGAAGGGTGTTTTAGAAGAGTATGACAGATTGGTTAAAGAAAATATCTCTGCCATGAGTTTACACATCGGTGGCGGTGAAGAAGAGGAGACTGACAGGATGTAAAGATGAAAGGTGAATGCTGCGATGGGTAAAGGAGGAGTGCAAGCATAGCTGTATTCACCATGTCATAGTTTAAATTAATTCTCAAGGTTTGGAGCACAATTCAATGTGTGTGGTCAAACTGCCCAGCCCTACTTAAAGCAACATGTAAGCAGTATCTTTTGGGGGCTGGCAAGTCACTTTGGAACATTCTCCAAGCAGGTGGATAATTTTAATGCCATACTGTGGAATATTTTAGCTGAACGTAGAGGGGGGCAATATGGCAAAAAAAATGCACGTGTACAACTTTCTTGCCAGATTACGATTTCAATTTTCTCACGATTCATGTATTTTTTTCTTTTACTTCTTCTGAGTGTTCACGGTTCACTGTGATTGGTTAAATCCAGCTGTCACTCATTCAGAGGCTTACGGTGGCTGACCAATAAGAAGAGTGGGTGGGAAAAAGTGTTTGTGCTTGAGGAGACAGCCGCTTAAAATAGACAATCATGATTTGACAATATGACCAAAAACTGCAGATCGTCACAGGGATGAGATCGTCTCCATATTGACCAGCCCATTTCCATGGAAACAAACAGGAGTCAGGTTTATGGAGAGGCAAGGCACTTCTATTCAGGACACGGGATTTTCAGTGCAATAGATACAACCAAAAGGAAAAAAAAACAAAACAAAAAAAACATGCTTTTACTTTTGTCTAGTTACATTCTTCTAAAACTGTGCACGTGCCTAAAATGATTGCATGTGAATATTAATGTGTCAAATGGTTTGTGAGAGCTTGTGAGAGTTTTAAAATCCTACTCCGTTTGTGGTGTGAAAAACAGGCAGCCCAGCAAAAGAAGAAGTTGTACTAAACTTTCACCACAAGCACCGTTCAATTTATAATAATGCATTATACTTATACAGCACTTTTCACCACAATCAAAGACGCTTCACATTGCATTATTCATTCGCTCCACACTTGATGATGATAAGCTACTATTGTAGCCACAGCTGCCCTGGGACAGACTGATGGAAGTGAGGCTGCCAATCTGTGCCACTGGCCCGTCCAAACACCACCATCCGTTCACACACCGCTCTCTCACTAGGACATGTGAGTGAAGTGTCTTGCCTGAGGACACAACACTTCCACCTCCAGCGCCTCCTGGTGTGTGAGCAGAGAATGCGTTCTGTATCGTACATTCTGCCTCAGTGCATGAAGACTTTTCCAACTTTCAGAGTGATCCAATCAGAGCAGCAATGAACCCTGGGAGCGCAGAGACACAGAAGAATGCTAATAGCGTTTGAAAGAGTGGCTTGGCTGGAGTGCAGCGTCCCCTGCTCCCGCGGTAACACAGGACCAATTGATCCAGTTTCAAAAGAATGAAAAATTCAGGGCAGATATGGAACATTGGCGAAATTGTAGTTTAATGATACTCCTCTGCCTTCAAAGCCTGTTGCTCCATCTGCAACTTTTATAACCCCACGCTCAATATTTCAAACGTCCGACTGTCTCATTCCAACGAAATATAATGACAGCACACACGTCCTTCAAAACCTCCGCTGATAATGACTTCCGATTCTGTAAGCGAACAACAATACAAAGTGGGTTTGGAAAATGCAACATTTTGTTTGGCTTGGCCTTTGCTCTAACATCTGTTCAAAACAACTTTTGTTCTTGGCTACGTCTTACAATTATAATAACTTCTGAGGCAATTATCGGCCACAAAAAATATTCAAAGGATAAAACATTAATAAAACAAATTCAGTAGTTCAGAAGTTCACTTCATAAAAAAATTAAGTTAAATAAAATATTCTTTTTCTGATGGACTAATTTGCAATTTGGAGCCGTGTAAAAAATTCATTGTTAAAAAGTCTACTGCACGATTTTAGTCGTCTGCAATGAAAGATTTCTGATTCTATAAACACAAACATGTGACCACCAGTAAACACAAACATGTGACCAGCCGTAAGCATAAACGTGTGACCGAAAATAAACAAACATGTGACCAACAGTAAGGTAAGCATAAACATGTGACCAAAAATAAACAAACATGTGACCAACAGTAAGCATAAACATGTGACCAGCAGTAAATACAAACATGTGACCAACTATATATACAAACATTTGACCAACAGTAAATACACACGTGACCACAGTAAACAAAAACATGTGACTAACTATAAACACAAACATCTGACCAACAGTAAACACAAATATGTGACCAGCTATAAGCAAAAAATGTGACAGAGAATAAACAAACATGTGTCCAGCAGTAAGCATAAACATGTGACCGAAAATAAACAAACATGTGACCAACAGTAAGCATAAACATGTGACCGAAAATAAACAAACATGTGACCAACAGTAAGCATAAACATGTGTCAGCAGTAAATATGAACATGTCACCAACTATAAATACAAACATTTGAAAAGTAAATACACACGTGACCACATTAAACAAAAACATGTGTAAGTGTAAATAATATTCCCATTTGCTGATAAAACATGCAAATATGTTGTTTTTTTCTTTAATTTTGTTTTTAAATGTTTTCTTTTGATTTTCACGTTTCTGGAAGAGGATTCATCACCTGCCTGTCTCCATGGTGATGTTATTGCTTTGCCTGAAATGTTCCACAGTATGGCAACAAAGGTGTCCATCTTGCATTTAATTCAAAAACAATTCAACTTCAATCCAATTTTATTACCAAAAACACCTCTCCACAGATCTGACTTGGCACTTGGCCTATATCGGGGTCACCTGTCAGTTTCTATGGCCATATCTAAATGGATATAAATGAACACGCGTCGACCCTCCACCAGAAAATTACAAAGTGCATCTTTATTGACTTTTTTCCCACTAAATATATTGATAAAGTCTAGTGTCACTTTGCAGAGAAATGTAGTAATATTTGTAGTATATAAGAAACAATATATCTTCGTTGCCTCTTAAAATGTCTAATGAAAATGACTATTTCAGTTTGCATCTCTAAAAAAGTAAACTGGCAATAATTGATCATTGTATCACTTTCGCCGTTCATTTCAGCCGTGTAATGACAGCAGGCGTGTCTCCAGCACAAGCACAAACCTCTGAGTGTTACATTCATTTGCCGAGATAACATTTGACACTATCCCGACAGCATGATCGATGGTCACAATGTCACTTAGAATTTACATTTAAATTAGAATCCCGGGCCAATTAGCAGCAAAATATAGGCGTCCAAGGAGGAGAGAGAGAGAGGGCGGCGAAATATTTTCCACATGTCAGGGTCGGCGGGAGAAATGAGATGAGGAATGTGAATAGCCTTCTAAACTAGGAATGAACCAGAAGAAGAAGACGACTAAATGAACCCGGCTCGCTTTGCTTGTTGTTTAAACGGTCGAAACGGCAGCCGGAGTGAATCATTTGAAAAGGGCCTGAATAAGCATTTTTGTCTTTTTATTTACATCGTGTTTTTGAGGCGGTTTCTTCTCAAAAACGTGCTTGGAGTTGTGTTCGAGAAATTCCGCAAAACACCACCGCAATCGCTTCTGTGTAAAACTGAAAAGTGGATTTTGCCGAAAGATTACATAAAAAAGCCCAAGATGTAAAAATGTGTAACAGAATCAAGGAAATAGAAACACACGATTTGCCAACATTTCCAACAGTCAGAAAGCAGCAATCGTGTAACCTGTGAAACTATTTCCATTAAAACAAATGAGAGCGGTAAAAGTATTTTAAAGTACTGCGAAAACTACAAGAAGTATGTATTAAAATAAATGGGGAAACGTAAATGGGTAAGGTATAAAAAAAACAAACCTGCAAATTGTTAGCTTTAATGTGTCAGTAAACTCTGCTCTGAAAGTTGTGAAAAGCGCTTATGAACCCATCGCAGTGAAAGATTTAGATCAGGAGTGGCCAAAGTCAGGCCCGCGGGCCAAACCTAGCCCTCCAGGGAGTCTAATTTGGCCCGTGAATATAGATATTTGTTAGCAGTATCTATTTAGAACGTGATATTTGGGCAAAAAGACTGTCAGCATTTGCAGAAGAGACCAAATCAAGTCTATTCCTCTAAAAGAGTGGTTCCCAAAGTGGGGGTCGGGACCCCCGGGGGGTCGCGAGGGGTGAGCTGGGGGTCGCAAGATGATTTCAAGATCACACTTTAGTTAATATGACACCGTATTTGCTTTTGTTTTAAAATGAAAAACAGTATCTTTTAGAGAAATTGGGTCCAATAAGACAATAAACTATTCAAATAACCAATATTAAACCTGATTTCACACTTAAAATTATTGCTACTGTAATTTTCATTTTGCTTTGGGGGTCCCGAGTGGGTTGCATGGCTATTTTGGGGAAAATAGTTTGGGCTTGTCCTGAAGGAGACAATAACTCTGCAAAACAGTTTAAAATGAACCAGCTCTAAGGCATATAAATCTGAAGGGGAATAATATCAAAAAAATTATATGTGTGCATCAATCATCTGAACAGCTACACCACTAAATAGGTTTTTAAAAAAGTCAGAAAAAGAATAATTTTTTTTTAGAGAGATGAGGAATGTACTTCACAATGGAGGACAACGAAATCACATATTTGGACGGAGTTTTGTTGGAAGAATGTTTCACGTTATTTATTAAGTGTCAAAGTACTCGTTATTCACGGGAAAACTGGGGAAACTGTGGCTGCCATCATTACCATGTGTTTTGGGACCTGTCCTGTGGCTCAGAAATACTGGACCGAGATTAACAAAGAACTCAGAAATATTTTTGTCATCCCCATCCCACAGTTTAGAACTATGTATTTGGACCTCAGAGCTCCTGCCATGAACACAATAAATGGATATCTTTGGAGTGAACCCTCAAAGAAGGCTATGGCAAAGAAATGGATGGACTGGACTGACATTGTGACTGACAAAATATGAAAAAAAAAACCCAAAAAAAAACATTTGGACTCAATTTGAAAAAGGAACAATTTGACAGACTTTGGACTAAACGAGACATACCTTTAAATTTGGTCGTGCCGTATTTTTTCTTTCTTTTGTTGCATTTTTTGCTCTTTGGTTCGGTTTTGTGTTCAGTGTTTTTTGTGTAAAAGCTTATAGCTGTTTTTCACATTTTTTAAGACAGTAAAGTACCTTTAAGCACGGCTCGTCTGGCTAACTCTTTCTTTTATGTAACAGTACACACATCGCCAACATTTCTCTAGAAGAAGAGGTGTACACTGCATGTGAAGAGGAAAATCAATTGTAAACTTCTCCTGTAGTTTATTCACATAAATGTAAGAAAAAGAATGGCTGTGATACCTGGAATAATTATAGATAATAACTGATAAATTGCTGTCCAGTTTCATGTACTTTTTTTGTTGTTGATGAATGCATTTATGTCCATAGATGTAATTTAATGTTGACAAACCTCCATCAAAGTGTTCTAGATTGAAGAGAAGGGTAAAGACAATAAACCTTGGCTTCTGCCTACACCTGGTCAAATATATTTGCTTCTTTTGTTTTGGATGTCTTGCGCTTTGTGTATTTGTTTTGTATTGTGTTTTGTGTGTATTTTTTAGAATTAGATATTAAAAAATCCTTCAGTCCGTTTCGTCAAAATCTTGTTGAGTCCAAGATTGTACAGTTTGGTGTGTGTGGGATCAACTTTAAGACCGATCCTTATGTCCCGAGGCATTTTAAGAAAACAGCTTTTGAAGAGGATTTAATGGAAGAATAAAGCATCTTTAAGAGCAGACTGGACACGTTTATTGTTTCCATATGAAAGTCTATGTTGAGAGAGAAAACTGACAATTTTAAAAAAAGAGTTTTGCCTGCAATGTCTCACCTTAAAGGGCCTATGACAGGTTAGACTACTCATGTAACTAAAATACAGGTAAGATAAAAATATTTAAAGTTTTGCTAAAAATAATTATACATTTTGTAATTTTCAGCATTTTTTTTAGTTTTGTAATATCACTTCCTGGTTTCAAATGATGACATCACACTACGGAATTACTCTGCGCACTGGGCTACAACTTGGCTAATGTCAGACATTTTTTGTCCGACAAATCAAAATATTTCTGAACACCTTTATTTTGTTGAATCAATGTTTTAAGGGTAAAAAAAGTTGTTTATTTTAGGTAAATTATGCAAAACCTTTGGATAGAATGAGTCCCCCTAGTGTGATGTCATCAGTTTCTTACTTCCTGTTAATTTAAACTGATTTTTCAACTTTTCTCCACCGACTACAACTTGATCGGTGTAAAACTCGATTTTAATGTACAAAACGTATTAATACACCAAATACAATCAAAATTAGAAAATTGTTAAAACCTGTCATATGCACTTTAAGTCCTTTGTTTCAAGTGTAAAAAGGAAGTTTTAAACGTTACAACAGACAAAACAGCCGTTAGCCCAAAGTCTACTCAGTTCAAGCCACTTCTTTCTTCATTGTTACGCCATAAAAATGACGAAAGGAAAGCTTCTCATTTCGGTTTATATTAATTGCTGAGCACGAAGGACAATCAGGAAATTAAGAGCCAGCATTTTAACTCACTACGCTATCGTTTCAGACCTCACAACGCAACTCGATTACAGTATTATCATGCCGTGATTGGACCCTGGGTGACGTTTTGGATATCTTTTATTTATAGGCGGATAAACATTGCTGCAAAACAGTTTCGAGTGTACAACCGGTTCTAAAAACGTTCCGCTGCCTGTGTGACACCGAGCAGAGTGCACAGCGGCAGAAAGGACAACTTTTTTCGTTCGTGTCTCCAAAAAAACTTTCCCAGCTGAACACAGACGCTGGCAGAGACTATTTAAGGACTTGGAACAGGACTCATCGCGGGTATTTGTGCAGAGTTTCCGACTTCATCTGAAGATCCAGCAGCTTTTCTGTGCGGGGGGAAAGCTAAAGGGCTGTTCTGCACTACAAGACTCTGTCCCCCGAGACCTAATCAGCTGAATGCGCACTCGAATTAGCCGTGTGTGGAGAGAGGTTTGAAAATATCACCATAAAGGCCAATGGATGTCTGAGCTAAGAATGCAGAAGAGAAAAAAAAAGTGCTTCTACTTTATCTGTTTAGTTAACATGCAGTGCTAAATTTAACTTTTTTGAGCCACTGGTCAACTCGTCTGTCAGCGCAATACTTAAATACTACGATACTAAGGAATATAATCGATTTTCTATACGAATTTTGACACAGCAATGATCATTTAATACATAATCTTGTCAGGTCAAGGTTTAAACCAGGGGTGTCCAAACTTTTTCCATTGAGGGCCACATACTGAAATTTAGACCAAGCGGAGGGCCACAATTAAATCGTGAAACGTTCAAAAAAGTTGCATTAATTTGATTTTTAAAGCTCCACCACATCTACATTCAGACTCAATGCCTTAATATCAGGTCTGTGTTGCACCAAAATGTTAGTTATTTAGGTTATAATAGTAGAAAATCTGAAATTTTCTGTAAAAATATGTCTTAGGACAATGTGGGCCAATTCACCAGGAAGCTTGAGGGCCAAGACAAATTGGTCTGTGGGCCGCTTTTGGCCCCCGGGCCTTAGTTTGGACATGCCTGTTTTAAACAATTAGACTGACATTTTCAATTTAAAATAATAGCTCTTTCTTTATTCAACATTGGGGTCTTATATTTGTTCTGATAAAGTTAAAGTTAATTTTGACCTGATCGTGCAATTTATTATTATTTTTTTTTAAGTGTTGATACTGGCTCTAATGAGTATATAGTTTCAATACTACTTTAGACTCAATAGGTGTCTGATTTGCACGATCTAAGAAGGAAAAAAATAATATTATTGGATGACAGTAACATCTATTGAGGTTATTGAGATACAGTAATACATTTTTTGAGATATTGACCTTATTCTGCCCCGCCCACTTTTGCCGTTTTTTGCACTTTTGTTGTAAACGCGCTTCCGTTTGACGAGAACTCCGTTAAAGATGATGACGAACGAGGGAAAAGTCTCGCCGCTAAAATGTTACATAAAGTAGATTGATTTGTGTAAAATGTTTAATGAACACGAGCAACAACAAGTCAACAACGCACCGATTTCCTGGTCAGTCTGAAAACGGCTTTTTAGTCCATGTAGAACTTATTTTCTGTTGAACTCGTCTGCTCCATGTGAACTAATACAACGGAAATAAGACGGCGGCGCGTACGGAAACTTCCGGAATAAGGTGAATAGGTTCAGTGAAACTAAAACATAAATGTAAATGGCCTGATTTACAACGCAGTGTCAAAATAAAAATGTAATAGAGTCCAGGCCAAAACCAGGTTAGATTATTTCTGAAAAAAGAAAATTAGGACAACTTTGTTTTCACATTGTAATTTTCAAAAAAGGGAAAAATCTCAATCTGCGATGTATTCATTCTGTATAATGTGGACAAAGCCTTTATAGTTATTACAGAAATGTTGCAACATATTGTGCAATACAAAAGGGCTTCAACTCGAGAAAACAAACAATTCCACCACCACCACCACCACAAAAGATTTAAAAAACCTCGATCCAGCGCCAGCAAACACACATTTAACCTCAGCTTTTTTTGAAAACTTCTTGTCATCCCCGTACGGCAGTGACATACGAGGTGTGCGCCGGGTTACCTTGTCGATGTGCGGGTGCCAGTATTCGTCGTGCTGCGTCTTGGCCTCGGTGCTGTTGATTCTGGAGAAGAAGGTGGGTTTGGTGAGGAACATGAGGTCCACGTCCAACTCAAACGTCTGCGCGATGGTCTCCTGGATCCTCCGGCGCACATCCCTGCGGACAGACGGAGCGCATCACCATCACGCCGGCGGCTTTAGAGGGGAGGATGATTTATGCGGCTGTCCTTTTAAAGCGATATTTATGAGGTCCGAGATCAAATGCGGTTAAGGTTTCCAGAGAGGAGGTGGACGACAAGCTGGGAAAATGTTTGTTTTTAGCTTTATGCCTCGAACCGGGGCTGCGAGTTTAATCAATCTGAATGAAAGGATTATTTAAAATAGCAAGCAAGTATGTGTAGTTTTTTTTCTTTTTCTTTTTTGAGTACAGAGTAAGCAGATTTGGACTTGTTATGCTGCTATGGTCCTGGTTTAGTTCTGGTTAAAGGGCCTATGACAGGTTGGACTACTCATGTAACTAAAATACATTCATTCATTCATTTTCTACCGCTTATTCCCGTTAGGGGTCGCGGGTGACTGGAGCCTATTCCAGTGACTTTGGGCCTTAGGCGGGGTACACCCTGGACAGTGGCCAACTCGTCGCAGGGCTAACACAGAGAGACAGACAAGGACAGACAACCATTCACTCTCACATTCATTCACTAGGGACAATTTAGAGTTACCAATTAACCTACACAGTCATGTCTTTGGACGGTGGGAGGAGCCGGAGCACCTGGAGAGAACCCACGGTAACACGGGGAGGACATGCAGACTCCACCCAGAGAGATGTGATGTTAGGGTGGTTCGGAATTCGAAACCACGATGTTGGGGTGGTCTGGGATTCGAACCCACGATCTCCTTATTGAGAGGCAGAAGCTCTAGCCGCTCTGCCACCGTGCACCCCTAACTAAAATACAGATAAATATATTTAAAGTTTTGCTAAAAATAATTATATATTTTATCATTTTTTGCAATTTTTTTAGTTTTGTCATATCACTTCCTGGGTGTAAATGATGACATCACACTAGGAAATTACTTTGCACACCGGGCTAAAACTCAGCTAATGTCGGAGATTTTTTTGTCCGACAAATCAAGATATATGTGAACGTCTATATTTCGTTGAATTAATGTTTTAACGGTAAAATACTTTGTTTATTTTGGGTAAATTATGCATAATCTTTGGATGGAATGAGTCTCCCTAGTGTGATGTCATCACTTCCTGTAAATTTAAACCAATTTTTCAACTTTTCTCCACAAACCATGACTTGATTGGTGTAAAACAATATTTTTTATGTACAATAGGTATTAATAAACCAAATAAAATCAAAATTAGAAAATCATAAAAACCTGTCATACGCACTTTAAGTCCTATTTTGAAGGATAACCCATATTGTGCACAATTTATTCATTAATTTATTCATATTTATTTATTTATTGGCCTTTAAACATGCTCTCGGCAGGGGCGTTTCTACAGGGTGGCCACCTCAGGCCCAGGTAGTATATGGGGGGGGACAATAATTAAAATTTTAGTTTCATTTGATTGCACCAAATTTAAACAAAAAAAGAGTAAATAGACATATATATTTATAAACGTTTTTGTTCAAAAGTATTTAGTCACAACTAATTTTAATTTACGCATTCAATTCTCAAAATTGCCCCCCTTCTACCAAGTTGGTTTCGGTGCTGGTTTTGGTCCAGTGCTTATTTTTGAACCGGTTCTGCGGATTTCCCGTCAGAAATGCTGGCTCCTTGTGCAGAAAACTGGTTCTGAGCCACAGCGCCAATAACAGCTGGGCCAGAAATGAAAACCGGTTCCAGTGGAATATTTAACATAAAAGTTCAAGTCAGCAGTTATTTACAGTAAATAATGGAGAAAGCAAAACAAAGTCAGTTTTAGCTGAAATACAACAAAAACTACTAGTCGATAAGGAAAAAAAACAAAACTAAACAAATACCAGCATAGCCCTTGGTGGGAAAGGGGTACCAGTGAAAAAAGTCTGGACACGCCCTTGGCTCTTGAGTACCTTTACTTCATCTCATGTTTTAGAACTGTACGTATTGAATTCTACTGAATGACTTTCCATTGTGTTAACTCCGCCTACTAGCAGCAGAGGGACCTAGGAGGAGGAGCTAAACAAACATACATACATACTAAAGCGGGCACGCAGATGTAATGGACGCGAGTTGACGTCAGAAATGCTCTGAACGAGTCTGGCCATCATTTATGGACTTAAAACAGGACCTATGACCTCTAATGATTTCACAAAACTGGAAAATTTGAAACGGGGTGTTTTGCGAGGCTCACAGGAGGAGGAATGCAGCTAAATACAAATCCAGGTATGTTTTTTGATGAGGGAACATGTTAGAATATGGTTAAAAGTTCAAAAAGTCAAATTAGCTGACATTGGCTAAGGTGGTTAAGGGGTCTCACTATAATCAGATGGTTGGTGGTTTGATTTACTTGCTTTGCTGTAGAGCAGGGGTGTCCAAACTTTTTCCATCAAGGGCCACATAATGAAATATAGACCAAACGGAGGGCCACAAATCACCGTGAAACGTTCAAAAAGGTTGCGTTTATCTGATGTTTTAGGTGCCATCACATCTACATTCAGTCTCAGTGCCTTAATATCAGGTCTACCTAATGTTAGTTATTTACGTTATAAATGTAGAAAATCTGAAATTTGCTGCAAAAAGTACTTCTTGGAACAACGTGGGCCGATTCAGCAGGAAACCTAAGGGCCAAGAAAAATTGGTCTGCGGGCCGCATTTGGCCCCCGTGCCTTAGTTTGGACATGCCTGCTGTAGAGCTATGCAAACATACCCTATATACACCTTGCAAGTTTGAGAAAAAGGTTTTAATTAATATTTTCATAATTTCCACAACAAAGTTCATAAATAATTGTATCTTTTTGGACACGCCGTGCATATTTAAATCCAATAAATACACATTGTAAAACATAAATCAATGAGGAATTTATGAGTGAGTTTTTAATTATTTTTTCAGGATGACTCTCCCCTCACATAAGGCCATTTTACTGAAAAGCCACAATTTACGCATTCAGTAAACAAACTCAGCCTTCTAATGGCCATTGTCCTTAATTATTCTGAATACCAAACATGTAACTAATTGTTTTCCCGTTTAGAAACTTCACTGCTGCCTCAAAGCCTTTCTAATTTCAGTTCTATTTCACTTCAGAGATTTCTGAATAATTGAAAAAGCTCGCCAAGGTGCTGAGGGATTTCAAGGCTGTGTTTGTAAAAGGGCTGTAAGAATACACTTGCAAATGAAGGTATTATCCTGGGCCTGTGACGTCAATCCAAGTTCTGGAGGAAGTCTTTATAGATCGACTTTGCATCTTTTTGTAAATCTCACTCGCACGGGATTTCAACTTGTTTTGTTCACTTTGTCTGCGATCCTCCTGGAACGAACGCACGCACCCTCGCCTTTTCTTTTTAATTACGTCTCGTTCACCTGTAAAGCCGGAAATCCTCTTGTGTGAACACCTCGTTGATTTGGTCCCCGAAATACCTGCAACCCACAACAAAATGCTAAAATTAGCTCCGCCGTTCCACCAGCGGAGGAGGTGAGAAAGAGCGAGATAGCGGTTAGCATAAATTAGCTCGTAGATGAATGACACGGACGGGTGCTCGGTGGGAGGTGCGGGGAAAAGGCGCTATCTTGGGTGGCTCGCTAATTGGATCGAGCACGACGCCGGTGCTTGGGCGCGGCAAGGGTTGACGTGGGGAAAAGGGTGCAGACGACGCGAGCGAATGGGGTGACAGTGATGGATGGGTGGATGAAGGAGTTTGGTCGGGAAGATTGATGGGCGAATGTTTGGGGTGAAATGTACAGATGCGAGCTGTCGTTAGCTTGTGGGATATTAATATTAAAGGCGCTGTATCTGATTTTTACCATCTTCAAAACGTAAATAAATAAATAACCAAATAAACCGAATGCAGAGTTTAGCATCTCGGTAAAGCTGACAAACGTTAGCATGCTAAAAGTGCACTGTTAGTTCCACAACTAGATGCAAACAGAACACAGCGGTCTTATTTTGGTCCCAAGAACAGCGTTTATAAAGTATCTGTACTGGGAAGACAGATTTTACTTTATTACATGAAAAAAATAGTATACAGCCCCTTTAAAGTAAACAAGTCAACAAGTTAAATAAAATCTATATTATTCGGGCACAGCAAGGCCATCGCCACAATGGGGCACTGAAGGGTATGAATATTATCTTAAGTATTGTTTGCATTTTGAAAGATTTTGATCCCAGGTCCAACTCATGCACAGCTCCCATGATGGAGTGTTTTAACTCTCGTCTTAAGACCAGTTTTTATTCACCGGCTTTTAACACCAAGTGAGCAGTGTGATCCTCTGTTGTCTTGTTTTAGGGTTTTATTAATTTTTTTTATGAGTACTGGAAACAACTGATTATTCCTTAGTTTTTAAAGGTTTAAAATTTGAAATGCAAATAGTTTAACCTTGTAGTCCATAAACTACCTTCAAACTATGCGTTCTAGTAATAAGCTCATGTTGACCATTAATTTAATAATGTATTATTGCGCTCATTAATTTGTGACAGTGAGCAGAGCAGCTCCTGTCTTTCTGAGACAGTGGTTTAACATTGCCTCTTATGTCAGTGAAGTATCTAACCTTCAGGATGCATAGGAATCAAAAGCAAGGATATGCCGCTTCAGACAACTAGTCCTAAGTCTAGCTGTGAGGCGAGAAAAGTATTGATCCAAGCAGCGCTTGGTCGCCTTATGAAAAAGAGAGCCTAAAGAGACACGGGAGAAAGAGGCAGTGTCAGAAGCACAGCCCCATGTGTGAATGAACAGCTCCTGCACTGCCTGATACTTACTCAATATACTGCAGAAACGAAGCCTTGGTATTTCTCAGACACTGCATATATTTGCAATGTTCGATTATGATGCAGTCAGTTGAAGCCTGACTAAACATCTTGTGGATAAGCTCACCAAACAAACAAAGTTGTTCCGTGTAGGCGCTAATGCTGCAGTGCATTATGGACGCTGTAGTACAAACAGGTTCTATGCATTTTATCGGCGCGCCATTCATATTACTAATTAGAAATCATCTCAGGGGCCCACAGAAATGGTCTTGGGACCAAACATGTCAAACTGGCAGTCAAACATGCCAAAGCCACAGGCCTGTTTGGCATGTTTGGTTTACACGGAGCCACAGACAACAAAAGGAGAAATTCACATTCATATGTTGATTTAGACCATACATATGTTAATTACAATGTCTGGATTAATAGTTTCTTTACAACTTGACCACTGGAATAGACAACACGTCTCTCAGAGGTCTGAGTTCCAACCTCCAAGGACGACTGGGAAGCAGCATAACAAACACACTAGAACACAGTGACATAATATAGTCCAGCTTAATTAGCCCATTAAAAAGACTTAATTGCATGATTGTAACACCAGTCCTCACCTGTAAATGTTGACAAACTGTTTTCCCATTGACAGCGCTCCAGAGTGCAGGTCGAGTATGGAAGCCTGTGGAGGACACGCAAATTAAATCAGAGCAAATTAGAACACAGTAATAAAGGGGCTAGGGGTTGCATCCAGGACACGGAGGGTATGTGGGTTATATCTGCATCAGTGTTTCTCAACCTGGAGTTTGTGGACTACTGAGGGTAATAGAAGTTGAAGGACAAATATTATGCATTATTTGTATTGTTCTTGGCATTTAAACATGATCTTGAGCATTTTTACTTCAACATCTCATGTTTTAGAACTAAAAATAAAGTATTCTTTACAAAGAACAATATAACTTGATCCTAGCCTTGGGAGATGCCAGAGTAACTTGGCTGTGGCCCCATCTACTGGCTGCAGAGGGAATTACACACATTTGTATATACACATTGCTTTGTTATGATAGCAGTACTAAGCCGTTGTAATTATCGTGATTAGAGGCAGAAATGCTCAGAACGAGTTTTGCGATGATTTGTGGACTTAAAAACAGAGCTGATGATTCTTGGAGCCACGTCATGCATCGAAAGAAAGTCACTCATCGAGAAAATTCAGAATGGGGTGGTTTTGACGGTAGGAGGGGACAGGACTCCAGGATGTTTTTGATGACCGATATATGCTAGAACAGGGTTAAAAGTAAAAACAAAACTAAACTAAATTTTGCATAATATTTGTTACTTAATTTGATTTACTTTTCCTCAATATGAAGTTTGAGGTACTTTCAGTGATCGTTTCATTTTACAACTTTCTTTTGAGATTTAAAAGGACTTACATCTTGCATTAATTGTATTGTTATTGCCCTTTAAATAGCAAGTAGCTTTTCTTTGATGTTTTAGGACTATTAAGAGTCAGGCATTCCCTTGCCTGGAACTGGGTTAGACCATCTACTGGCAGAAGAAGGCTTTACAAAGGCAAGCTAGCTTGCTCCCAACATGCTAATGTAAGCACACAGCGGTAATGAATGTGATTTGATGGCTGAAATGCTCAGAACAAGTCTGGAGATGATTTGTGGATAGAAACAGGGCAGGGGACCTCCAGATGACAACTTTTGATGTCAAAAATCTGAGAAATTTGAAACGGAGTGATTGTATGAGGCTCAGAGCAAGAGGACCTCATGTGAATGAAATTAAATACAACTCCAGTATATTATTGATGAGGGAACAACCAATTTAAAACATAAAAGTGCACATTTTAAACTCGCTCTGGAGCATTAATATAGTCAAAGCAGTTTAAACCAGGGAGATAGCAGGAGGTTTAATAAATAATAAAGATACTATAGCAACTGTTCAATTTGTGATTTCGATTCCATTGCGATGAATCTTACTTTGCCATTTTTAACGATCAGCTTTAGTCCTGGCTCCGATTCCATTACACTGCTGTGTTTTACAAGCCCCTAAAAACAATTAATTTTCATGGACATACCCCTCACCGTGTCCTTCTTTCTCGCCCTGTGTGGTCCTCAACAGTTCATGAAGATTTATGTTCAGAGGTCTAAAGAGGACACGGAGTGGAGGGGGAAGACTTTTCAAACTTTATAATGCTAGCAGGAGCAGAAGATCCAATGTGTTAAAAGTGCACCCTCCAGAGACAAGGCACACACGTTACATCAGAACTACAAAAGCCTTTAGACAAACTAGCATGCCATGACATCTCCACAGACCTGACTCGTACTTGGCCTGGATGAAGAGTCAAAACTGAAACAATAACTGGAAACTCATTAAAACATTCATTATGAACAAGGTTATAATTTGGAACTAATTCATATAGTTTTACAAGTTAAGAACGGGTTTAACTTTTGAGCATTCTATTCTCTTAGTGTGTAGAAATGTGCTGTAATTATTATATTCAAAGTATACAACAACAAAATGTCCCCAGTGAGCTACCGTAGCTGATCACATAATATGGTTTAAGCTGGGCATAGTTAACTGTAGCCCTTTATTACACAATAACTATTATGTCTCTAAGTCCTTACCTTTTTAAATAACTCTTTTGCTAAACTAGTGCCGGTAGCAAAGTTTCCAGCCAGGCTCAGACACAGAGCTGCTGCAGACTTTGCTGTACTCAGAGATAATCATTCATATGCAACACTATAGTCCTTCTGGGGCCCCTAAATCACTTCTGTTCTAAGTAAGTCTGTAAGTTATTGTCATTTTATCCTCATAAATATTTCATATGGACACGCTTGCTGTTGATGTGGATTTGTGACAATGATTAGATTATGATTGTCGAAGCAGCAACTGTTAGCATTTGAGTATGGAAGCCCGGGTGAAGTGAGGTTAGCAGCAGCATCAAAAAGCTGTACTTTATGAATATTTAATAAGGAAAGATAAGAATTTGTATAGCACAGTGCCTTGCCTCATGCAGAAATGAGTGGGCGCAAGATGAACGGTCGTATTTTCCAGGAAACAGACAATTTTCTGTTCTGAATGAGATCTTACAGCTCCATAAAAACTAAAGCAAAACTACTAAAAAAAAAAAAAAATGCTTGTAAAAAGGACACATATTGTGCAAAATGTACTTTTTTGAGTTTTTAACCTTGATATAACGTTGTTCCATTGTCAAAAACATAGCATGTATTTAGCTTCGTTCACAATAGTTTGATGAATCCTGTTTAGTAAGTCCTCTCCCTCTGAGCCTCAGAAAACACTCACATTTCCCAGATTTAGAACATAACAGATGGAGCAGAAGGTAACAGAACCAGGAACAGAACCAGCACGAGAACAAAGAACAAAGAACAAAGAACAGAACCAGGACGAGAACAAAGAACAGAACCAGGAACAGAACCAAAAACAGAAACAGAACGAAAACAAACAACAGAACCAGGACGAGAACCAAGAACAGAACCAGGAACAGAACCAAGACAGAAACAGAACAAGAACAAAGAACAGAAACGGGGAAGTCTTCAGTCCATAAATCATCGCCGGACTAATTTCTGAGCATGTCCACCATCAAATTGCGTTTTTTTTACAACTGCATGTCAGGACAGGCTGGCTTTGTTTCTCTCCCCTGTGTAATTCCCTCTGCAGCCAGTAGATCGAGCTCTAACTCAATTCCTGACGTGGGAAACACCTGACTGATACGAAGTCATGTGATACTTGAGCAGCTCTAACAAAGGCTGGACTTGGACGTGCTTAAAGATTATACACTTGCGCCACCTGCTGAACACTATTACTACAGACTTGAGATAAGATCATGGTTACAACACTGGAACCACCCACCAGCTGGTTAGTGGGCGAACGTTTAACCCACTTTTCAATTATTTTAGAATATTTTCCAATTGACATATTAGCTGTTAACTACAACAAATGTAGTTAATAAGTTAACTGAGGCTCGTGAGCTGGACCACGCCTCCTCCACCACCACCTCTGGGCCACACCTCTATTTCCCAGAAGCCCTCTTATACCAGCGTAACGTCTCAGTCACCGGTTGACTCTGTTCTCTCTTTTGTCAGTTTAGAATGGATGCTGTTAAACTAAGTGAAGGTAAATAAATGGTCAGTTTTGTTGGTCATTGGTCAATGATGACGAAATAAAATAAAAATAGGTTTATGTCTGTGTTTAAAAAGACAGTCCGACCCACCAGGTTACACTGAGCAGAAGGTGGTGTAATGGTGATCTGAGGTCTAAAAAGGAAATCCTTGTATTTATATGAAAAGGAAAAGATTAAGAAAATGTTAAAATGAAAGGCGCTTTCATAATCTGTTCAGACAAGAAGCAAAACTGAAGCAAAGCGAGTTTAAGATATTTCCTGTTTTGCACCAGACAAGCTGTGAGGGGCTTAAAGCTTAGGTTCCAGTAATTAAAATAATTGATAATTGCAAAGTTATGGGGAAGTGGGAAATATGACTTGGAGAGAAAGTTTCTTAAAGGACAAATATTATACAAAATGTACCTTTTTGAGCTTTTAACCATGTTCTAACATTGTTCTATCATAAAAACAAACCTGGAGTTACATTTTTAGCTTCTTTCATGTTAGTTTGATGAATCTGGTTAGAAAATCTCTCCAACTCCAACCGTCAGAAACACTTCTTTCTAAATTCCCTCGACTTACAACATTGTTCGATGTGTGACGATGTGATTGGAATATCTTCTGCGTTGTTTTTAAGTCCATAATTCATCGTCAGACTCATTCTGAGCATTTCTGCGGTCTAATCACGATCATTATAACTGTGTCACAGCTCAATAATACGGCTAGCATAACAAGCAATGTGTTTTAAAAATGTGTGTAATTCCCTCTGTATCCAGTCGTCAGTCAAAGCTAGGTTACCATGACGCCTCCCAAGGCAGTGATAAAGTGATAGTTTTTTTGTAAAAACCTTCCAATTTTAGTTTAAAGTCAAAGTAAAGATACTCAAGAGTATGTTATAAGGACATTAACAAATAATGCAGAATAATGCAGTCCTTAAATGTTTTTTTAGTACTTTTGGGCACCTTGGTCTTAAATGTATCTCTTCAAATGTGTGTATAGTGCGATGGATCTCTTTTCACGCCAAGTAACACCCAAGATATTCAATAAAATAGTTCTGCATTATTTTAGGGTAAAAAATGTAGCAAAATATTTGTAGAATTAACCCTTTTTTACCCCGAGGAAGGCCACGCTGGGCCCAAACGCTTTGGTGCGTATTTTATTTCTTTAGCAATGCTGTAATAAAGGCTTTTTACATTTTTCGGAAATTCACAGAGGGCCTTGGAATTTTTCGTCTTTGGGATAATTCTACAAATATTTTGCTACATTTTTTAGCCTAATAAGACAGAACTGTTTTATTGAAAGAAGCGCCCCCATCGCCAACTGAGCACCTGTTTCTTTACCCACTATTTATTGGACACTCATGCACACACGCAGCGCTCCTTATCTCTTTTAATTTTAACACCTAAGATATTAAACTTGGACTATATCAGGGTTAAATTAGAGCTAAACCTGGACTAAAACGAGACTGAACAGCCTAACTCCACGGGCCTAATAGATGTATTCAAACTTCCAGAACACACAGAGGAGTGTTCTGAGCTCTCGAGGGTAACAAATTAAACACATCTGCATAACCGACGAGGCATACTCACGCCTCCCTCGGAGCCGGCCAGCGCCAGTCCCCGCTCCGCCAGCCTGAGGAGCACACACAGACGCACGCTATGTTTTATTCAGGTGCGGAGAGGAGCCGGGCCACAGAATACACCGCGCTGTTTACCTCCGCAGCAGCAGGGCCTCGTCTCTGGTCACAACGCCGTCTGTCACCGCCCGGCCGCACTTCTGAGGCGTGCATCCTGTCAGGAAAACACACACAAAACACACACAACACAGACACACGGGTGAGGCTTGGGAGTCATGTCGGGTGAGTGCATGAGAGAAAAACATCTATAAGCCGAGTGGTAATTATAGCAATTGCAAAGGGAGGAAATTACTTTACTGCTTTGAAGGTTTAACAGGTCTTTTCTTTCTTTTTTTTTTTTTTAAGTCGAAACACAACAGAAACCACAGAACACAACTAAGAAAGAGAGCAAAGAAAAGAAAAAAAAAACACAAGAAACGAAAGTAGGCCTGTCATGATAATTACTGTATCGATTTATTATTAAAGGTCCCATATTCTGCTATTTTCCCCTTTACTCAGTCTATTCTAAGGGCTTTGTTGATAAAATTTTGCGTTGTGCAATATCCATAACATAACAGTTTCCAAAAAACACCCATTTCTTGGACTGGCCCCCCTCCTGCAAAAGCAAACGTCTCACTCTGAGATCTGACCCCCCCAAACAGAGCGCAGGCTGCCTCCCCCGCCCAAACCACGCAGCTCCCCCGCCCAACCCGCACGCCTCCCCCGCCCAACCCGTGACGAAGCCTAGAGCGGAGATGGTGCGCATGCGCCGTGTGCTCCGGTAAACAGCGATACACAAACACGGGAATAAACATTTTCTCCTCCTGATGGTGCGTCGTGCTGAGTCCTACGTCCTGGATCTGACCTGGAGTTTGACGTGCTCCAGTACCTCGACGACGGACGTTGCCATTTGGTAAATAACAAGCTAACTCTTCGATCTGTCGTATCCATTGTGTAATTACTGTGTAGCATTAGCATTAGCTGTTTTTATTCTTGCGGCTGCGCGCTTCCTGGAGGCGTGGCTTAAACACCGCGTCATCCATGGGAAGCTGCGTCATCCTTGTGAGGAGCCCCCGTCTGCTGCTCAGCCGAGGGGGACGGAAAAGACAGTTCTCTATCGAAAACATGCGGAAATCAATCAAAAAACCACTTTGGGCACAACATACGAGGCCCAAATAGCACTGTAGGAAGGTTAGAACCTCTGAAAAGTTGATTTAGCATGTTATGGGACCTTTAAATATATGGCAGAAAGGACAAAATACACTTAAGGTCTATATGACAGGATCTCATTATATTATCAAATTATGGCTTGGTTTGGTAGGAGGCAATTGTGGAAAATATTTAGCTTTTGAAGTTCCAGAAGAAATAAAAAAAAAAAAAGTAAAAAATGACAGGAAGTAGAGCTGAGTTCTAAAATGGAATCCCTCTGTGATGTCATCAAAATGTGACGTACAGTTAACACTCAACTGGCACAGTTATCAGGTTTTATTATTTGTTAAATCATAACTATTGTGTAATTAACATGGACTTTGGCCCTTGTTTTCAAAATAGTTGCTAGGTAACAGTTGTGGAATTACCTCTAACTATGTCATATTTGCTGCCCGTGACCAACCAGGAAGAATTATTGAAACTTGTCAAACTGGGGACAAACAGGCAAAATGTTCAGTTAAATAGACTTTAACAAAAATATAAACGCGACACTTTAGTTTTTGCTCTCATTTTTCACGAGCTGAACTCCGAGACGTAGAAGCTGTTGCCCTGCAGTGGATGTTCATTTTTCTACCATAAGCCGTCTCCAAAGGCCTTTCAGAGACACTGGCGGTACGTCCAGCCGGCCTGACAACCACAGAGCACGTGTAACCGCGCCAGGCCAGGACGTCCCGCACATCCATCTCCAACGTCGTCTGAGAGCAGCCCCTGGACGACGGCTGACACATCGTTTTTTTAAAAGTGCTTATATTCATCAAACTAAAGTGCAGCTGAGATACATATATTTCAAATTTTGCTAAAATTCTTTATCTTACTCATGGATGTATTAAATGAACTGGATAAGGTACGCCCCCTCTGTCTGTGGTCCCAGATTGATTAGTGGCCGTGCGAGGTACTGCAGCCTCTTGGAACCAGCCTTTTTCTAAAATTGCTCATTATAATTGCAGACAGGACTGAATTATTATCAGTATTTACATAAAACAGAAGGAAATGTTCTTTTCTACCGTTTCTAAAATCACCGAAATTACCGTTTTTATATGAAGTGGGGGATTGTCGTCACGTGGCGCCCTAAAGCAAAGATGTCATCCTCCGTATCAGGAAGTAAAACAAAGATGTCATCCTCCGTATCAGGAAGTAAAACAAAGATGTCAGCCTCCGTATCAGGAAGTAAAACAAAGATGTCAGCCTCCGTATCAGAAAGTAAAGCAAAGATGTCAGCCTCCGTATCAGGAAGTAAAGCAAAGATGGCAGCCTCCGTATCAGGAAGTAAAGCAAAGATGGCAGCCTCCGTATCAGGAAGTAAAGCAAAGATGGCAGCCTCCGTATCAGGAAGTAAAGCAAAGATGTCAGCCTCCATATCAGGAAGTAAAGCAAAGATGTCAGCCTCCATATCAGGAAGTAAAGCAAAGATGTCAGCCTCTGTATCAGGAAGTAAATGCGGAAGTAAGACATTTTTTTGGGGTCATGCGCCAATGAGCACACGCCATAGGGATAAACAGGGCGGCCATTTTGGATTAATCTTCCAGGTTTTATTATAGTTCTATGATCTTACTTCATCCCAGTTTAGCCATTTTCATGTTTTTAATTTTACTTCCTGGTTGTAAATGATGACATCACACTATGTCACATCTATGTCACAATTTCTTCTGACTTTTAAAATACATGTGAACGTCCTTGTTTTATTGAATTGATGTTTGGAGGGTCAAAAATGAAGTTTATTTTGTCTAAATTATGCATAAACTTGTGTCATCCATTTGTTTACTTCCTGTCATTTTCTGCATTTCTATTTTTGCTCAGCGTATTTGTGGCTCTGTATTTGTCGGGTACATTTTCTTTCTTTTGAGAACATTTGAGCTGTAGAGAGTGAGACAATCAGCTCATTATTCATTATTGACACAAACAAACTATAAAAGTGTTTCAAAGTGTTATCGATTATTTGCAGCGTTGTTTTTTTTTAACGATATTACACAGTTTATGGAGGATTCTCCTATTGTCAGTGGCATAAAGTATTTCAATATTATCGTTCGTGGTGATATTTTCTGTAGCATTGTGTTGCACTTCAAAATTTGTTCTTGAGGTGAGAATGTTTTGAGGTTGACGGGAAACACATTTAATAACATAAAGAGTATTTTAAATCAATTATACTTTCTTTATCATGATCCTTTCTCTAAATAACTCAAAAACTAGCAAACAAACTAATTAAAATACGATAACTGCAAACTTATGGGAAATGTGATCTAAAGCGAAATATAAAAGTTTGTTTTCTAATTTTTTTTTTTTTTTACTACTTCTTGGCACCTGAGCCCTGAACTGTTATTTATGGTTATGGTTATTTATGTCTTTTACGGTTATTCATGGTTTTATGGATTATTATTATTATTATTTGTAGTATATTCTAGGTACATTTGATTTAGATTTAATTGAGTGTTTTTTTTGTTTTGTTTTTTTAAATAAAGAAGGCTTTTCACAAGTGTGACATCATTTGGAGAGTAACTCCTTTTACTTTACATATTTTAACACGTTATTGTAATTCAGAACAAATTTGCCAAGAAATTTAAATATAATAATAAATAAATAAATGTCCCAACATGTGTACAGTGTAAATATTCATGTAACTGTAACTAACCTAACGTATTTTTAACAATTAGATATGTATTTACTTAAAAAATAATCAATAATAGAATAGAACAAAGGATATAAAGCTGTCACAGCGCAGCACATAAAACTGAAGCATCTTTAACGTTTTTCAGAAACGCAAGATTTTACAAAAATAAGAATATAATTCTTCTTTTGACCTCGTTCTCGAAGCCCAGACTTTGTCCTGGAGCATAAATGACAAATGAGCTGCTTCTGGTTTTTCTGTAACTCCCTTTTTAAAATATGTGATTCTTCATGTCACACCACAGTGTAATGACACACTTACGAGCACATCATTTTTGTTTTATATCGCTTCTATTCATTTGTAGATTTAAAGTCTACTGTGTTTTAGTAAAGAATGTATTGTGACTCATTCAAGAAAGGTTTGAAGAAAAGTAGTCACACCCAGGGATGCACCAATACAATATCAAATATCGGTGGTGATAGTAAAAATATGCTGAAGTGGGTATAGGCTCCAAATATCTGTCCAGCTGATGGGGCCTTTAACCCTCCCGCTATCTTCAGGTCCATTTGACCCATCGAGACTTTTATTTTTAATTTTTATTTAATCGCTATGACACTTTCATGGGTGTCCAAAACATCACCTAACATACAATTTATGCAACATTTTAAAAATAAAATTGGTATTTTTTTCCTCATATATTGCTCTTTGACCAAATGTGCAGCTCAGACGAAGAGCGCAGGGATAAACAGATGTGATCAGACTATTGACTGTCCCTTGTTGGTGCAGAACATCTCATTATGTTTGAAGTTATATTTATACAAAACTGTTTCTGTAGTTAATTGAAGGATAAAGAACAGTTACACAACCCATTCGGATAGTTTGCCATACTTTATAAAGAAAATAATGCTATTTTTGTCTCTGCAGAGGCATCGGCAAATACTTAAAGGGCCCATTTACCTAAAATGCAGTTAAGATAAATAGATTTCAAGTTTTGCTAAAATTCTTTACAAATGTTATCCCGGTTTAGCAGTTTTATAAGTTTTAATTTCACTTCCTGGTTGTAAACAATCACATCACACTAGGAAATTACCATAGCAACCACACTGTAAACTGGGCTAAACTGTCAAAAATTCTTTTACCTGACAAATAAAACTATATTTGAACTTATTTATTTAGTTAAATTCATGTTTAAATGGTCACAGAAGTAGTTTATTTTGTGTAAATCATGTATAAAGTTTGTCTCCCCAGTTACTTCCTGTAATTTTTCAACACATTTTTCAACTTTTCCTCCGCAAACGGCGACCTGATTGGTGTAAAACTATAATTTATATGTACAACAAGTACTAATACACTGAATAAAGTCAAAATTAGAAAATCGTGAAAACCTGTCATACGCACTTTAAGGCCCAAGTGTCGAAATCGGTATCAGATCTGAAAAAGCTGGATCGGAGCGTCCCTAGTCACACCGCAGGATCGTTTAGTATTTTCTGTTAAATAATACAAAGAAATGAAACACAACTTCCTTCTAAAACTACATGCGCTACGTGAGTTTCATTTTGGAGGAAGCATTCCTCGGAATGTAATTAAAACACAAAAGAAAGGACATCATGTTGTCAAAGAAGCCCCACCTCTCTCCTTTAATGACTGAGGAAACTCCTGGTCATTATCCCCGACACAGCCCAATCCCTCCTGACATTTCTCGACCATATTGTTCGCCTTCGGGACAAACTCTCCCCCACCGCGCTCCCCTGCCTTTTAACTCATTTCCCATGTATCTGTGCGTTTAGTTTTAGTGCCAGTCTGTTCCAACTCCCCGAGGCCAAAGGATTAAGCACACATCTCCATCTCGAGTAATTACGACCCAAACGAATCCAAAGCGACTCCGTAAACCAGAAAACGCGCTTAAAAACGCTCTTTCGAAAGTTAATTATATCGCGTTGCGTTTGTTTTCTAAGGGCTCGGGCAGGAAATGAGGGCCGGCGGTTAAGCGCGGTATGGATCTGCGCTGATTACTGTTGTTCTTTCAGGAGACATGTTATGATTTATTGTTGATTTCCCGTGGTGCGATGGCGCTGGTATAGATTCAATCTCGGGCATGTGTTTTGAGAAAGTCTTCAAATCCGATCGGCCCCGGGGTTTTGTCTGCGGCTCGGGTCAAATGTAAGTAATGAGAAAATACAGACGAGTTAAGGGTTTATAGATTGTCCTCTCCACGAATTTCAAGCGGGTCGTTTGACGTGTCCGTCAGGATTGTGTCAATATATGCCGCTGATTGATCGTCGAAAGTGAGACTAGAACACAATGACGCGATGAGTTAACCCGTTGAAACCCAGAATCCAAAATCGCTGAAGGGAAATTAAAGAGCGTATGACGGGTTTTTATGATTTTCTAATTTTGACTTTATTCAGTGCATTAACAATTTGTGTAAATACAAATTATAGTTTTACGCCAATCAAGTCGCTATTTGTGGAGAAAAGTTGAAAAATCTGTTGACAATTTACAGGAAGTAAACAAACTGATGACGTCACGCTGAGGGGACAAAGGTCATGCATAATTTACATAAAATAAACTACTTTTTTGACCCTTTAAACTTTGATTCAACAAAATAAAGGTATTTGTCAAATGAACAAAATCTGTGACTTTAGATGAGTTTTGGCCACTGTACAGTGTGGTTGCTATGGTATTTTCCTAGTGTGATGTCATACTTTACAACCGGGAGTAAAATTTAAAACCTAAAAAACAGGTAAACTGGGGTTAAATTTGTAAAGATTTTAGTAGAAATTTGAATATATTTATCTTAACTGCGTTTTAGTCAAATGTGTATTTCAACCTGTCATAGGCGGGGTGCACGGTGGCAGAGCGGCTAGAGCTTCTGCCTCTCAATAAGGAGATTGTGGGTTCGAATCCCAGACCACCCCAACATCGTGGTTTCGAATTCTGAACCACCCTAACATCACACGATCTCTCTGGGTGGAGTCTGCATGTCCTCCCCGTGTTACCGTGGGTTCTCTCCGGGTTCTCTGGCTCCTCCCACCGTCCAAAGACATGACTGTGTAGGATAATTGACAACTCTAAATTGTCCCTAGTGAATGAATGTGAGAGTGAATGGTTGTCTGTCCTTGTCTGTGTCTCTGTGTTAGCCCTGCGATGAGTTGTCCACTGTCCAGGGTGTACCCCGCCTAAGGCCCAAAGTCACTGGGATAGGCTCCAGTCACCCGCGACCCCTAACGGGAATAAGCGGCAGAAAATGAATGAATGAATGAACCTGTCATAGGCCCTTTAAGGTGGGATGGAAGCTAATGCGCGGTGTTTTTAGACTTCCACCCACAAGTGGAAGAGGTTGGGTGTTAAAGGCAAGGATGTTATGAGATTTTGCCATTGGATTTTTATTCCTTCAAAATACTGCCCCCTATCGTCAATAAGCAGGTTCCAATTAACCTGTAAATAGTAAAAGTTTTAAAGTAATGTTACGTTATAGAATTTTTCACTTTGATGTGTTTTATCTAACTGTACATTGGTTTTTAAAATAAATAAAAAATTCATGGACATGTCTCATATTAGACAACTTTTAAATCTATATATAAATCTATATATAGGATACAAACCAAGTACTAAAGTGTTTCATTCTGCGATTTATTTATTTCTGATCATGTTTTTTAACAGTGTTGTAAAGTAGTTTGTATGTTATCATCTATCATCTATATTTTCTTCAGCAATACATCGCACTTCAAAATGTATTAACGTGAGAGGTCTGAGCCTGAGGTAAAATATGATATGAGCTGCATTTGGCCCCCGGCCATAGTTTGCCCGATATACATCCTTTTACTGCTCTGTTGAATACAGAATCAGCACCAGGTTTACATCAGTCTCATCACTTGCTTTTTAGACCATTTGTTTGAATTTCTATAGTAATACTGTACTATTTGTAACAGGGCATTAATATGTACATGATGAATATGATTTTCGACCATCCCCTTCTGAGGTTTAATGTTGACAAATGTATATCAGTTTTAAAGGAGAACAAAAGCTCAGTACCAGCTTGTCTTATTGCTTGGCCTCAATGTTCCACAGTATGGCATTAAACTAATCTATCTTGTGTTTATTAAATTACAAGTATTTTTTAAAAGCATGCATTCTTACTGTAAGCGTGCTTGTCTGTCAGTCTGGCCAACACTGCCACCTACTGGCCATTAAGAATATCTCAAATAATTATAGGATACTATTTCTGTTTGTTGTCAGTTAAAGAAATGACTGTCTAAAACATTCCGGGCACATTGCTTAGTCGATTAATAAGAAGCAACTGCTGTTAACTCACTCTATGTGTGCCATCATACCTGTTTGAGTGTATGAATGTATGTATCACTGATGGACACTGGGTTTGATCCTGCACTGGTCCAAACAGTAATGTTTGTAAATGTATTAGTTGGGGTTTAAAGTGCGTCTGACAGGTGCATCTTATTGTAAATTTGCCTATTTGTCTTCAGTTTGACAGTTTTTGTAAGGTTAGGGCTCGATTGTGTGGTCCGAAGGGACAGAGGTGATGTGGTTGTCATGGTAATGAGTTGCTGAACTGGCCTAAACTGTTATATTTTTGACTGGATTTTGTTTTGTTTTATTTTATTACATAAAACAGAAAAGTTGGTCGTAGTAGTGACAGTAGTGATGATTGTATTTTCTTTAAGTCACTGCTGCCCAGATGTACAACAGTTTCCCTAACCTAAACCCTAATCTAACCCTTTTCCTAATCTTACCCATTAAACTTCATAACTTTGAATCATAGCAAACGTCTGTCACAACCAGTGGGCGAGGCTACCGTGCTCAAATTGAGCCGCCGACTGTAGGCTGCCATGTTTGCAATCTGGTGCTGACCACTAGGGGCCGCTGCGGAAGTAGAATTATTCAATGCAAGTCAATGGGGAGTTAGACGTTTCAAAACCTACTTTAGAGCCTGGCTCAAAATACGGCTTTGGTCTCAAACGTTAGCTTACGGCTCTGTGACAACGCTGAGGGGGGTGAATTTTTTTGAACCAGGCTGGTTTAGCCGCTGTGATTTTTTAAAGTTCGTGCATATCTAATGAAGAAGGCGGGCTTTACGCGCCGGAAATGTCAGGGCGCAGCCATACACCTACGAGTGGGCAGTAACCATAGAGGCAACGACGGCAGTACGTCAGCAAAAGGCCGCCCCAAAGTCGCCCTCCCTCCGCCTCCCCACCGAGGGGGGAGTGGTGGGGGCTAACCCGCGGCCATTTTGAATTCTCCATGACTGAGCCGCATTTTCATGAATGGGGCGGAGCGACGACAGTCTGTCCATTATTTTTTATGTCTATGGTCACAACACTAGCATTAACCATTGCTAAACTGGGATCAAATTTGTAATTTTTTTAGAAAAATGTATAATGTACTTTGTCGTCTGCATTGTTGTCCAAAATGTCATAGGCACTTTAACCAACTATTGACCACGAAGAGCTTCAGCTAATGAAAACGTGTACAGTGATCCCTCGCTATATCGCGCTTCATCTTTCACGGCTTCGCTGCTTCACGGATTTTTTTTACAGTGCGGATATTTTTACAGTGCATTGTGCTCTGAATCCTGATTGGCTCAGGGGCTTTACTGTTGTCTAGAAATAAAATATTGACGCTGTACTGTATTGGTTTTTCACTTGTCAACAGTTTTCGTTTCTGTACATTCTGCCAACTTTACGTTTGCATTTTTTTCTCTGTAACAAAACCCACAATGTCGAAGAAACGCTCTGCGCCGACAACGTAGTGTCGTGAGATGTATGTCTAGCTCCTATTGGCAGATAGCCCTGTGTGTGACATAGGGGTACGTGAGTGAGACAGGCTGCGTGCGCGCGGCCAATGCGCGCGTCAGAGAGTGAGTCGCGAAGTGAGCGGGTGTGAAAGTGTGGGTACCTGGGTGAGGACGGCGACCGGGGCTTAGCGAGGGTGTATTACAGTAAAATAAAGCCAAAACTCTGGAGCAACAAACTGAGGTCGTCATTGCACTCACACTACACTTTGGACAACCGTGGGGTTCAGAATAGGGAGTTAAACCCCGGAGGACAAGCGACCCTTCGGCCCTGGAGAAGAGAATCTCCCCTGTGTCCTCCGACCATGGTCAGGGGACCGAGACAGGAATGGTTTAACAGTAAACAGACGCTACAGCGGAGCGGAGTCAGGACGAAGAGGCACAGACTGTGAAATACGCGAGTGATAATGTTTCCAACCTTGTATTACTATATTAAAATTATTGTTTTAAACTAGTCCCAGTGACTTTGGGCCTTAGGCGGGGTACACTGGGATAGGCTCCAGTCACCCGCGACCCCTAACGGGAATAAGCGGTAGAATGTTTTAAACTAATTTTGGGCTTTAAAACAGGTTTTGTTTTTTGGTTTCATTCCATAGTTCAGTATTGCATTGTAAAATAATAAAACTACTACTTCACGGATTTCACTTTTCGCGTGTTATTTTTGGAACGCAACTCCCGCGATAAACGAGGGATCACTGTATTCCTAACGATCATGCAACTAATGGTTTTATTCTCCCAGACTAATAAATTTGGTTATTGTGTCCCTAAAATGAAATGGCCTTGGGTCTTTACTTCAACTTAAGATAGATTTGGAGGCCTTGCATTCAGACTTTAATATCTGAAGACCAAACTGGGCAAATATGGGTTATTGACAACAGCAGCAGCACAAACATCAGATAGGGCTGCACAATCAAAATCGAAAACGAAATCGCAATTTGGATGGACGCAATTGGCAAATTGCAAAGACTGCAGTAATTTCCTCCACAAATGGACAAAATATCCAGTTTTGGTCTGCTAACCCTGTAGTTTAGATTAGTTAAAACATGACAACAAAAATGCGTTTAAAAGCAACTAAAAAGTGACAAAAAGCAACGAAAAGCAACTAATCGCAAATAAAAGCATCAAAAACTGATCTGAAGGCAACAAAAACGTGACTATAAGTAACACGAGTATAAAACTGAAAAAAACTGAACTAAAAGTGACAAAAACATGACAAAAATTAACAAAATATGACAAAAACACATCTAAAAGTGACTACAATATTACTAAAAGTTACAAAAATGCAACTAAAACTGACAAAAACACGACTAAAACGGGCAAAAATTAGGCTAAAAGCGACAACACGCGACTAATATTTGATAAAAACATCACTCAGAGCGACGAAAACACTACTAAAAGTGACAAACGGTTCTGAAACATGCGATTCTTTTCTTAGACTGTCAGTTCATATTTCAGTCTTTTTGTCACTTCTCCTGGTTGTGTTTAAAACGTGACCTCCCCAAACCCAAACCGTGCAGCTCTAACATCGGTGTCTGGCTCGAAACCTCCGGGAGACCATTGGGGCGTCTGACCTGGGAAGCGTTTGTGCTGCTCGTAGTCCTCGGAGCAGGCCACGCCGTAGACTCTGGGCTGCGGCGACACCAGCTCGGCCCGTCCCACCAGCGTCTCCGTGACGTCCCCGTCTGCCGAGGACAGGTACAGCCACAGGGAGGCGCCGCACGCACACGCGGTCACTAGCGCCAGGGCCAGCAGCGCTCTGGAGCTGTGCCACGGGGAGCTCTGCCTCAGCGCGTTCCCTCTGTGTGTGGAGAACAACGCAATCATTACAGAGGACTGCTTTCCTTACATGCTCGGATGTTATTTGATCGTTTTGTATAGTGAGGGGCAACTAATCATTATTTTTGTGGCTAAGGATGGGACAATAAACAATATCGTTTATCGTGATAAAAAGAGAAGACAATAATCGTTTGTGCTACATTTTGGTTAATCGTGATCATCGCCAACAAAGATAATCGCCATTTTGTCACCAGATTGTGCAGAAAAAAAGCAACTTATCCATGATGTTCTCTTCTAGATTGTTTTTGTTTTCACTTATAATAAAGTATAAATATGTCAGAAGTTATTTATAATGAGAAAGTAATGCACAGCAAAACATTTAAATCTATCCAAGCTTAAAATGGCTTGGATTTATCATTTTGATCTGATGGATTTGAGTAGATTTGACTCGGTGAGATTTAATTGCTGATGTGATGCAGAATGTTTCACTGTCAAGGTATTTCTGATGATCCTGTGATAATTTTTCTTAAAAGAAGAATATAAATGCATCAGTCGGGTCAGTAAAATGATCTTAACCCACTGACAGATAATTTTGATTGAAATAAGAAATAATGTATAGAAACAAGTCAGAAACGGTTTGAAACAAGTAAAAGAATCTAGTTCCATCAAATAAATCGTCTCCACTGATCTTAACGAGTCAAAACCTCTGAAATTCAGATTAATATCCTGAAATCAAGACATTTTAACTCATTTAGAACTTCATTATTTGCAGTGTGTCTTTATACGTCACATGTTCAAACTCTCAGCAATGTTAATAACTATCGTGATATTATTGTTAATCGCAATTATTTTGGCCGTGATAATCGTGACATAAAATTTCAATATCGTCCCATGCCTAGTGTGGCAGACTAGGCAAACGATTATTTGTATTCTTGTACTTAGAGACCTTTTAATAAATGTTTAACAAAATGAAGGTTGAAATATGGTGACTGCAGGGTTTTAGAGAACATTATTATTATATTATTATGAATAAAGTGTATTATTGAGGAAAATCTGAAATTGTTCATCCTTTTTTGACATTTTGATTCATTAGTGCCACTGTTGTTTGTTATAAAAGGTCTTTTTGTATGTGTTTGACTCTGCATAGTCCTGATTATCATTACCATTATCCAAATACGATAATCAATTGATCAAGTTATTATTCTTTAGATTAATAGTGTTTAGATCAGTGTTTCCCAACCAGTGGTACAGGGACCCCAAGGGGTACTTGAGAAATTACCAGGGGGTACTTGGAATGGTTTTAGGTTTTAAATGAAGATGAAATGTACTTTTATCTGTAAAAATGTGTGATTATTTATATTTTTAGTATCTCTTTGGACCATAAATATAATTAAAACAATGCATACAATAGTAATAACCGACTTTATTCAACTACTAAACCCATTTATTTGCCTGAAACTCAAATTAAGGGGTACTCGGAGTGTGAAACAAAACTTTGGGGGTACTCAAGACAAAAAAGGTTTGGAATCACTGGTTTAGATCACAAAAGTCCTGTTTATTAGATTGTGTTCCCTGAAGTGATGCTTGAATGAGCATGCTTTACTTTAGGGCTGCAACAAGTTCAATTAATCAATTAATTGCAACTAATCGAATATAGAAATAGTTGTCAACTAAGTAAGTCATTGAATAGTTGTTAACTTGTCTATACACATACTCCAAAATGTCACGAGCTCAGAGGAGAGGTTTATGACTCAAAGCAGGACTTACAGTAAAAATGACACGAGAAATGTGCAAATAAAATGTGAGGCTAAAGATGTTTATATTCTCCATCCTTTGTAATAAAAAAACACATTAACTGACATTTCTATCCTGTTCAATTCAATACTGTTGCTTATTTTGTAATATAAAGACCTAAAATCATTACTATTTAGATTTGGCGTCAGTTAATCATTGAAAGTGTAGTATTAGCCTCTTCATTTTGCGTCCAGTCGCCTCCATTCTAGAATTTTGAACATTCTGATGATATAGCATTTTAAGGGGTCTATACACTCTATTCACTCCCTTTAAATGCTCAGTCATCACAATGTTCAAACTTCCAGAATGGAGGCAAAATGAAGTAAAATATATTGCCAATTATTAACTGACATCAGATTTAAATACTAATCATTTTAGCCTTTACAACAAAAAATAAATACAAATTTGGCAGAAATGTCAGTTTGTTGGCTTTCTATTACAAAAGATGAAAAGTATAATTTGTGCAAAGTATATCTATAGATAAAATGAAGTGTCTTTTATCAACAAATAATGTCAAATCCAATGAGTGCCTTTACTTTGACAAAACCATATGGATTTGATTTATTTTGTGAAATTCTGAGGTTAATCCCAGTTTTCCATTTACCTTCCATTTCATTTTTGCCTCCATTGTGGAATTTAGAATGTTTTTGTTCATTAACTTTTAAAGGCTCTATCTAAGTGTTCACAGATACAGAAGACCGCATATTTTTTTTAGCACGACATAACACTTGGTTTCGTTGGAAACCGGGCTTTGTCTGCCACGTAACCTGATGCAAATCTAACCAGCAGCGCCTTATCCGACTGCTGTACCTGTGTAGCATAGCACATTTCCTCATTAAAAAACACTCACCGCTTTATTTTCTTCTCGATTTCACTCGCGTTCGCGCCTTTTGCGTTCCTCATCCGCACCTGCGCCATCGTGGCCGCGAAAACGTGTCACAAAACGAACGAAAAACACGCCATACGTTAAAAGTCGACCTGTGTTCTCCTTCACATCATTCAAAACCGCCAACAACGCCACCTGCGAGCCTCCACTTCCTGGTCGACCCGCGTCCGCGCCCCCGATTGGCGGAGCGTAAGAGAAAGCGGCGCCGCGATTGGTCCACGTCAGAGTTCAACCAGAAACGCATGTAAACAACGGGGAAGATGGCAGTTTTCGCGAGTTGTTTCGGTGTTTTTTTATAACGTGGCGCTAACGTGTTGAGCCGAGAGTAAAATCTGTTGAATAAATCGATGCGTGGAGCCTGTAGAGAAGCTGTCACCGCAGTCTTAGTCGTTGTGTCGCTGTTTCCGGTTTAAATTCTTGTTGGAAGTACGCGAGTTTGTCCTGCAGAATGTCTCCGCCGTGGCCAGCAGGAAAGAAACTCGTCCATCTCGATCTGAAAGGCGCACCTCCGAGAATGGAATATCTTCTCAAGGTAATGAACCAACAGTGAGCTAGTTCTTCAGTTCATAGATCATGTGTGGGGCCATGCTTTTAACTAGTGTAAAACGGTAATGCTGTCATGATCATTTAGTTATAACATAATTATTACTAGACACAAAGCCAACTTCAGGTTTTTTATCCCTGTGCACTTTAATGGTTGTCGCATTTGAGGTGGTTAGCAAAATATGAGTTGCTTCAAAATAATATTACACAAGTACACATTTATGCTCCAAGAAATAGCTCTAGTAAGAGTAAAGAGTCTATAAAGTGCATCTAAATAATGCACAAAGTCTAGTATTTTCAATGGATACATACAAATGAGACAAATTAAATCATATTTGTAGGGGTGGTGCAAGAGACACAAATGTTCAAATCATTTAATATTGTCAACATAAAGCATTATAGACTTACATTGAGAGGAGGATCCAACACTTTTACTCAAGTAAGAGACTGTCACACTGTACGATACACAGGTGCGACTCACAAATTGAGAATATCATGGAAAATTGCATTGAAAATTGTTGTACCTAATTTCAGAATGTCAAACCGGTGTATGATATAGATGAATTATACACAGAGTGAAATATTTCAAACCTTTATTCCTTGAACATTTGATAATTATGCCTTACAAATCATAAAAAACAAAATTCGATGTCCCAAATAATTTGAATATCACGCAAGATCCATAAAAAGGGATATTTTAAACAGAAAGGCCCGCCTTCTGAAAAGGTATGTTCAATTCTATGCACTCAGCACTTGGTCGGGTCTACTTTTGCATGGATTTCTGCATCAGTGCGGCGTGGCATGGAGCACTGGAATGGAGGCCCAGGTTGGTTTAATAGCGGCCTTCAGGTCATCTAATCTAATCTAATCTAATCTATCAGGTCATCTTCAGGCTGCAACTAACGATTATTTTGGTAACCGTTTCGTCTAGTAATTATTCCTTTGATCGATTGATTCATTGTTTTGGAGCCGGAAAGACCTTCGAATATGAGAATTTTTACTCAATTTTACCCTGACAAAGCTGAAGTGAATGTGTTTGACGATGTCCCGGTGGAGAATATTTATAGATTATCAAGGATTTTAATCAAAAACACACAACTGACATTTTCCTGTGTGTGTATTTTAGTTTTTTTTTTAACAATCCTGCTCTGTCTGAGTAATAAAACCTCTACTTTCAGCACACAGAGGAGTTTTGGAGTCAGTTAACGAGTACGCTCAATCGATTAGTTGGGATTAATCGATTACACTGCAAATAAGGAAGTTCTAGATGAGTTAAAATGTCTTGATTTCAGGATATTAATCTGAATTTCAGAGGTTTTGACTCATTAAGATCAGTGGAGATGATTTATTTGATAGACGTAGATTATTTCACTTGTTTCAAACCGTTTGTGACTTGTTTCAATCCATTATTTCTTATTTCAATCCAAATTATCTGTCACTGGGTTAAGATCATTTTACTTACCCCACTGACTGGTTTATTTTCTTATTTTGAGCAAAGATTATGGTATGATCGGTCAGAAATACCTTGAAAGCAGTGAAATATTCTGCGTCACATCAGCAATTAAATCTCACCGAGTCAAAACCTCTCAAATCCAGATAAAAATGATCAATTCAAGCCATTTAAAACTTGGATAGATTTACATTTTTAGCTGTGTAACCCTAGTTTGATGTCTCTAATCTTCCTCTTGACGTTAAAACCATAGGTTCAGTCCAGGCCCATCAAGCACAGTAAACACCACGGTCACTTGAGTCTGCCTTTGGTGCCTGGTACTCTGAGTGCACTTAACTGTACGCTTGTGTTCAGTTGCTGGAGGTGTTCGCAGAGCTGGGAGTGGACGGGCTGCTGCTGGAGTATGAAGACATGTTTCCTTACGAGGGAGAGCTGAAGGTGCTGCAGGCCTCCACGCACTCTGCATACAGGTCAGAGCTCCCGCTGCACGCCTGATGACCTGATACTTTACTCACACAAATGCGTCGCTTTGTGCTTCCCTGACAGTCCAGAGGAGGTGAGGTCCATCCAGGAGGCGGCCAAGGCCAAAGGTCTGGAGGTCGTCCCGCTCATCCAGACGTTTGGGCACATGGAGGTGAGCTTTTAGAGACGGGAGTTCGGGGCATGTGGAGGCCCTAAACCAGACTTTGTTTGTGGCCCACCAAACGACACACTGTTTAACTATGGTAAGAATAAGGGGATAAAATAAAACAAAAATGAAAAATGATTCAGGATCTAATCAAGGGGCCAATATTCATCAGCATTTATGGTACATTTTTCTTTTTACAATTAGAAATAGGCGAATAAAGAGGGATTTAAGGGTCCTCTCCCTAGAAAATGTCAATAAATCACACATAATGTCTTGTATTTAGGTGTATTTTAGATGTAATATTTTATTTGATCCAAGAGCCCATTTAAGTAGTTTTAATTGAACATTTTAACTCTTGTTTATGGTGTATTTCTGGTCTGGATACAGCCGACCAGACCATGTGGCCTCCCTATCGGTTGTGGCCCTTAACATTTACTGAGATTGTTTATTCCACGGGCCGGCCCTGTGGGAGATGCATCAAAAATGAGTTAAGGGCATGTTGAGTAGAATGCAAAAATAACTAAACAAATTATATATATTTATATATTATGGTTTCACAGGAGAAACTTAGATTAACCTCAGAATATCACAAAATATGAAAAATTGAAGTGGTTTTGTCAAATAAAAAACACTCAAATACCTGTGAGTGATATCAGAGTCTGCTTTAAACACATTTGTTTCATGTTTATTTTTATAAGCGATTATTACACTCCCTTAGCAGAATCTTGTTGTTGTTGTTTTTTTGTTGTTATTTATTTTACTGGACAAATACAACTGTTTTTGATTTTATTATTACATACTTTATCAATATATATACACAAATGATATATATTATATGGAGCTTGAATATAATTTTGAGGCTAGAAAATTGTATTTTTGTGGTAGATAAGCAAAGAAACTAACAATTATTTTAGCAGTCGACTAGTCCGCAATCATTTCTATTTGATATTTAGACTTTTTAAATATATTATCGGCCAAATAAAGGTTGAAATATGGCGACTGAAGACGTCTAGATAGAGCATATTTTTGAATAAAGTGTGTTATTGATGAAATTCAGGAATAATTAATAATTTTTTTTACATTTTGATGGAATAATGTCAGCGTTTTTGTCATAAAAAGTCTGTTTCCACGTGTGCCTCTATAGCCCTGTCACGGATCACAGTGATCAATTATTACAGTTGATTAATCGTCGCAGCCGTAGTATCTGACATTTCTACACCTGAAATCCCAAATACTTGCTTCATTTTTTACTAAAACCATAAGCGTTTTGATCCGATATCAGTTAATTATACACAATGTGCTGCGGTCAATTTAATTTTACCTCCAAAGTGTCCGTGGAATTAATCGTTTGACAAAAGAAAAAAATCCCTGACTAACAAATCTATGTGCTGTCCTTGTGTGTCGCCGTAGTTTGTCCTGAAGCACGAGTCTCTGCGGGACATGAGAGAGGTGGAGCACTGCCTGGGCACCCTGAGCCCGCACGGGGACGGGCCTCTGCAGCTGGTCATGCACATGCTCCGGCAGGTCATAGAGCGCCACCCGGGGCTCACCACCCTGCACATAGGAGCGGACGAGGTGAGGAGCACAGGGCCAGAAAAGAGCTCACATCAGCAGGATTTCAATACATTCTAGAATCCTTACAGCAGGCATCTACAAACTCAGGGCCAAATGCGGCCCTCAGACCAAATTTTCTTGGCCCTTAGGCTTCCTGGTGGACGGTCCGTGGGTTTTGGGGGTTTCCCAGACGCTTTAGCACTGGTTTGGCTGCTATACCCTGGCAACCCCCGGGTTAAACCATCGACGTTCATAGACGCAAAATTCTCTCTCTCTGCCAGGTGTTCAGACATTTTTCTAGACAATTCTACCTGAAACTAACATCGTACTCATCACAAACAAATAAATGGTGAAGCTGATCCCGTATAAAACTTTTATTTCATGATCTTTATGTCATTTCTCTGCTCTCCTCACCAATCCCAGTTGTCACTATCATTACAAGAAGCGCACAAGTTCAGAAATATCAACTTAACGTCAGTAAGCCTTTAGCTCAAATGACAGTTTTACATGCTAATTATTATCTAAGATTAAATCCCAAAAGGTTTACACACGCAACCATGACTTTTAACGAGATTTTAACCTTACGATGGGTTGGTATCAGCTGACACTTTCTGGATTATTCATAATGTCTGTTTTATTTATTTAGTAATTTATTTATTTGTTATGGACATAGCAATTATATTGGACAAACCAGATGCATTGTTTAAAGTGTTATAGCAAAAATTATCCTTTTCAACACCCGTCTATTGGAGGCTTTTTAGAGAAATTAAATTAAAAACATTACAGATTAGCAAAGAACAAACAGTATTATATAGTATTATACAGTACTAATAATAACAACAACTAGAGTTTCACTCAAAATTATCAAACTTCTTATTAATGAAGTGTTTTACGGACTAATGCTAACAGTTATTCACCTTATTCTGCCCACTTTTGCCACAGATCCGCACTCCTGTAGTAAACACACTTCCGGTTTGACGAGAACTCTGTTCACGCTAATGACGAACGAGGGAAAAGTCTAGCCGCTAAAACATTATATAAAGTAGATTTGTGTAAAATGTTTAATGAACACGAGCAACAACAAATCAGCAATGCACCGATTTCCTTCTTTTTTGTCCATGTAGAACTTATTTTCTGTTGAGCTCCTCTGCCCCGTGTAAACAAATACAGCGAAAAAAAAGATTGCTAAGTGGTTGATAGCATGAGCATTGAACGCCACGTCCACTTATTTATATGTCTATGGTTTAAACAATCATTCAACTAAATAGAAGTGTTATCAAATATTATTTATTGTCAATTCCTAACTATTGTGTACAGTGATCCCTCGCTCTATCGCGTTTCATTTTTCACGGCATCGCTGCTTCACGGATTTTTTTTTACAGTGCGGATATTTTTACAGTGCATCCACTGAACTTCAGCGCACGCACAAGAACGGGACGCTTTGACGAGTCGTTCATTGCAGTTCTCAAATATAATCGAAGGTGGCATATCCGTTTATAAAAATCTTCTTGCTCAGAAAAAGAAAGAGCGCCAACAACTACCCATAACCTGCGCCTTCAGTAGAGACAGAGGCTACAGCGGAGCGGAGTCAGGACCAAGAGGCACAGACTGTGAAACACGCGAGTGACCATGTTTCCAACCTGGTATTACTATATTAAAATTATTGTTTTAAACAAATTTTGGGCTTTAAAACAGGTTTTGATTTTTGGTTTCATTCCATAGTTCAGTATTGCATTGTAAAATAATAAAAAATAAAGCTGTGACTACTTCACGGATTTCACTTTTCGCGTGTTATTTTTGGAACGCAACTCCCGCGATAAACGAGGGATCACTGTAATATATTTGGATTTTGGCCCTTGTTTACAGTCTGGTTGCAAGATAACAGTTGTGGAAACGCCTCTACATGTGTCACATCTGCTGCTCATGTTCAGCCAGGAAGTAAAATTAGATATGTCACCACAATTGTCAAACTGGTGGGAAAATAGGGACATTTTTTGTAAAATCCTAAGGAACCGTGTGTAACCTGATCTTTTACTGGTTCAAAAGAGGAACTACAAACTACGATAACTGTATTGGACACAATTTGACTGCAGAATTGCTCAGTTTTGCCATGATTTATGGACTTCAAAACAGTACAAAAAAACTCAGAGCTCTATTTATAACGTTGCAAAACTTGTCGTAGAAAGACCCCGGATGACAACCCCTGAAACCCTTTCTACAATGAATCACACCTGGACGAATGAGGGTTTACATCGACGAATTGCAAAACTTGGAAATTTGAAACTAAGTATTTTCTGAGGCTCAAGCGGAGATGACCTCATGAACAGGAAGCGTGAATGAAGCTAACGACGACGTTTTTTGGTGACGGAACAGTGTTAGAACATGGTTAAAAGCTCAAAAGAGGTCCATTTTGCGCCCTGGTCTCACTGGTGGCCGTGTGTCGCAGGTGTACCTGCTGGGAGAGGGGGAGGAGTCTCAGAGGTGGCTGCAGGGGTCGCCCGGGCGCAGCGTGGAGCAGCTCTTCCTCGGTCACGTGACCGCAGTGGCCCGGGCCGTGAAGACGACGTGGCCGCACCTCACCATCCTCATGTGGGACGATATGATGAGGGACATGAGCCAGGACACACTCAGGGGTACGTTAGCCAATCGACAGTCAAGAAGTAATGTTTTTGCAGTCCGTCAGAAATATGCTAAAACTGACTGTAAATTGTGTAAACGTATCTGCGGTTCTTAAGTCTCAAAAGTCCATGAATACATTTCAGTCAAATTAAGTTACTTAATACAATTTTATAAGTCTTAAATTATTTCAGAATAAAGTTTAAAATTTAAGAATAACCTAAACGATCCATAATTTGTATATTACTGTATCATCTCATAAAATGTGATGGGATTATGTTGAGGCGGGAAGGTACTACGTGAGGTTACGTACAGACGCAAATGTATCCAATATAATAAAAAAATCTCAAGAAATTGAAAGAATGAGTATGTGGGTGTGTTTGTGCAGGTCAGTAACTGTTTGTGTCTGTTAATATTATACATATATATGTATATAATAAGTGTTATATGTGCCTGTGTGGATAGATTTCTATTATGTGCATCTGTAGCTGTCTGGCACGTCATACTTTAAGTTATGCATTTTTTTGTTTTGTTTTTGTATTTCTATGGACCGAAGAAAAATAAACTAACTAACTAAAAAAATAAATACTTTTTGATACATCTATTGCATCATTTCCCTACAGACAGTGGTCTAGTGGGACTGGTCCAGCCGATGTTGTGGGACTACAAACCTGACCTGGATGTGACCAAAACAGGTACTCATTATTTCCAAACTGTCACCTCTGCAGTCATTCTGAAATCCTTCTCTCCTCCAACAGTGTCGCTGCTGGAGAAGTACGGCGGGGCGGGCATGGCGGACGTGTGGGCGGCCAGCTCCTTCAAAGGCTCCACCTGCGTCCACACGTGCGTGCCCTCGTCCCAGAGACACGTGGACAACACGCTGCTCTGGCTCTCGGTGGCGGCGTCCGTGTCGGGCGGCGTGCGGCTGAGGGGGATCGCGCTCACCGGCTGGCAGAGGTACGCCCGGCAGGCAGAGGTACTCACCGGCTGGCAGAGGTACTCACCGGCAGGCAGAGGTACTCACCGGCTGGCAGAGGTACTCCCGGCAGGCAGAGGTACTCCCGGCTAGCAGAGGTACTCCCGGCAGCTCCACCCACCGCGCCGCTGTCCCGAGACGAGACGTGCTCAGGCTTTAAAGGGCACGTGCTATGGAGTATCTGGGTCGTTGTTGTCCTCTGAACATGCTCTGGTTCCTTTGCTTTGACCTCTCATTTTAGAACTTAAAAAATATTCTAAACAAAAAGGACACATCACTTCAAATCAGTATGGATGTAGGATTTTTTTTTTTTTTTTTGAGCGATACTGATATTCGGTATTTGTGGTTTAGGGTTAGAAACAAGCGTGAATGAAGCTAAACACAACTTGGCCATACCTGCTGCCAGTGCTCAGTCCTGGATGGGAGACCGCTGGAACACCAGGAGCCACAGGGGGGCGCTGGAGGAGGAAATGTCAGTGTGTCCTTAGGCAAGACACTTCACCCATATTGCCTAGTATGAGAGGGGTGTGTGTGTGTGAATGGTTGGTGGTAGACAGAGGGGCCGATGGCGTACACCGGCAGCCCCGCTTCTGTCAGTCTGCCCCAGGGCAGCTGTGGCTACACAAATGGTTTACCATCGCTGAGGGTGGAGTGAACGAACAATGACAACAGTGTAGCGCTTTGAGAGACTTCGACAAGTCTGTAGTCTTTTCACATCATGTCTCCTTTAAAGCAGTGGTCCCCAAAGTGGAGGTCGAGACCCCCGGGGGGTCGCGAGGGGTGAGCTGGGGGTCGCGAGATGATTTCAAGAGATAATTTGAAGAAATATGAGACTGTATTTGCTCTATTTTTGTAATTAAATACAGTATCATTTAGTGAAATAGGGTCTAATAAGACAATAAACTATTCAAATAACCAACATTAAACCTGATTTGACACTTAGAATTATTTTTAATTTCGCTTTGAGGGTCCCGAGTTGGTTGCATTGCTATTTTGGGGGTCCTGGCCAGAAAGGTTTGGGAACCCCTGCTTTAAAGGACACACATGATGCAAATTGTACTTTCTTGAGATTTTAACCATTTTATAACATTGTCCCCACATCAAAAACATACCTGTTGCTGTATTTAGCTTCAGTCGTGTGTCTTTCATTAATCCTGTCTACAAGGTCCTCTTCTCTGATCCACGATGAACACTCATAAAATACTCCGTTTTAAATAGTTATCATCCGGACCTGTTTTTCCTCAAACGTGTGACTAAAATGAGCCTCATTTCAAACTGAAGCTGTTTCTGAACCCTTTGGAGCACAAACTATTGTCTGGACTCTCTGTGAAGCTGAGACTCTGTAGTTTTAGCCTCTGGTGTCTGATTTACTCTGATTATAAGTGGAAACAAGCTCTGCAAAAGGAAAGCCACAATTTAAAGTCCGCTTAAATTTTCTTTGTTAAATCTATGAAGAAGTGAAGCTGGTGTTTGTAGGTTTTGCCTGATTGACACTTTTGGCTTTTGTTGAGTTTTGACAATTCCTCTTCAAAGCTGAGGCTAATTTAACAAAAAATGAGTTTTAGGGACTTATAATAAAGTAAAAATCCCAGATGGAATCCATTTCAAAGTCCTATTCCCAGAATGGAACTAAGAGGGTTACAGCTTTCTTTTCAGATTGAACATGTCGAGCAGGCTGATAGTTTCCTTTCATCAGATGGTGGATAAAAAGGAATAAATGAACAAAATGGCCAGAATCGCAACAGTGCTGTTTCGTAACATCAGAGGTAGCGCTCCGAGATCTTCTGTGCTGTTTTTAAGTAAATCATAGTCAGACTCACACTGAGCATTTGTGCTTCAAATCACGTTCATTTTAACCACATTCTTATTAGCATGGTGGGCTAGATTCATTAAATCTCCTCCAAAAACGTCAGGCAATTTTTTTTTTTTATGCCAATTTAAGTAATATGTAGTTCAAGAATAAGAAATCCAAAATTCCCTCTGTTAATTGTTTGGTATTTAATGTATACAGTGATCCCTCGTTTATCGCGGGAGTTGCGTTCCAAAAATAACAGCGAAAAGTGAAATCCGTGAAGTAGTCACAGCTTTATTTTTTATTATTTTACAATGCAATACTGAACTATGGAATGAAACCAAAAATCAAAACCTGTTTTAAAGCCCAAAATTTGTTTAAAACAATAATTTTAATATAGTAATACAAGGTTGGAAACATTGTCACTGGTGTATTTCACAGTCCCAGCTGTGCCTCTTCGTCCTGACTCCGCTCCGCTGTAGCGTCTGTTTCTACTGAAGGCGCAGGGGTCTTTCTCCGAGAGAAGAACATTGTTATGGGTAGTTGTTGGCGCTCTTTTTATAAACGGATATGCCACCTTCGATTATATTTGAGAACTGCAATGAACGACTCATCAAAGGGTCCCGTTCTTGTGCGTGCGCTGAAGTTCAGTGGATGCACTGTAAAAATATCCGCACTGTAAAAAAAATCTGTGAAGCAGCGAAGTCGTGAAAGATGAAACGCGATATAGCGAGGGATCACTGTACAAAATGAAGCAAAAATTTTAAACTTGTCCCAAATATGTGCAATTTTAGCAACTCTTACTCAACTCTTACACATACTCTCACACGCCTTATTTTTATATGAAAACATGACATGACAAAGTATATTTTTTTCTTAAACTGTATAAATAAACAACTGCAGATGAAGATTCAAACTGATATTTAAATATTTTCCTACAGTGTGTCACCTTAAAAACCCAGAGTGACGCTTCACCCAGTGCCCTCCTCTTGTGTGTTTCAGGTACGACCACCTGTCAGTGCTGTGTGAACTGCTGCCTGTTGCTCTGCCTTCTTTGGCTTCTTGTCTCCAAACGCTCACAGACGGACAGTTTGAGGCTGAAACTCAAAATAAGATTACCTCAAAACTGGGCATTTCGTCCGTGGAAGTGGAGGCGATGGACAGGTACATCTGGGATATATTGCGTAAGCTAATTTAGTCAGCGCTACTTTGCTATTACTTTGTCATGCTTGAATATAATTTTTGTTTTACAGAATGTCAGAAGACACCGCCGTGTTTCCAGGGAGATTCCTGGCGGAGCTAATTGTTGACCTAAATTCATTTCTTAATTCTGAAGAAGTGCGATATTTTGAGCACAACATGTAAGTAGAGTTGTCAAAAATGATCGAAAATCAGATACTGAAATTAGTGTTGAAACTAAATACTCACTTGAGCAAGCGTCGATACGAGACTAATCCCTTTTACAAGACAAAATGTGACCTTTCGTAAACAGTTTTAGAATGATCTTGAGCTTTATTAGAGCTAGTGTACGTTTAATAAAGAAAGTGCTGTTATTTAGTGTTGAAAATGTCAAGTCAAGTCAAATTTATTTATAAAGCACATTTAAAAACAACCACAATGGCCCAAAGTGCTGTACAGGCACAATATAAAATACAATAAGACAAAAAAAGAACATGCAGAAACAAGCTAAAATAAAAATGCAATACAAATGTTCTGCTCAGCTTGTGTTAAAAACCCTTGCAAACAAATGGGTTTTCAACAAAGTCTTAAAAATATTCAAAGATTGTGCTGTTCTAATGCTCAACGGAAGACTGTTCCAGAGTCTGGGACCTGCCACAGAGAAAGCCCCGCCCCCTCGAGTTTTTAACCGGGATCTCGGGACGTCTAAGATCATGAGGTTTGCTGATCTCAACGCTCTACATGGAGCATGAACAGAAGCTCAGACAGATAGGAGGAGGAGCCAACCCATTCAAACATTTAAAAACCATCAGCAAAATCTTAAAATCAATCCTGAAGCCGACAGGGAGCCAGTGCAAAGAGGCCAACACGGGAGAAATGTGCTCATATTTCCTGGTGCCGGTGCAAACGAGCAGCTTCTGGACCAACTGCAGGCGGTGGATGGAGGCCTGGTCCAACCCGGTGTACAGGGAGGTGCAGTAGTCTAAGCGGCTGGTCTGTTGTCTAAAACAGGCATGTCCAAACTAAGGCCCGGGGGCCAAAAGCGGCCCGCAGACCAATTTTTCTTGGCCCTCAAGATTCCTGGTGAATTGGCCCACATTGTCCTAAGACATACTTTTTACAGCAATTTTCAGATTTTCTACTATTCTAACCTAAATAACTAACATTTTGGTGCGATACAGACCTGATATTAAGACAATGAGACTGAATGTAGATGTGGTGGTGCTTAAAACATCAGATAAATGCAACTTTTTTGAACGTTTCACGATTTAATTGTGGCCCTCCCCTTTGGTCTAAATTTCAGTATGTGGCCCTCGATGGAAAAAGTTTGGACACCCCTGGTCTAAAACCTTGAACCAAAAAGTGCATCCTTGTGGTATCGAAATTGGTATCGAGAATTTAGTATATTTCTTTGTATTGTTTGAAATGTTCGAATCGTTACAACACTACACGTAAGTCATTTTTGATGTGATCTTATTTAAACGTTTGGGATTTTATTCTTTCATTTTTTTACTCGTAGAAATCCTTTAAAGGTGCATTGTGTAACTTTTCCGAAGAACGTTACGCTACCTTCTTGTCTCCGTGGAGATATTCTAGCTTTGCCTGGAACGCTTCGCAGTAGCGCATTAAACTTGTCTATGTTCGTGAAGACAAGCAGGTGGCGCCACAGGGCAAAGTTAAAGCAGAACTAAGTCACTTCAGCGACAGAGCTCCCCCTGCAGTTCTCTTGTGAAAATACTGCTAATGAAGATATACAAAAACATTTCACATTACCAAATATTTTTTTAAAAGAGCCAGAGTTGTTTTCGGGTCGACGTCGGCAAATGTCGCAGCTGGTTTTCCGCCCAGAGACAGCAGGGGGCGACGACTGGAGTTTCAAACGCCCCGAAAATACATTTACAACCGCCGCACGGACTTGAAAAGACGTTTAATAAGGTCACAGTGTTATTTAGTTCCGCTTTAAAGGTCAGGGGCGTCGTTTATAAAGCCTATGTACAAAACCAGGCCTGAAATGTAAGTACACAGCTTAAGGATTTAAAGAACGTTTTGGCTCTCTGCAGGTTTCTACGAGGCTGGTTCAGTCCGTACCAAAGGCGGAGGAAGATGGTGAACCCTCTGATCATAATGCAGATCCAAAACCAAGCTGCAGCGTAAGAATGATCATTTTTGGCTCAATACACACAGCCCTCCGTTAAAACTGTCATCGTAACTAACACTGGGACCGTGCTGTTTTTACTGTTACTTTAAAAATTCAGATTTATTCCCCTGATGTTTCAAAGCCCTAATTTAGTCGTTTGAAATATACTGTAAAAAATGTAGAATGCCAATATAGAGAGTTTTTAGTTTATTCACAATTCAGGACCATAACAAAAAAGTGAAATCTTAAGTTTTCTTTCATTCTAATACATTACTGTTTCAATAGTATGAAATCAAACTTTCTGAAAGTTATTGTGATATATTGTATTATTATTTATTCATTACGATTAATTGACTTTATCTTACATATTTATTGCTTTTTAATGCTAATGTTTGTTTGTTTTTTGCTTTGATTTGACTGGTTTTATGACTTTATTATAACTTTTGTTGTTTCTGTTTAGAAAATTTGCAGTAAAAATAAGTGGATTTGGAGATTAAAAAAGTCAAACTAAAAGCGCTTTACATTTACTTTACTTTTGTTGAGTTTAAATTGAATTGAAAAGACTTAAAGTGCCTATGACAGGTTGAAGTACTCATTTCACTAAAACACAGTTAAGATAATTATATTCAAGATTGTGCTAAAAAAGAAAGCAATTTTTATCCCAGTTTGGCAGTTTTTTAGGTTTAAATCATGACATCACACTGGGGAATTCTGTAACTGTTGCCAAGAAACCATGTGGTACACTGGGTCAAAACTCCTCAAATGTCACATAAATTATTATTTGACAAATAAAAACATGTAGGAATGCTTTTATTTTGACAAATTGATGGTTAAAGGATCAGAAAAATGTGTTTCTTGGTTATAAATTGTCCCTGGTGTGTCTCCCTAGTGTGACGTCATCGTGTTTTGGAACTCTGCTCTACTCCCTGAAAGTTCAACATATTTTTCCACTTTTCTTCACAAAGTGACTCTTGATTTGGGTAAAACTATCACAAACTATTCACAACAGGTTTTATTCCACCAAATAAAGTCAAAACTAGAAAATAATAAAAACCTGTCATACGCACTTTAATTTTCCTTTCTGAAATGAGTTATTTTGTGACCTAAATCAGTGGTTCCTAACCTTTTTTGTCTCGAGTGCCCCCTAAACTTTGTCTCACACTAAAAGTAGCCCTGAACTTGAGTTTCGGGCAAATAAATGGGTTTATTTGTCACACATTATCAATTATTTCTATTATATTTTTGTTTTAATTATATTTATCGTTACAGATACTCCAAAAAGATGCACAATTTTACAACTAATTACTCTGTTTTTATTCAGATAAAAGTACATTTCATCCTCTTTTAAAACCTGAAACCATTCCATGTACCCCCTGGTCATTGCTCACGTACCCCTTGGGGTCCCCATACCCCTGTTTGGGAAACACTGACCTAAATGACCACAGTTATTGATTAACTGGATAATATCATAGAACTATAATAAAACCTGGAAGATGAATCCAAAATGGCCGCCCTGTTTATCCCTATGGAGTGTGCTCATTGGCGCATGACCCCAAAAAAGTTTCTTACTTCCTCATTTACTTCCTGATACGGAGGCTGCCATCTTTGTTTTACTTCCTGATACGGAGGCTGCCATCTTTGTTTTACTTCCTGATACGGAGGCTGCCATCTTTGCTTTACTTCCTGATACGGAGGCTGACATCTTTGTTTTACTTCCTGATACGGAGGCTGCCATCTTTGTTTTACTTCCTGATACGGAGGCTGACATCTTTGTTTTACTTCCTGATACGGAGGCTGCCATCTTTGTTTTACTTCCTGATACGGAGGCTGCCATCTTTGCTTTACTTCCTGATACGGAGGCTGCCATCTTTGCTTTACTTCCTGATACGGAGGCCGCCATCTTTGATTTAGGGCGCCACGTGACGACAATCCCCCACTTCATATAAAAACGGTAATTTCAGTGATTTTAGAAACGGTAGAAAAGAACATTTCCTTCTATTTTATTTAAATACCGATAATAATTCAGTCCTGTCTGCAATTATAATGAGCAATTTTAGAAAAAGGCTGGTTCCAAGAGGCTGCAGTACCTCGCACGACCACTAATAAATCTGGGACCACAGACAGAGGGGTTGTACCTTATCCAGTTTTTTTAATACATCCATGGATAATATTGACATCCCCGCATACATACAGTGTTTTATCAAAATTATTCTGATATTTTCTGTATGTATTATGTTTGCCAACTTCAAAATAAAACGGGAATCCTTTCAGTACTTTCTTGTCTGATATTTGATTGTCGAGTAAGAAGCGATTACTAAACCGCCACGCTTCCTCGTGTCGCGCAGGTATCTGACGGTGCTGCAGCAGAAGTGGGACGTCCTGAGAGCAGAGATGGGCCGCCTGTACCCCGAGTGCACGGTGCAGGAGTGGGAGGAGGAGCATGTGTGGCCGGTGAGGGTCCCGCTGCAGAGGGCGCTGGAGGAGATCACGACGTGCCTGAAGGACGCGCTGCCGGGCCACGCTCCGGAGGGAACGTGCTGAGCAGGCCGCCGTCCGGACCTGGGACCGCCCCGTAACGTCTGCACGGCGGGAACACGGCCGTGACGTCGAGCGCGGTGCCGTTGTTTCGCCGTGCCACGTGTCGGTTAAAGTCTACGTGACGGGTTCGAGGGCGCATGTCACTAAAACGTAGTGGACATGATTGTATTTAAGATTTGACTGAATATTTTGCCGATTTGTCCCCAGTTTGACAGTTTTCTTAATGTTTATAATGTTCTGGTTGGACATGGGCAGTAAATATGACATAGATGGAGGTAATTCCACAACTGTTACCTAGCAACCATGCAGTAAACAAGGGCCAAAATCTATATAAATGGCACAATTATTTTGGCAGGTTGGACTACTCATTTAACTAAAATATAGTTAAGATAAATATATTTCAAATTCTGCTAAATTCTTTACAAATTTTACCCCTTTTTTTTAGATTTTCAATTTTACTTCCTGGTTGTAAATGATGACATCACACTAGGAAATCACTAAGAAATCATCTTGTACACTGGGCCAAAACTGCTCTAATATTACAGATTTTTTTCATTTATTTGACAAATAACATCTTTATTTTTTGAATCAGTGTTTAACAGGTCAAAAAGTACTTTATTTTGTATAAATTATGCATAACCTTTGTCTCCCTAGTGTGATCAGTTTGTTTACTTTCTTTAATTTTCAACATATTTTTCAGCTTTTCTCCACAAACAGCGACCTGATTGGTGTAAAACTATCATTTAAATTTACAAGACGTATAAATACACTGAATAAAGTCAAAATTAGAAAATCATAAAAACCTGTCATATGCACTTTAATTTCAACGGCGCGTCGCTCTTTGATGACGTCACAGAGGGATTCCATTTTAGAACTCAGTAGAACTTTCTGTAATTATAAACATTTATTTTCAAACTTTCTTCACAAACTGTAACTTCAGATGTAAAACTATTCTAAATATTTACCACAGCTGCCCTCCCTCCAAACTATGTCAGAATTAGACAAACATGAGAACCTGTCACATAGACTTTAACTGTTTTAAGCTCGTTTAACACTCCTGTGCCTCATTGCGCATGTTGCACGTTCAGATTTCAGGCTCATACTTGCTTCACATGTGTACAGGGCTTGGATTAACAGTAAATGTTATACTGTGACGTGGTATTGTCCAAACGTCTGTCAAAAAATATTGAATCAAATGCACATTATACTCCAATATGTTTGTTCTGTTGCAGCCGCACTCTAAAAACACAGACCAGCGCTCTCTAACCTTTGCCTCTGAGAGCTACTTTCACTAAAACCACTAAAAACTGTGTGCTACTCATGTTCAGAAACATTTTATTTAATTCTAGAGCTTATTTTTTGCCTGAACAAAATAATGAACATATAATACAAACTAATTCTCTCCTGTAAAACTGTGATTTCCTGTATTCTGGTGAATTTTACTTGTATTTTTTCAACATATCACGTCAGTTTTGCATGACGTGGTTTTGTTTTATTTGCAGTGGGTTTATACAAATGGTAGAATACACCAGTGGTTCTCAACCTGGAGGTCGCAAAATGATTTCTGGCGGTCCCCAGATGATATGGAGAAAATGTATGTCATAGTCTTAAACAAAAGGCTTGACACTCTTCAGATTCAGCTGTAAATGTAGAATCTATTTGTAGATCTGTATTCTCAAAATCAAATCAAACGATACGCATGAGGCTACTTTATCACTTTGTGTTCAGGGGTTGCGAATACAAACTGTTGTTATTTTGGGGATCGCGACTGAAAAAGGTTGAGAACCACTGGACTGCACAGGATCTGGACGTCAGACACACTCGTCATTGTTTGTGAATAAATAATCTGATTCTGACTCATCATGAAAAGTGTATGTTGTGGCTCCTTGGCAGCTCACAGCACCATGTCCAAGCTTGACTGAGACTGCAGCATTACCATTTGATTGATGGCTGATTGACAAGTAATGTGTTCTGTGCACAAAGGGGGCGGGGTCAACAAGAATCAGAATTACTTTTATTTATCCCCAAGGGGAAATTATTTTTGTTACATGTGCAACCAACCAGTAGAGGCAGTAAAGTATTAGAAACAAAGTAAGATATATATAAAATAAAAATAAAATACAGAAGATCTATAATGGTCATTCCCATTTAACTTAACTTATAAAGTATCAATATTAATCAACTAAACCCCCGATATGAACAATATACAATAAGCTTAATTATACTATCCTTGTCTATTTACATATTCACATGATCATGTACAGTTTATAAGTGGACTTAATATTGCACAGTGGGCTTAATATTGCACATTGACTTCACAAGAGGATTTACAGCACAGAGTTCAGTAGTTTGATGGCGACAGGCAGGAATGATTTCCTGTGTCTCTCGGTGGAGCAGTAACAGTCTGTTGCTAAATGAGCTCTTGACCAGCACTTTGTGGGAAAGTCCAGAATAGTCCTGATTTTGGACAACATCCTCCTCTCCAACACAACAGTCAGAGAGTCCAGCTCCTCCCCCACAACATGTCCGGCCTTCTTGATGATCTTGTTGAGTCTATTAGTGTCCCTCACGCGCAGACTGCTGCCCCAGCAGGCCACAGCATACGTGATGGCACTTGCCACCATAGACTCGTAGAACATCCTGAGCATTGTCCTGCAGATGTCAAAGGACCTCAGCCGCCTCAGAAAGTAGAGATGGCTCTGGCCCTTCTTGTAGACAGTGTCTACGTTCTTGCCCCAGTCCAGTTTATTGTCCAAATACACCCCCAAGTACTTGTACTCCTCCACAATGTCCAACAATGGATTTGATCGGGCAAATGTTCGTGGCGCGTTTAGAAAGGGACAAATCAAACTAGACCGATACATTTAGGCGTGTACGGTCTGGAAAACACAAGCTTCTCAAATAGATTTACAGCTCGCAAGCTGTAAGGAGCTAAGGGTTCGAGACCATTAGGAGAAAAGACACAGTTGCCTTGGGCCCCCAACCTGAAGGGGCCACCAATAAGATGCCCTTCCCGATCATCACAGACAACAGAAAACAGTTGCTTTTCTCTCAGTATCACAATAAAGTAGTGTAGTGTACTTTTAAACAAGAAAAAGACTAACAATATAGTCTGAAACTGTCAAATGTATTAATTTCCCCCACAATAAATCTAAATAGTACATAAAATATAATAAAAAAGCTGACATGTTAAATGCAAAAAAACAGGAAAAGTGATCTGAATTCTTAAATATTCTAAACCCCCTGTTTAAAGTTGTTGCACATATGAATTTGAATTTTCGAATAGTTCACTTACCGCCCCAGATTTATGTCACCACATGTAAAAAAAAAAAGAAAGAAAACAAAAACAACAAAAAATGAAAGCTTCCTTTAAAGTACAATTCAGAAATGACTGTTAATTTAAAACTTTAAATCTCAATTCTTTCAAATATTAGTGTAATAATAACACTAATGGACAAAAAGTATCCTTCAAAAGCCAGCCTCGGTGATGAGACATGTCCAGCAGTCTGAGGGAGTGGGCCCAGCTCAGCGGAGCCAGTCTGAACGTGGAACAGCCCACTGAGCATGTGCAGTCGTGCTCTTCTGCTGCTCCGAGGAGAAATATCTGTCATTTGTGAAAACACGCACAGACACGAAGCTGGTTTATTTCTGATAAGTCATTTATTTAAAGATTACGTGTATTATCTTTCACGCTTTGCTGAAAAAAACAAACCTAAACCTTTTCAAATGAGCCTTATCAGTAAAAGAATGAGACTGTGACACGCGGGTTGAGGTGAGGGTCATGTGTAGAGCTGCAACTAGCCATTATTATCCAATTAGTCGACTGGTCAAACGATAATTTCTTTTGTACACTGAGACTTTTGAAATACATTATCACCCAAATAAAGGTTGAAATACGGGATACTTCGAGGATATTTACAGACAAAGTGTATTACGGAAATAGTTTATTGTTTTCAGTACATTTTGATTCAATAATGCCACTGTCTTTGTTATAAAAACGTATTACCGTAGGTCCAGATATTTTATTTATTTGATAGGGACAATGCACATTAATGAACATCAGTATAAAACAGATGTAAATATGCCGGATTATAGCTACAAAGCTAGTTTTCATCCGTAGTCCCTGGGCAGGCAAATACATAAAAAAAAAATTACAACATGCAACACAAATACAAGGAAAAGTTAAGAGTCTAATGGTTACGACTGCTTTGTTTTCAGCCATCGTTTGTGCTGAGTTTTAAAGCTGATCAGTGCAGGGCTCTCCGTGTGTGCAGAGGAAGACTGTTCAGAGGTCAGGGGCCCTCAAAGAGAGAGTGTTCTGTCCAAAGGTTGTTCTTCTGTGGGGGCCCTCACAGAGAGAGTGTTCTGTCCAAAGGTTGTTCTTCTGTGGGGGCCCTCACAGAGAGAGTGTTCTGTCCAAAGGTTGTTCTTCTGTAGGGGCCCTCACAGTCTGCTCTGGAGGAGGCTCTGGTTCTCAGACCTCCTGAAGTCTTGTCTGAAGTCCATGTAGCGCTTTGTATATGAAACATTCATTCATTCATTTTCTACCGCTTGTTCCCGTTAGGGGTCGCGGGTGACTGGAGCCTGTCCCAGTGACTTTGGGCCTTAGGCGGGGTACACCCTGGACAGTGGCCAACTCGTCACAGGACTAACACAGAGACACAGACAAGGACAGACAACCATTCACTCTCACATTCACACACTAGGGACAATTTAGAGTTGTCAATTAACCTGAACACAGTCATGTCTTTGGACGGTGGGAGGAGCCAGAGAACCTGGAGAGAACCCACGGTAACACGGGGAGGACATGCAGACTCCACCCAGAGAGATCGGGTGATGTTGGGGTGGTCCGGGATTCGAACCCACAATCTCCTTATTGATCTGCCACCGTGCACCCCTTATATGAAACATACATACTTAAAATTGATAAAATTTTCAAAATTTAAAACATTATACTCGTTTAAAATATTACATACAAGAAATGAATTACGTTTTTGGTCGAAGATTTTAAGAGATTTTTTAAGAGATAGTGATTGTCAAAATGATTACGATTCTTTTTCATAGTCGACAAATCATTGCAGCTCTGGTCATACCATTGAGTCTGTAATTCTGTAATAAATTCACCATAATATCACGTTCAAATCGTACCATTAGGTGAACACCATAAATATACATTCATTGTAAATCTAACACCTACATATCTGTGCAGTGTTAAGGCTACAGTGTTTAAAGGTAGTTTTAAATCCTGAATAGCGTGTGATAGAGATTTGGCAGATGCACGACTGTAGCCTTGACAACGCACTAGAACTATACAATATTCCACTGGCTTCGCTGAGGAAAAACATCTCGACAAAACGTAATTGAAAACCGCTTTAAGCATGCACAAACAAACAATAAATCATTCCTACAGTCTTTGGTTACAGAATATCACAAAACAGCAATCGGAGGTATTTTCCAGGTAATTCACTTCAAATCCTTCGGGCTTAATTACTGTTTGCGCTCGTCTGTTTAGGAAATGCTCAAATGGTGGTTCTCTTTATCGTTAAGGGTGGAACGGTATAAACACATATTAAAGGCACAGTAAGCCAGCATTTTGGAAAGTGGAAAACGCAGTATATACGTTTGATACGCAGTGTTCCCAAACATTATATGAGCGCAACAACTCAAATAAGCTGCAAATAGGAATGCCAGTATATTAGCTGGTTAACGCTTTTTTGTTTTCTTAGTGACCAAAATATAAATCGTACCTGAATTGTGCTTTTTAATCCTGAGGCCGATGTCAAGAATTCACAAAAAGACGTCCATTAATTCCAAGCGCGTGGCTGGGAGCGATTTAAACACGTCTAAAACGGTCAAAAGCGACTAAAACGCACCGGAAAGGGTGAAAAAAATGACTAAAACGTGACAGAAACGCAAGAAAAACATGTCTGAGAGTGACTAAAACAAGACATGAAGCGACAAAAACACGACAAAAAGATCAAATCTAAATCTTAAATAAAGCTAGCGTAAACAGGAAACTACTTCCGGTTTGTCCTCAGCTTTTTCTGCATTTATTTCATTTCTCTTCAAGGATTCTATGCCGCATTTTAACATTTCTTTATGTAATTAATTAAGTTTGGATAAGTTTGTTAGATGCATTATGCTCTGGAAAATCTAATGAGTGTCGTGCGTTGAACGGGAAACGGCTGGCGCTATCGTGCTTCGCTAGCTTTGTCTGGCTAAGCATGTGGGCTCAACATATAAGTTAGCATCGGTGGAAATATAGCGCTTTATCACAAGACCTACTTTTTGCTGGTTTTGTCGAGTCTGGCGATGATTTATGGACTTAAAACAGCAGAGGGTTCTCGGATAAGCGACGTCTAAAATCGGAGTGTTTTTGACGGTTGGAGGGAGAAGATTTTCAAACCAGGATTCATCAAACTAGCTTGAATGAAGCTAAATGTAACTTGAGGTATGTTTTTGATGATGGAACAGTTAGAACATGATAAAAAAAATGTCCCTGTTCCATAATATGTTCCCTTTAAATCTGTGGAGACAGTTTTGGACCAAACAAACCATAAACAACTACTCTTTTCAACAAAGTCATTATTAAGTATTGCATTTTTCACTGTTAATTATTCATGATTGTTCTAAATTTGCATGTAACAACTGAAAATGACACAAAAATTTAGTCTTTTCGTGAATAAAATGGTCCATAAAGCTCAATATGCACAAAGCTGATGTGTTAATGTATGTAATTGAACCTTGACAAAATAAAGACAACAATTGTTTATCTGTATAGGACTATAAAATGTTAAATACTTTGTGGCATCAACTTTTCAAGCCATTTCTGAAAAGACGCCACAGCATTTATCTCCCTCTTTTAGGCACTGAAGTGAATAACTCATAATAACTCTGGATATACTGACATCCCTAGTTGCACTGGCGTGGACGGAGGAATAGAGTTGAAAATGGTGTTCAGACAGGGGTCAAAGTTCATGCTCCGACTCGCTGCTGTCCTCGTCTGGCCCCTCCTCGGCTCCGTACTCTTCTTCCTCCTGCTGCGATCGCTTCTTCAGTTCGTCCAGGGCCGCGAATCTCTTCAGTAGAGCCGCTACTGCCTCTACGTCGCTGCAACAACACACGCACCGACGGTGTTATTACGCTTTAAAAATACATGCTGCGTATTTGTTCTGTCTCCCTTTCGCGGCTCAGGTTGAGTTCAAGTCCCAGCCTTAAGCAAACAAAAATGTACACATCAAATTCACTGGAAGTAATAAGAATGGATTTGTTGACCAAAGATCAGTGCTGTTCTTATCAAGATCGCTAGATTTAAAGGAAAAAAATGTTCTGCATTTTTCATATTGTTATCAGATCCTCTTGAGTATCTTAAATTTGCTATCTCATGTTTCAAAAAAAAAAAAAAAAAAATCTTATTCATCCAATGGCTTTTTTAATCAGCCAGTATGAAATTACACTTACACTGCAATATACAATCTAGAGAAGTTAGCGCTGAAAAGACGTCATTGTGTGGATTTGCTGCAGCAGTGATCGTGTTTAGAGGCAGAACTGCTCAGAATGAGTTTAGCGACGATTTAAGGCCTTAAAACGGCGGGATATTCTCGGATAAGTGACGTGGATGATCTGAAAATATGTCCCGGATCGAGGGAGTTCAGCAGGAAGAGTGTTTGACGCTCAGAGGGGGGAGAATTTTCTAATAAACATTCCTCAAAATATCATGAATGCAACTGAATGCTACTCCAGGTGTGTTTTTGATGACGGAACATTGTTAGAACATGGTTTAAAGCTCAAAAAACTCACTGTAGCAGAAGATGTGTCCTTTAATGCTTTAATAATCAATAATCAGGTGACAAATTGTCATAAGTGCCTATAAACACATAACAAGTGCTTATTAAAGCTGGGTTATCTGACTTTTTTGTTTGTATAAGAGTAAAAAAAATGCTGTTTCCCTCCATGAATATGTCGTAAAAGCAGAGCGTCGTGACAAAAACTGGACTACTGCACAACGTCCACATCTGATTAAGTATTTTATGTCCCGTTGACTGGGAAACAGGAACAGGAAGCAGCGCTCTGATTGGCTGTGATTGGGTCGGTAGCACGGGTTTCACAAAAAGTTGTTCTAAAGCTTAGCCCGCGACTGAAAATGGATGCGTGTGAATATAAACAACGTGGCAAAGAGTTTATGAGAGACGGAAACACATTAGACTTAAAGGTCCCATATTCTGCTCTTTTCCCCTTTACACAGTCTATTCTAAGGGCTTTGTTGATAAATGTTTGCGTTGTGTAATATCCATAACATAACAGTTTCCAAAAAACACCCATTTCTTGGACTGACCCCCCTCCTTGCAAAAGCAAACGGCTCACTCTGAGATCTGACCCCCCCGAACAGAGAGCAGGCTGCCTCCCCCGCCCAACCCGCGCGTCTCCCCCGCCCAACCCGTGACGAAGCCTAGAGCGGAGATAGTGCGCATGCGCCGTGTGCTCCGGTAAACAGCGATACACAAACACTGAATAAACATTTTCTCGTCCTGACGGTGCGTCGTGCTGAGTCCTACGTCCTGGATCTGACCTGGAGTTTGACGTGCTCCAGGGCCTCGACGACGGACGTTGCCGTTTGGTAAATAACAAGCTAACTCTTCGATCTGTCGTGTCCATCGTGTAATTACTGTGTAGCATTAGCATTAGCTGTTTTTATTCTGCGGCTGTGCGCTTCCTGGAGGCGTGGCTTAAACACAGCGTCATCCTTATGAAGCGCGTCATCCTGGTGAGGAGCCCCCGTCTGCTGCTCAGCCGAGGGGGACAAAAAAGACAGTTCTCTAGTGAAAACATGCGGGAATCAATCAAAAAACCACTTTGGGCACAACATACGAGGCCCAAATAGCACTGTAGGAAGGTTAAAACCTCTGAAAAGTCGATTTTGCATGTTATGGGACCTTTAAATATCTACTTCTGGTGTTGCTGTGTGAAAATGAGGTACCCCGGCTTTAAAGCATCATAGACAGTTAACCAAGGAACCTTAATCTAAAGCAATACCAAAACGTTTATGATTTTAACACGGCTTTAACGTGTACACAGAGGAATCATTCAGTACCTGCGTCCTCCCAGCGTGGCGCTCTGGGTCAGGGGGTAGGAGAAGCCTGTAGCTAGCCGCAGCATTAGCAGGTAGCCTTTCCCCAAGTAGCGCACCTTCACTTCTTGGACGCAGACGTCTCGCAAGTGGGTCATGTCCAACACCACTGGAGGAACAGGAGGCAAAATGTGAGTTTGACTGACGTTCGTGACTCAGTTTTTGTTTTATGTTGAAAGGCCCAGTAATGACATAGATATCACCCACAAACCAGGTCAAAACATTTGGAATCATTTTGAATATTTGTACTTATATAATACAGTTCCCTTCAACATGTGTTTTGTGTCAATTAAATTAACTTTTCGGCAATATTTATTCAACACATAAATATGCCTCATTATAATTGTTCATAATTACATACATTTTATTTTTTGTTCTGGACCTGAATAGCATTTTTGCCTCTAGATGTTGTACTAAACCACATGCCTGTAAATCTGTGTTGTGTCCAGCAGCCAATGGGATCACTTTGCTCCAAACCAGACAGCGTGTGCTCCTATGGTCCCCCTGTACGATAATGATGGTCCCACCCATACCACCTGTGGTCCCTCTGAAGTCATGCCTCCTCATTTACCTCTTTTCCTCCGAGGTGCTGGTTCTGGGCTGGTGCTGGTTTTGGGCTGTGTCAGTGTGTTAGTTAAATTTTCCAACAAAAAGGGGCTAGTTTCTGTTGCTTGAGCTATGCATTGCTTAGTAGCTAACACAGTTAGCATTTTAAGATCAGAGAATGACCTGTGAACTGGCCCAATTTAAGAAAATGTTCTCTGTTCTGAGCCTGCATGGCTTTACAGTTAACTGACCCTGACCAAAGATGGACGTGGGCACCTGACCAGGCGCTCAATGCACTATTCCCTGCACCTAAAACCAGTGCTGTGTTACACAGAGCTGTATCAGCCTGGAATAATATGCTATATATAATATTTAACACAGATTCGATGATTTTTTTTTAAAGAAAAGAAAGGAAACTATACTTTATGATGATGTTGTAACAAAATGTTTGAAATTGTTTAAATTAAAACAGGTGATGGTTGATCTTTTGGATTCCAGTATGTGCAAATTAAAATGTTAGATACATTCCCATGTAGGACTAACATTGTTTGTAACGTAGAAAGGATTTCAGGGGTTGTCATCCGGACGTTGTTTGAAGATCGAGACGTTTCAGAGAGCTGGTATGGGAACTCGGGTTATATGCTACTCTAAGTCGTGAGAGTCCTGCCCCCAGGGAGGAGTCACTGAACACCTGTCTACGTTTGGAAAATTGTTTGTAACAATAATTTTCACAAACAAAATGTATTTGTGAAATAGTGTAATGTCCTTTTAAATGTAACCGTATGTGTTGTTTTATGTGGACCTCAGGAAGTATTGCTGTTGTTGTGGGTAATAACTAATGGGAATCCCAGAATATGACTTTATTTTGCTTTCTTCATTATTTACTTGAATAAGTGCTGACTACAATGTGTAGCTAATTATTATGTTTAATATTCCTCTGCAGCCCGTTCTCATTTCTGTTCCAGCTGTATCTGCTGCTGAGTCAGAACTAGTTTCACAGGAGCAGCATTTTTTTGAGAAGAAAAGGCAGAAAACTGTAATGAAATGAGCACCAGCCCAGAATCGGCACCAGTAGCAGCTTGATGGAAAAGGGGCACGTGAGCAGTGCATGGAGCTTGTACTGCCTGGTTTTGTAGAAGAGTATCTGCCCCTGAACCAGTGGATCACAGGGTCAAACCTCAGAGCAGGCAGTCGATAAGAAGAAAAGGCTTTGACTAGAACAAACCGGCTGTGAGGCATGACTTCAGAAGAGTCAGGTCTGGATGGATGCTTCATTATCATAAAGATGACCTGGACACGCCTAGTAATGGCCTCCTGCTGGTCATGAGGAAAAGTGCACCAAAAAAACCCATATTCTCCAACACTTCAGTCCGCGCCTCAATTTTAAAACGGACGAACTTTTGACAAATGCTTCGCTTTTAAAAACACATTCACCTTTCTCTTGCCCTTTCCTCCACAGCGTGAGGACGTACGCGTACAAGCTGAACGTCTTGAGCTCGATCAGGTTCTTGGTTTTGTCGAACACGGCCTCCTCCCATTCCTCCATGTTCTGCATCGCCACGAACAGACAGCCGCTGACGTAGAAGAGCCTCCACAGAAAGGCGTCTGTCAGTCACAGCAAAAGACACGAATAAAAAACACACTTGCACTGATATGTAAAAGGGTTATTTAAACAAAGATGGCGTACCTGAACTGTAGTAGGCCGCAGCTAACCCGATTGATGATATGCCTGAGAAAAAGAGAATGTGATTCGGTTGATTGCCAGGAAACGTTGCGTGAATGTTTTATGTGCAATATAGCCCTGTTTGCTAAATGATTCAGTGATCCAACAGCCTCCAGGGAATGTTTGATTTGGAACCATTTGCCCACATGCTTAGTAAACATACAAGGGACAAACCTCGATTGTTTGACCAGATTACGGCCTAAACTGAGTAAAGAGTGATCTGTAATGTAAAACTTTCTAGATTATTATTAAGAAAAGAAACTCGGTGAAATCGTCAAACGTTTTTATACACTACTGTTTTCATTGAATGTTTTTCTTTATTTCCATGACTCTACATTGTGGATTCTCACCGAAGGCATTAAAGCTTAGCCCGACCAGCCATTCCCACTATCTTTCCATTTTGAAAGAAAGTGGGTTCGGGCCTGATCGGTGAACTTCCTCTATTGTGCGGCAACCGAGCCAGTCAGAGGCGAGAGAGGAGAACGTCACATCCGTGTGCCGCGATTACGAGCAATAACAAGCAAGACGGCGTCCACAACAGAGAAAAGGTTCGGGGCTTCTCTCTCCTCTGTTTAAAAAAAGTACATATCGTTTAAACCACAGCAAGAGGAAGATTTACATGACACAATTACACGCCATTATCGACTGACAGCCAGAATGAAGAATGAAGGCCAGGCAAATTAAAGCTAGGAATGAACTATAGACCGTATATAAATTACTGGACTATGGGATTGTGACGTCACCCATAGCGTCTGGCTCCAGCCAAATGAAGCCAATCACGGCTAGCAGTTATAGCGGCTAAAGTGGAGTCAGACTCCATATTTGGAGATCTGAGTGCGGACTAATCAGGAGCGCGGTTGTTAACGGTTTATAGATTTATATTTTAGATTCTTCACAACAGCCAGTCTTTGCTTTGATCACTGCTTTGCAAACTCTTTACATTCCACTTCCAGGCTCTGCATCCATCCATCCATCCATCTTCTTCCGCTTATCCGGGGCCGGGTCGCGGGGGCAGCAGCCTGAGCAGGGACTCCCAGACTTCCTTCACCCCAGACACTTCCTCCAGCTCCTCCGGGGGGATCCCGAGGCGTTCCCAGGCCAGCCGAGAGACATAGTCCCTCCAGCGTGTCCTGGGTCTACCGGGCCGCCTCCCGGTGGGACATGCCCAGAACACCTCCCGAGGGAGGCGTCCAGGAGGCATCCGGAACAGATGCCCGAGCCACCTCAGCTGGCTCCTCTCGACGTGGAGGAGCAGCGGCTCTACTCCGAGCTCCTCCCAAGTGACTGAGCTCCTCTCTATCTCTAAGGGAGCGCCCAGCCACCCGGCGGAGGAAGCTCATTTCGACCGCTTGTATCCGCGATCTCGTCCTTTCGGTCATTACCCAGAGCTCATGACCATAGGTGAGGGTAGGAACGTAGATTGACGGTAAATCGAGAGCTTCGTCTTTCGACTCAGCTCTCTCTTCACCACAACGGTCCGATACAGCGCCCGCATCACTGCAGACGCTGCACCGATCCGCCTGTCAATCTCACGCTCCATCCTTCTCTCACTCGTGAACAAGACCCCGAGATACTTAAACTCCTCCACTTGAGGCAAGGACTCTCCACCCACCCGGAGAGGGCAAGCCACCTTTTTCCGGTCGAGAACCATGGCCTCGGATTTGGAGGTGCTGATCCTCATCCCAGCCGCTTCACACTCGGCTGCAAACCGTCCCAGTGCATGCTGCAGGTCCTGGTCTGAGGAAGCCATCAGGACGACATCGTCCGCAAACAGCAGAGATGAGATCCTGTGGCTCCCAAACCAGACGCCCTCCACGCCCTGGCTGCGCCTAGAAATTCTGTCCATAAAAACTATGAACAGAACCGGTGATAAAGGGCAGCCCTGGCGGAGTCCAACATGCACCGGGAACAGGTCTGACTTACCGCCGGCAATGCGAACACAGCTCCTGCTCCGGTCGTACAGGGACCGGACAGGGACCGGAGAGCCCAGGCTCTGCAGTGAAGTGAAAACCATCTGTGACTTCATCATGAAGCTCATTGAGAGAAGACCAATGTAGTGCATATTCAAAATGTTATCTTAGAAAGAGAAAGAAAATGTATTATTTTAGCTCAAGTTATCAGTTTTACTTCTTAATTCAGACTTTACTCAGCTATGTTTTCTGACGTTTTACATCTAATGTCCACATTTAAACTGAATGAAACTGAACAAACACACTACTTTGGGGGTGACAGTGGACAGTATATTAATAATATAAAAGTTCAAATGCATATGATTTTCTAATTTTTACTTTATTTGGTGTATAATACCTCTTGTAAACATAAATGATAGTTTTACATCAATCAGGTCACTGTTTGTGGGAAAACAAGATGACATCACACTAGGGAGACAATGGTTATGCATAATTTACACAAAAGAAACTACTTTTTTGACCCTTTAAACGTTGATTCTACAAAATAAAGTTGTTCACTTGTATTTTCTTTGTCAAATAAAATAATAAATAATTAAAAAAATTGTGCACTGTCCAGGAGGGTCTCTTGGTAATTTTTAAATATTAAAAAATATATATTTATCTTAACTGCATTTTAGTTAAATGAGTAGTCCAACCTGACATAGGCAAATTAAAAGAATGATGCAATGACAGTATCAATTGTGAGGTTCTTAGTAATCCCCTGCCCTACCATATTGTACAGCCATTATTTTCTTTTTAGATATTTTCTATTTTGAATTATTTTAAATGTATTCTACTGTTACTGTTTACTGTTGCAATTAGGGTAGTATTGACAAAATGAATGTCAGTATCACGATATTTTGACAATATTATGTCAGTCAAACAGAAAAGTGTCTTTAAACAGATTAGTTGCGGTTTAATTATCCAACAAATGTGAAATATCTGTAAAGTTAAACACAAAAGTGCAGAAATATCGCCTCGTACTCTTATGTGAAAGTTGACAACGTAACTTTTTTATTCATTTTCATTTTCAGTCAGCTCTTTTTTTAGCATTTTTAACAATAAAATATATACTTGATATTAACATTTTGCATGTCTTCAAAACAACATTCACGATATTATCTAAATTTCAATATATACTTCAATATTGCCCACCTGTAGTTGCAGCACTGACATTTCCCCATTGTATGACACACAAAGGGTTATGTCAGCTTGTCTTATTAATGGAGAGTACTATGGAGCACTTACCAACCAGAAGAGACCAGGAGCGTATCCCCGGGGACCTCTTGAGGTGGAGCAGGGTGGGGCTGTGTTCCTCCACTGTCATGTAGCCCATCTGCACTCAGGACCATTAAGAAAAACCAAAAAACACAAATAAGATTACATTTAGGCCATTACATGATAAATTATTTTACACCGAAATGCTTTTAAAATCTTTATAGAATTCATTTTCAACGCGTTCACCACCAGGATCTAAACCAGGGACTAAACCAGGACCAAATGAGGATGCTGCTGTACCATGTGATAAAGGTAAACAACTACATGCTGGGCTAAAAAGTGACAATCGAATGTATTACTTACCTTTAGTCTATACCAGTAGTTTTTTGTTTTGTTTTTTTTACCAGGAAAATGTAGAAAAGAGACGCGATGATAAACCAAAGAACATGCACTGAATTACAAGGAAGCACTTCTGTTTTTTGCGGGATTTGGCAACTGTGACCATACTATTCGTCCCGGAAATACGATTCGTCCGGAAGTCCAATTGCAAGCATGCGCAGTACGAAATAAAGTATAAAATATTTTTTTACGGTGGTGTTCTTTTTATATTATGTAAAGTTCCAATCTTTGTATTTATTCTATACAAGGAAATACCGTTTTTATATTTATTTATCACTTTTGAAGCATTAAACCGCAGGTGTTCGCTACGCAGTTGTGTAGTGACGCATTCAAGGAAATGGAAAGATATACGAATATAAAAAATGACTTTGATTGTTCAGATTTGTTTAGATACTTTAAGGAAAAATATTAGAAAAATGTATTAAGATAAGGACCACGTTTTTCTGCTCTATTTATATGGAATAAGATTTATATAACGACCTGTAATGAAAAGCTGCAGCTCTGAGCATCGATGACGTCAAAGTCAGAGGGAGATTTACATTTGAATCGCCTCTGATTTTGTTTCGCACAGGTCGTTATATAAATCTTATTCCATATAAATAGAGCAGAAAAACGTGGTCCTTATCTTAATACATTTTTCTTTAAAGTATCTAAACAAATCTGAACAATCAAAATGTTTTTTTATATTCGTATATCTTTCCATTTCCTTGAATGCGTCACTACACAACTGCGTAGCGAACACCTGCGGTTTAATGCTTCAAAAGTGATAAATAAATATAAAAACGGTATTTCCTTGTATAGAATAAATACAAAGATTGGAACTTTACAGAATATAAAAAGAACACCACCGTAAAAAAATATTTTATACTTTATTTCGTACTGCGCATGCTTGCAATTGGACTTCCGGACGAATCGTATTTCCGGGACGAATAGTATGGTCACAGCAACAACTGTCTTGAATGGGGGCCGCTTCCTTCCGCGTTCAGTGCGCGCTGATTGGTTGAATTCATCTCCCACGAGGCCTTCAAAATAAAGCAAGTCAAATAAATATATTTATTTTCTATTCTATTCTATTTAAGATTTAATCATCCTAAATATTGGTTTATTTTGTCTATATCTTATACGTATATAAAGTAGTCGTTCATGTGTATGCTGGGACTAAATTATTAACACACAATTTCAAGGCAAGCATAGTTTTTATTTATGTTTGATTATTTATATGAAAATATACAATCCTCAGAGATGATAATTTAATCATACAAAAGTTATATAGACTTATGACCAAAAATAAAAATCTATTAAATTAAACTAAACTGAATATATTTAAACATTTAAATATTAAACTAAACTAAATTAAATTAAACAATACAAACGAATACAAAAGAAAACACAATTAATATACATTAAAATTAACACATTACAAAATCATTAAAAATGTGGTATTTTCTCAAAGCAACTGGAAAAATAGTAATGATTAAATTAAAAGCATTCAAATTTTGAAAAGTGGCATATTTTAGCATTCTCCACTTCCGGTGCACCGCTAACCTTCGTGCGCATGCGTGAGCACACCGGCGGACACAATGGACACGGGTCATCCTCGCATTTTTGTCTTCCAGATGTGATCTCGGGAAAATAACCGACGCGAAATGTTGTATAAAACTTTATCCTTGCGCTGGAGGTGACACCAGACACAAGGCGACGTTTTCTACGCATAAAGAACATCAAAGTCTTCCTCTTTCTGCCCTTTACTCCTTCACTCCGCCGTGTTATGTCACTTTGGTTTGATGCCATTGTCCGCTACTCTCCGTAAATAGAAGCGTCCGCGAGGTAAGTGGCAGAAAAGATGCATATTCGGGGTTGGATTTGGCATAAAAATGTTAATTGTAAATGTGAAAACACTTGTCATTCATGTGTAAAGCATTTTTGAACACTGATCACAAAATTTTGGGGTTTCACAGTAATAAATGACACTAGTGGTTTGTCCTCATCTAATTTCTCCTCCATAGTCTATAAAATAAGTGAACTCGGTACCACAAAGTATTATTTTTGCTTTTTGAACTTTCAAACTATCATGTAAAAATAACTGTTCATGTTAAAAAGAGTAGGATTAAATAGAGCCAGTAAATTACATGTTCACTTCATTATATTGTAACACTGATACACAGATAATTTGTAAAGAATAATTTGGTCTAAATACAATCTTGACCCAAAATACACATCCTCTTTGCTCATATTTTTCCTTTATAATGTCATTTTTAACATAACTTTCAAGCATAATTTTTAGTAAAAAGAAATTGTTTCAGGCAGAAAAACAAAGATCTAAAGATAATTTTCCAGAGGGACGTCCCAGCCTTAAGATAAAAAAAAAACAAAACTATTTATATTATGTTAAAGACAACTGTTTTTAATAGCACAGACACTAACATTATAACAAGAACTAAAAATTGTTGTTATAAACTCTACCTGGGATAACATTACATAGGTGGAAAGTATAAATTACACATTCTGTAATTTAGTTTATTTTTTGAGTAATTGTACAATTTTCAATATATATTTAAACATGTACTTTTAATTCAGCAAAATATTAGAATGTCATCGTAATTAGTTACATTTAAAACCCTAACATTAAACCTTTTTTAAAAATTATTATTAATTTATTTTGATAATATGGATATAAATCGGACAAGGGAAAAAATTAGAAGATATACAGAAGAATCATGAGTTTAATCTGATTTATCTAACACATAAATACACTGTTTACTAGTACTTTTCTGCATAAATAGTTGCTTTTGCACATATTCCTGTGCAGTTGTCGTCTTTTGGGTCAGATACACAGGGGCGTAGCACCAAATTCTGGGCCCCAAGTACAAACCTTCTCAGTGGGCCCCTAGATATCATTTTGTGTAGTTTATTTATCCTTTTTTTTTTCCACTTTTGCCAGACTATACACCCTAACAACAACTCGCTAATTTAAGACGTCGTATGTAGCTGCCGGCTCATGTTATGGTACAGCACTATAACTCAAACATCTCAAAACGTATTATTACAATAAGATAATGCACAAACACATTAAAATCACTAGTTATATTGTTACTTGGCTTTCGTGTGAGCAATGATTATCCTCTTTTTATAACGGGTTGACGGGGCCTTAGATCTCATGTATAATTGTATTAAAGGGCCTATGACAGGTTGAAATACACATTTAACTAAAATGCAGGTAAGATAAATATATTCAAATTTCTATTAAAATCTTTACAAATTTTACCCCAGTTTAGCTTTTTTTTTTAGGTTTTAAATGTTACTTCCTGGTTGTAAAGTATGACATCACACTAGGAAATTACCATAGCAACCATACTGTACACTGGGCCAAAACCCCTCTAATGTCACAGATTTTGTTCATTTGACAAAGAGAAGTACATGTGAACATCTTTATTTTGTTGAATTAATGGTTAAAGGGTCTAAGTAAGTAAGTAGTAAGTAAGTAGTTTATTTTGTGTAAATTATGCATAATGTTTGTCTCCCCAGTGTGATGTCATCATGTGTTTACTTCCTGTAATTGTCAACGGATTTTTCAAGATTTCTCCACAAACAGCTACCCAATTGGTGTAAAACTACAATTTATATTTACAAGAGGTATTAATACACTGAAGAAAGCCAAAATTAGAAAATTATAAAAACCCGTCCTACGCACTTTAAGTCTCTCAAGGACTTAAATCAACCAGAATACATTTTATCACAACAAAAAGCTTTAATTAGGATTAAAGCGTAGTAAAATGCAACAGAGAAAATAAACATCTCGTACTTTTGAGGGCCCTTTCCTGGTCTGGGCCCCGGGAAACCAGTACCCTCTACCCCCCCAGTTCGACGCCCCTGCAGATATATGGAAATACTTCATCGTTTTGAGAAACTTTTGCTACATCCATGAGAAACTCGCAATTCTTCTAATAAATTGTTTAAAAATTCGCTTTGGGATGGGACAGTTACATAATTATTAAAGTGTGTATGACAGGTTTTTAGTATTTTAAATTTTTGACTTTATTCAGTGTATTATTACCTCTTGTAAATATAAATTATAGTTTTACACCAATCAGGTCACTATTTGTGGAGAAAAGTCGAAAAATCTGTTGAAAATTACAGGAAGTAAACGAACTGATGACATCACACTGGGGAATTAAAGGTCATGCATAATTTTTACAACATAAACTACCTTTCTGACGCTTTAAACATTGATTCAACAAAACTAAGGTGTTCACGTGTGTTTCTCTTTGTCAAATGAACAAAATCTGTGACATTAGAGGAGTTTTGGCCGGTATACAGTGTGGTTGCTATGGTTATTTCCTTGTGTGATGTCATACTTTACAACCAGGAAGTAAAATTAAAAGCCTAAAAAAAAAATAGCTAAACTGGGGTCAAATTTGTGAGATTCTAGCAGAAATTGAAATATATTTATCTTAATAGCATTTTATTTAAATAAGTAGTTCAACCTGTCAGAGGCCCTTTAAACTAAAACCATAGACAGATCAGGTAATCGATGATTTTTTATCACGTCAGGTTTATAGTGAGCAGCATGTGGCGTGACAGGGGACGTCACATAGGCCCGTCATGATATTTACCATCGACTAATGGTCCATGTGAGTGCGTTTACATGTGCACGAATAGCCCGGTTATGATCAGGTTTTTTTAGCGTCCTGGTTTAGTGAGTGTCCGTGTAAACACAGTATTCTGATTTCAATAACCCGGTTATGACAGTATCCTGGTTATGACAAACCGGGTTATTCTCACTGGGATATTCCGATAGTGTCCTGAATACTGTGTCCTTGTAAACACAGTATCCTGATTTCTCTATAAGAGCTGGTACTGAGCATGTGCGAACTAGAGACACACATCTGGCAGGAGCGGCTCATTTAACAAAAGGACTGTTTTATTTGTATTATTTTATCATCATAAAACAATTAAATCATCTACTGTGCAATACACTCAACTTTTAACAGCTCAACTCATTTGTGCCACTGTCTGTGATGCTCTGGAGTTGAACTGAAACTCTACACCTTTCACTGTCAGCTGTGACTGCACTCTTCAGTCTCATGTTCATTTTTGAATGTATCTTGTCCTTTTATTGTTAGAAACATGATAAAAAGTCACAAATTAGCCAAGTTGCTAACATGTTTAGCTCCTTATTCACCTTATTACGCCCCGCCTACTTTTGCCTCTGTTGACGATCCGCACTCTTGTATTAAAGGGACTTCCAGTTTGACGATAACAGTGTTCACAAACAGCGATCGAGGGAAAAGTCTCTCGCTAAAACATTATATAAAGTAGGTTGATTTGTGTAAAATGTTTAATGAACACGAGCAACAACAAGTCAACAACGCACCGATTTCCTGGGGCCTGAAAACAGTTTTTTAGTCCATGTAGAACTTATATTGAGCTCGATTGTCCCATGTAAACTACAACTGAAAAAGATGGCTGTGCCCACGGAAACGTCCGGAATAAGGTGAATATCTGTGCCAGAGTTGCCATAGTTACCACTCTGAACATCCTGAATACTCTAATGGTGCGTTCATGTGGTCCTTCGGGAACGCCGGTTTCTGAGATGAAAGGACAGAGTTAATACTTAGCATTCATGTGACTTTTACCTCGGAAAATCACCAAATGATAAAATCCCAGATTCCGCTCTGTTGCACAAATGTGTTGCTCTTATGGTGTAAACCAGGGGTGTCCAAACCTTTTTCCACCGAGGGCCACATACTGAAATTTAGACCAAGCGGAGGGCCACAATTAAATCGTGAAACGTTCAAAAAAGTTGCATTAATCTGATTTTTAAAGCGCCACCACACCTAAATTCAGTCTCATTGCCTTAATATCAGGTCTGTATCGCACCAAAATGTTAGTTATTTAGGTTGGAATTGTGGAAAATCTGAAATTTGCTGTAAAAAGTACTTCTCAGGACAATGTGGGCCAATTCACCAGGAAGCTTGAGGGCCAAGAAAAATTGGTCTGCGGGCCGCTTTTGGCCCCCGGGCCTTAGTTTGGACATGCCTGGTGTAAAGGACTGACTGACCTCTAACTGTTGAACCGTCAGTCAGTGACTCCACACGGCGGGTGATGTCAGGGGCTGACGTCGAGCAGGAGCCTTTGACCCGAGTTCTCCCGACTGGTGTGATCACGTCCACATGTAAACAGGAACGTGACTGTCCTGTATGTAAACACCACATTCAGAACACTGTCCTCACCGGGACACGGCTCCATAACCGGGTTATTCATGCACATGTGAACGCACTCTACGATCCAATATATATTATAATATATTTGGAGCTCAGCATTTATTTTTTTGTACTTCAAGGAACCTTTTCTTAGTTTTTCAATAAGATTTGAGCTGTAGAGAGTGAAATAAGTAACTTTTATAACGCATTGTCAACTCCAAACCAACTAGAAATTGTTTCATTGTGCTATTTGTTTATTACAACAATGTTTTGAACGATATTTGACATTTTTTGGAAGGGATTCTTGCTGTCAGTCGTTTCGTGATATTTTCCGTAGCAATATATCGCACTTTCAAGTTCAAATTCAAAATCGAAATGTACAATTAAAAGAGTTTCACCCAAAATTATGCAATGCTTGTAATGTAATATGAAAAAATCTCTCTTATACTTGTTTTAGAACTCATTTGTTTTATTCCTTTTTAACAATTTTTGCTGCAAAAGCGCATCACAGTCCCACCCTCAAACGCCAAGTCCCCCTTTCTGCACCTTAATTCACTTTCCCTGCTTTTCCCTTTCCTTAATCCCCGCGCGCCTGATTGCTGTTTATTGTTCCCCTGTTGATATAATTAACAAAAGCCATTAAAACACGCGATAACGACCGGACGCGGGGCTCATCCCTCTGCCTCTTCCCACCGTAAAAAGGCGTCCTTGCCGGAGACGAGTGGCAGATACGAGGAGGACGGTCGAGCGAGGGCCGCCGCCGCTGTGCTCGGTTCACGGCGGCTTTTAAGGAAACGGAATGAGCAAAGGTGCGCTTTTTCTGTCTCGTTTCCAGGCGACGGAGCGAAGATGGCCGAGGTCAGCCTGGGCAAGAGGAAGGAGAAGTGTGAGAACTGCACCAAACAGGTACTTTTGTCTGTCTCGATTGCAAAACTCGATCATTTTGACAACGAATTGAATCTGTTTATTGTGTTTTTAACCTTTTTTTGGTCTGTTTTGTTTTCAGTGCAACAAGAAGCAGACGGGAGATGGCGACGGCTCACACCAAAACGACGCAGAAGTCACGGTTTGGTCACTTTTTTAATATCCACACGTACTTTATTATGCAGGGTTTCCAGGGGCAATAAAAAGCGTTAAAAGTCATCAAAGGAACTGCCCAAAATAAGGCCTTAAAATGCATTAAAAGCATTAAATTACGCCTAAAAACCAGCTTGACAAAAAGATTTATCCATCAGAGCAATAGCACTAACGTTTTTATTAGTCTTTTTTTTATTCGTTTTTATTAGTTTTAATTAGTTTTTATTTTTATTTAGATTTAAAGGGCCTATGACAGATTGAAATACACATTTAACTAAAATGCAGTTAAGATAAATATATTCACATTTCTACAAAAATCTTTACAAATTTAACCCCAGTTTAGCGATATTTTAGGTTTTAAATTTTCCTGGTTCCTGGTTGTAAAGTATGACATCACGCTAGGAAATTACCATAGCAACCACACTTTACATTGGCCAAAACTCCTCTAATGTCACAGATTTTTTCATTTGACAAAGAAAAACACACGTGAACACCTTTATTTTGTTGAATCAAAGTTTAAAGGTCCCATAACATGCAAAATCGACTTTTCAGAGGTTTTAACCTTCCTACAGTGCTACTTGGGCCTCGTATGTTGTGCCCAAAGTGGTTTTTTGATTGATTCCCTCATGTTTTCACTAGAGAACTGTCTTTTTCGTCCCCCTCGGGTGAGCAGCAGACGGGGGCTCATCCCATGGATGACGCGGTGTTTAAGCCACGCCTCCGGGAAGCGCGCAGCCGCAGAATAAAAACAGCTAATGCTAATGCTACACAGTAATTACACGATGGATACGACAGATAGAAGAGTTAGCTTGTTATTTACCAAACGGCAACGTCCGTCGTTGAGGTACTGGAGCACGTCAAACTCCAGGTCAGATCCAGGACGTAGGACTCAGCACGACGCACCGTCAGGACGGATAAAATGTTTATTCAGTGTTTGTGTATCGCTGTTTACCGGAGCACACGGCGCATGCGCACTATCTCCGCTCTAGGCTTCGGCACGGGTTGGGCGGGGGAGGCAGCCTGCTCTCTGTTCGGGGGGGTCAGATCTCAGAGTGAGCCGTTTGCTTTTGCAGGAGGGGGGCCAGTCCAAGAAATGGGTGTTTTATGGAAACTGTTATGTTATGGATATTACACAACGCAAACATTTATCAACAAAGCCCTTAGAATAGACTGAGTAAAGGGCAAAATAGCAGAATATGGGACCTTTAAAGGGTCAAAAAAGTAGTTCATTTTGTGTAAATTATGCGTAACCTTCGTCTCCCCAGTGTGACGTCATCAGTTTGTTTACTTCCTGTAATTGTCGACAGATTGTTCAACTTTCCTCCACAAACAGCGACCTGATCGGTGCAAAACTATAATTTGTATTTACACGAAGTATTAACACACTGAATAAAGTCAAAATTAGAAAATCATAAAAACCTGTCATACGCCCTTTAAGGGATTCATGTGGAGAAAACAGTGAAGAAGAGAAGATTCGGAATGAGTTAGTCGAAGCACGTGGAGTCCAACACATTCCCCTAGTTCCCTTTTCTGTATAAATAGCTGTGTTGCGTGAATTCCTGTGTAACTGTGGTCTTTTCAATGCAGTTTGGGTCGGATACAAGGAGATTTTTCGATACAGACCCTTTTAGTCGATTAGTCGGTCGATGGGGCGGGTCTTTAGTCGACCGAGGATTCCTTTAGTCGACCACAGCTCTAGTGCAGTCTTTTCCTTTCCTTGTAAATGTAAAACGTTCCTGTGTGAAGCTTTCTGGAACATTGAGCACAAAAGGAAAAGGCGACGGACGCTGTTAATGATCTCGAGACGTAAGCGTTTCACAGGAATAAAGGGGACTGCGGCGGCTTGTCCTCATCAGATTTAGTCTAAAAACAGGTCAAATTGCTACTGGTTGGTGTTTATTGGTATTTTTGCTTGTTAAACTTGCAATATCATGTAAAAAGAACTGTTTGTGTTAAAAAGAGCAAGACTAAAGAGAACAAAAGACAATACAATACAATATTCAATCTAATCTGAGTTTATTGTACACTGTCCCTGTATCAATAAATGAGTTTTTACTGTGAAAGTGAACACTCAAATAAATTGTGAACCCCATGTGTACTGGACTTATTGGATCTAGATGTTAATAGCTTTGATCAAATCATCTAAAAGGTAAAAGACAGGGTTTAAAATTAAAGTGCGTATGACAGGTTTTCACGATTTTCTAATTTTGACTTTATTCAGTGTATTAATACTTGTTGTAAATATAAATTATAGTTTTACACCAATCAGGTCGCCGTTTGCAGAGAAAAGTTGAAAAATATGTTGAAAATTACAGGAAGTAAACAAACTGATGACATCCCACTGGGGAGACAAAGTTTATACATGATTTACACAAAATAAACTACTTTTGTGACCGTTTAAACATGAATTCATCTAAATAAATAAGTTCAAATATAGTTTGATTTGTCAGGTAAAAGAATTGATGACATTAGATGAGTTTTAGCCCAGTTTACAGTGCGGTTGCTATGGTAATTTCCTAGTGTGATGTCATTATTTACAACCAGGAAGTGAAATTAAAACTTATAAAACTGCTAAACCGGGATAACATTTGTAAAGAATTTTAGCAAAACTTGAAATCTATTTATCTGAACTGCATTTTAGGTAAATGAGTAAACCTGTCATGGGCCCTTTAATAAAACATGAAATTTAAAACATTATATTTCATGTTTTATTAGCTTTTTAAGTAATCGTCATTCTGTCGCCCAACGGAATGATTATAATCCAGTAGTTTTGACATGATAAAAGCATAAATGTCTTGTTTGGACGTCGATGATGGCATTAAAAATCTTGAAATGCGGCATTAGAAAGAAAGAAATTATATTTGATTTGCTAAAACCTGCATAAACCCTGTTATGTTTTAGTTGCATTCAATCAAAATTTAGCCACAACTTTATATCAAACACGTTTAGTTCAATAAATGATCGATGGAATAATATATATTTAGGCTCAATAATTTCATCCTGTGTACTTTTTCTTTGCAATTGTGGGGAGACTTTTGCTGTTTTTAGTTGTAGAGGGTTGAGTAAGTAATTTGACTTTGGCTAATTATCATGTCATTCGGTTGTATATTTGTTGCAGCTCCTGTCTATTCACAATATTGTACATCTTGCTCTAGAGCAGGCGTGTCCAAACTAAGGCCCGGGGGCCAAAAGCGGCCCGCAGACCAAGTTTTCTTGGCCCTCAGGCTTCCTGGTGAACTGGCACATTGTCCTAAGACATACTTTTTACAGCAAATTTCAGATTTTCTACAATTCCAACCTAAATAACTAACATATTGGTGCGATACAGACCTGATATTAAAGCACTGAGACTGCATTTAGGTGTGGTGGTGCTTTAAAAATCAGATTAATGCAACTTTTTTGAACGTTTCACGATTTAATTGTGGCCCTCCGCTTGGTCTAAATTTCAGTATGTGGCCCTCGATGGAAAAAGTTTGGACAGCCCTGCTCTAGAGTAATTGTCATTGTCATGGATTATTGTTCATCGTGATATTTCCTTTAGTATTACTCGTGACAGGACTAGATGTATGCACATTAGACTATTGAGTAATCTAAAGCAGAAAGAGCAGATTGAGAAAAAAATGACAATGTGATCGACAGCATTTTGGTAATCGATCAGTCAAGCAGTTATTCTTTCAATGAGTTGTTTTGAGCGAAAAAGTCACAGGATGAAAAAACGTGTCCAGATGAAGCTGAAGTGAAGCCGTTTGAGGATCAATGTGGAGTGCATTTATGGACAAAAGAGCTTCATCAAATAAACAGAATTTTACACATTTACCTCACCGTTTTCATGTAATTGCAGCTCAGTTTAACTCATAAAACTTTTTTCGCAGCTCATTGCATGTTTGGGATTATTTCAGTGATCAATTAGTTGCGATGAATCAATTCATTTGTTGCAGCCCTGGTGTAATCTTGCTAATGAGGGTAGGCCTTATTTCTACACTATGTAATGTCATAATTTAACTTTTTTTTTCTCCTTCTGTTTTACGTTACTTAAAGGTGCACTATGTACATTTTCTGCTTGATGGTCCGTCACCTTATTTTCTCATAAAAGTGCTTTTGTTTTGCCTGGAATGTCCCACACAGGATGCATTTCATTTATCCAGTTAAAGAAGTTTTTATTTCCTTAAAAGTTCTTTGTTTGCTGCTTGTCTCTAGTAGTTTCATACTCTCCACCAGCAAACTACATCGTGCCCCTTTAAAGGGCCTGTGCCTGATTTATTCAATTGTGAAACATGAAAACAGAACTAATTTATGTTCCCGATTTTTTTTCCCATGTAATAAAGTCACCGTATAAACGAACTAAACATTTGTTAATGCATAAATACGAAAATAATCTGTTATTTACAGTTAGCATTAGCCAAATTGTTTACGAGTTAATTCAGCTGGAACGCCACGAGGTCACAACTTGTGTCTTTCAACTTTCCCATTGGCCTGGGACGCAGCGTTAGTTTGTGCTGCTCATAATCTCATCGGTCGGAATGTCGAGGATCATTTTGGGAATATAAGAGCGTGAGGCGCGATTGATGGGCCCCTCATGGTGCTTGTGTCCCTCAGGGGGCGGAGCCGGCCCAGCTGCTGCTCAGCGCGTGTCTGTCGTGTGACGGCTGTCTGTCCGAGGAGGAGACGCTCATGATCTCACAGCAGAACCTGGACCACCTGCTCCGGGTCCTGGCTCTGAACAAGGTACTGTCCTGATGTACATTTAGCCCAGGAATTTATCAGCTAATGTTACTGTCATCTAGAACAGTGATTCTTAACCATAGGGCCTGGGCCCAAAGTAGGGCCGCGAGCACCTCCTTGAGGGCCGCACGATCACTAAAATATAATACATTTAATATGAGATTAGGCCTCGAGTTACTTTAGACAGAAAAAGTCGGGCCTCAAGGTAAAAAAGGTTAAGAACCCCTGATCTAGAAAAAATCATGGCTTTTTAAAATTCAGACTTTTAATGTTTTAAGCAAAAAAAACAACAACAACAACACACAGAAGAGTGCACAACCAGAGAGCAGGGGAAAAGCGATAAAAGGCATCCAAATAAAGGCACACGTGATCCAAAGGGAACGTCCCATTTTGTCCAAAGTTTGTCAAATAGATCAATGTTTTTCAAGACGAATTTTGAGTCATGGCACATTTTTTTGATTGAAAAGATTCTGTGGCACATTATTCACTGTGTCATAGAAAAGGTTTCAGGGGTTGTCATCCAGACGCTGTTTGAAAGATCGAGACGTTTCGACTTCTATCTATTCGACTTCTATCTGGATAGAAGTAGAAAGGTCTCGATCTTTCAAACAGTGTCCGGATGACAACCCCTGAAACCTTTTCTACGATGAATCACACCTGGACGAACGAGGGATTACATCGACGATTATTCACTACAGCCATACCATATCACACCTTTAGGGGGAAAAGATGGAAATGACCGTTTTGCTTTCTTTTTTTGGATTAGAAGTTGCTCAGGACACTCCAGAATGGTACATTATTCAATTACATCCATGTGTGAATCTGTGAACTCTAATTTGACATTTTTTCAAGGCGCGCACCTGTCAGTACCTCATGACACACTAGTGTTCAACAGAACTCTGGTTGAGAATCAATGAAATCAACAAATTAAGGCGAGACGCTGCCAAGTCTTAAATTTAAACATATCAATTTGAAACGTCTCCTATAGTTAAATGTAAATAATAATAATAATGTAAGAGAAATGTATTACAAGTGTATTAATTGTAGGCTAATGTTTTCTTATAGAAATTAGGCATTTTATGTGTAAAAATTGCCAAAATTGCACATATTTGGGACACTTAAATCTGAAAAATGGACAGAACCAGTTTTTTTTTGTTCATTTCGTATACATATTAGCTGTAAAAAGAAATTACAGTGGAAATTTTGAATTTATTGTTTCGCTTTCGAGTGAACTAAATCTAACTTAAAATTAGCCTAAAAATTACATTTCTCAAGTTTTTTTGCGACTTAAAACTAATAAATCAGGCTTAGATTTAGATTTTTTTAGCTATCCACCAGTACTATCCGTCAATATGAGTTGAGTTCCAGATTGTACGGTTTGTGTAGGAGCTGCATTAAGGCTGATCTTTATCTCTTTATCTATTCTCTGTGGGAGAAAAACGCATTTTAAGAAAATAGAGTTTTAAGTTACAATGTCCCAGAGAAATCTATGGATGAAGTGGATTAAATGAAAGAATAAAACATCTTCCGGAGCAGATTGGACCAGTTTGTTCTTTCCACGTGAAAGCCGATCTGTTTGCTTCTAGTGTCTTAAATTGGAAAGTGATTTTATTCCATTCTCTCTGTCAGTTTTAATGTGACTCCAATCCTTAAATGTTAGTGTTGATTTTCAGTATTGACTTCCTGAACACGAGCAACACACAGACTTTTAATCATTGCAATTTACAAACACATAGGCACGTTTCCTCCTCCGAAGTCTGGCCTTTAAACACTTTCACGGACACAGAGCTGGCCGTGGACCTCTCGATAAAAAAAAAAGGTTATTGTTGAAGATTAGACCGAGGCAAATGTGGAATCCCAGTTTTCAAAAGAGTAACAGTAACATGTCGTGTGTTCCAGAAATGTGACGTGTCCAAACATAAGGTCCTGGTGGCCTCGGTCTGTCCACAGTCCCTGCCCTTCTTCGCCGTCAAGTGTGGACTGGACGTCAGCGAGGCGGCCCACAAGCTCTGCGGGTTTTTAAAAAGTCTAGGTGAGTAATTTTGAGTTTGTTTTGAGATCCCCAAAGCTATGCATGCTTTTTAACCCTTCATGAACTGCCCGAGAGCAAGTTCGCCTGGGCATTATTTTCCATTTTTGCTGCTGTGGTGTCATTTTAGGAATATTATGTTGTGCTATATATTTACAGAACATTCACGCTTCAAATTGCAACTATATATTATTAATAAGACCATGTTCAATATTCCAAATGGATAAAATGCCCAATAAATCACAAAGTCATACATATTTTTCCCAAATGCTTAAGTTCCAGTGCTCTATCTCTCAAAACTGTGTATTAGTTATTTGAAGTTATACAGTTATACAGATGTTTTATGAATATTAATAAAAAAACAAAATTGAAAATGTTATTTGTAAAAACTGAATAAAATAATACAGTACGAAATAATAATTCTTTGATTCGTGAATTTGTGAATGGTTATGATACATTTTTAGACTTCCCAAATTTAAAAAAAGGTTCATTCATGAAATAAATGTCTTGTTTACTTCAAGTTGCTAAAAATAAAAACAGAAATGAGAGCGCATGTGCTCCGGCGGGTCAAAAAGTGTCTCAACCAGGAGAGGCTTTACTAGACCAAGATGAACGATTGACTTGATGGAAATAGTTTACTTAACATTCACAGAACTTAACTTAATAGAATTGGAGACGTGTGTGGTGTGATGAAGGGAGAGTAAAGGCACATTTCAGACCGGTTCACCTCAGAATGCCCTGGACCAGCTCTTTTAAAGGCAGAAGGTGTCTCTGTTCAGGGCCTGGCTGTGGGTCCAGGGACAGAGCTCCGCTGCGTACATATATTTTTCTGCGTTTATTTCCCTCTACGCCACATATTATCCTCTCTTTATGTAATGGATTAGGTTTGGATAATGTTAGATGCTTTATGCACTGGAGATATAATACTTTGGCTCTTGACAAACGCGAGTGTCGTGCGTTGATAAACAGGAAACAGGTCATTCTAATGTGCTTTGCTAGCTTTGTTTTGCTAAGAATCTGAATCAGAATCGGTTCTGATTTTGATTATTAGCAAAACAAAGCTAGCAAAGCACCTTAGAATGACCTGTTTCCTGTTTATTTAAGCGTGTGGGTTCAACATGTAGGTTAGCATCAGTGGAACTACAGCACTTTATCAAAATCAAGTCGTGAGAAATGATTCGTTTTTGTTGCTTTTTGACTGTTTCGGGTCTGCGTTCTCTCTTGTCCAATCACCTCGCTCTGCTGCTTAGCTTCTCCTTAGCTAAACCGTACCAGTAGCCAAAGCGAGCTAGACCTCACTGGAAGCTTAGACCTCACAGGGTCCGCATTGAACCACCTAAAAAGACCGGTACAGTTCACTTTAGACTGGGAGACACTTTCGGACCGCACCAATCCGCTCCAAAGTGAACCAGTGGAAACGTGGCTTATGTTACATTTGTTTATAGAATATGATGGTTCTGTTGCTGTGCTGGAGCTAAAACGACACAAATAAGGAGGGAAAGAATGTGCGTTTGGATAGTTGACAGGATTTAGAAGCAAAAAGGATCTACGGTCAGGGGCGTCGCACTGGGGGGTAAAGGGTACTGGTGTCCCCGGGGCCCAGAGCAGGAAAGGGCCCTAATAGCATGCGATAGCTTTTTTCTCAGTTCTAATTTTCAACACTTTAATCTATTTTGTTGTAATAAAATGCATTGTGGTTTAGTAAATGCCTTGAGAGACTAAATACTGTACATCTGAGGGGCCCATCACCCCTTTTAAAAAAGAAGAAAGTCATTGTTCACAGATTAGCCAAGTTGTTAACTAATAAAACGAATGATTATAGTTTGCAGTTAGTGTATTTTCTTTCTCGTTTTGAGATCTTTGTGAAATGAGTCTGGTAGTTAACGTAAAAACAAACAGTAATGTCATAATATAAGTCGGTAGCTACACAGGACGTCTATAAATTAGCGAGTTATTGCTAAGTGTATGGAGGAACTTTAGAGTGTATATTCTAGCAATAGGTAATGAAAAAATAGGAATTATAACCAAATTTGCTGGAATAAATAAATAAACAAAATTATGTTTTAGGGGCCCGCCGAGATGGTTTGTACCTGGGGCCTAGAATTTGTTGCTACGCCCCTGTCTACGATGTTATTTCCTCTCTTTTTGTTGCGCCTCTCACATCTTCTGATCTTCTGGTCTCTGCAGGCGTCAAGTACGTGTTCGACACCACAGTGGCTGCAGGTTTCAGTATTCTGGAGAGCCAGAAGGAGTTCATTTCCCGGTACCGTCGGAGGAGCCACGACAGCCACGCCCTGCCCATGTTCACCTCGTCCTGCCCCGGTAAAACGCCCCTCGGGACTTTTCCGTCAGACATCTTTGTGTTGTGTGTATATAGTCGGGGCCGAGCTCTCGTTTTAGAAGCTGGTGCGGTGAGATAGGGAGCGGTTTTCTACCACTCCCAAACCATCCAGATAGCACAAGAAAATGACGCTACACTTTTATCTCTCTCTTATTAAGGTGTTTCTGTTCGTTTTAATCCTTTGCGAATTGGGTTTCAAGCGTATTTAGCAATAAAGCTTAAATTATTTAAAGGTGGAGTGTAACTTTTCTAGTGGAGGGTCTGCTGTCTGTTTTTTGTGATTTCCTAGTTTTAACTTTGATTTTGATATGATTTCATAGTACCTGTTGTAAATAGGCTATATATGATAGTTTTACACCAATGAAGGACTGGTTTTTGAAGAAAAGCTGTAAAATATATGTTGAAAATGATAGGAAGTAAAGCAGAGTTCCAAAACATGATGACATCACACTAGGGCAGGGCTATCTATCTTAAGGGCAGGGCCAAATCACCCTCCAAGGAAAATGATACGGCCCTCAACCCATCTTCCAAAGATGTAGAAAATATTTTATCTGCTGTTGGTGGTTTAGTCCCGGTTTAGTCCTGGTTTGACCTGGTTTAGTCCTGGAGTAGTCCAGGTGTAGACCTGGTTTAGTCCTAGTTTTGTCTTGGTTTAGTCCTGGTTTAGTCCCGATTTAGTCCTGGTTTGGAAATGGTTGAGACCTAGTTTAGTCCTAGTGAAGTCCTGATTTAGTCCTAGTTTAGACCTGGTGTAGTCCTGATTTAGTCCTGGTTTAGTCCTTGTTTAATCCTGGTGTGGATGTGGTTTAGTCCTCGTTCAGTTCGGCAGATGTTGTCAAAGCCTTTAGTATTACTTTTTTTTTGTGTGTGTGTTGGTACAATGGGCACGTTTGTGGCCCCGAGGATAAAACCATCTGAAAAATCTGAAAGTACAATAAATGTAAAACAAAAAATGGCCAAAAAAGTGTTTCACTAAATCTTAAATACAACGATCGTAACTGTCTTTTAGTCAAATGAGTAGTTCAACCTGACATAGCCATGTTTTACATTGTTTCCTCATCAAAAACATACATGGAGTTGTATTTAGCTTAATTCATGCTTGTTTCATGAATTCTGGTAACGAGCTCCTCTTGCTCTGTTTCAATTTTCGCCAAACACTGCTCTTCTGGCGTCAAATCATGTACATTACAACTGCGTGTAAACATGTAGCTAAAAGAGCTAGCTTTTGTTTCTGTCTGTGGTAATGCAACTATGGGTGGATTTTACTAACAGACATTCTTTTATGATAAGCCAGTGGTGTTCAAACTCTCATCAGGGCCACTTATTGAAATAAAGTTGAGGACCAAAGACTAGCGTTCAGAGTAAGTCATAGTAAAAGAATAATGTATTGTAATAATAATGTATTGTAATATGTAATAATGTAAGAGTTTTTTGTTTTGTTTTTTAAGTGTGACTATGTTTTCTTCACTTATCCAAGTCACTTCTGCTGTTCCTCTAAAGTTTGTTTGTTTAATTTTAGTTCCGTGTTACTCTTTAGGTCTATGTCTAGGTCAATGTGATGTTCTTGTGGTGGTAGAATTATCTAAAGTCACTGTAAAAAGTAATGCGTATGATATCCTTTGTGCCATATCAGCAGGAGGCATGAGGGCCGTGGCATCCCTTGGCCATAGCGTAGCCCACGGATGATTTCAGGGGGTTCCCAGATAATGCCATAATCTTAAACATGGTTTGACATGCTTTAAATGCAGTTGTAACTGTATACTCCTTTTTGGAAGGCCACCAAATTCATTTATCTAGGCTTATATATTGAAAATAAAACCAACCATTAGACCTAAGGCAATGTTATAGTTTTGTTGGTGCCTCTTTTTTGTGTTTGGCGGTCACAAATGAAAAACGTTGAAAACCACTGGTTTAGATGGCTGGTAGTTAAGTTAACATTAGTTGACATTGACAAGCATCGAGTCAGTTCCAAATCGTACCGTGCAATCACATGTGTTTATTTCTGTGACGCGTGTGAAACCAAAGAGTTCATGGATCATCTATGTTTGAGTTCAATATCAAACTTCCCTCACCTCAAATGAACAGAGTTTTGTGCTGCACTCTTTGATTCTGCAGAAATCTGCGATGTTTTTCTGTCCCTGTGATATCTTTTGCCTTTCTTTTTTCCTCGTGAGCAGCCATGTTTGTTTTGATACGGACGGATCATGCTTGGCTAATCTCCTTGTCAGTCACGCCCATCTGAACTCGCGGTGATCATGGCTTGACCAGACTGATATTGATCTGTTTGGACATACAGAGAGATATCATTCTGGATTTTCCAAACAAAAATTAACATAAAATACCAAATCAAATGTTGAAATGTACTGTATGTGACTTGTTTTAGTTTAACTGTTAATTTTTCTGTCTTTTCTCAAACGGTAATATTCCTGGAACTTCCTTTAAAGAATTGCTCCCTTTCTGCGTAGATATAGCTTTATAGTTTTTGTTAAACTTTCCATCTCTTGAGGTCTTGGAGGATAAACGTGTTGTGTGTGTTGTGTGTAGGGTGGATCCGGTATGCAGAGCGCGTCCTGGGCAGCCTGGTGACCCCCCACATCTGCACCGCCCGCTCCCCTCAGCAGGTCATGGGCTGCCTCATCAAGGACTACTTCAGTAAACAGCAGGTACGTTCACTCCAGTCAGTCACGAAAGCAGTCAGTATTATTCACAAAGACTGATGTAAAAGGTCGGGTTTAAAGGGGACATATTGTGCTAAATCAACTTTAATGAGCTTTAAACCTTCCTCACTGTCTTCCTCAAAGTTGTATTTTGCTTGATTCCTGCATGTTAGAGTTAGTCGGGTATTGCCCTGTTCTCACCTACCCCCTATCCCCGCCCACATCTCCTGTACTTAGGAAGACTGCAGCGAGACTAAACAGCCACTGCACAAAAGACTGTACCAACACAAAAGGCACTTGAATTCTGGTTTACAGTCCGCTGTGAAACCACTCATTTGAAGACAGCGAGGTGAAGATTTTAAGCAGGAGAAGAGATGGTTTGAAAGATTTAGTTTAGTTTAGTTTAGTTTAGTTTATTTGAATAGGGACAAGTATACTTCATGAGCTCATGTACAGTACAGTACAATTAAAATACAGAGTGTTTAAAATACAGTACATTTAAAAAACAATACATACAACAGGGCAGATATTACATTATACAAATTACAACTACATATGGTCACATGAAGACAGATTGTCCAAAAGTTGTTTTTCTCCTCGGGACCTGACAGTTCCCACTTTGAGCTCCTCTGGTTCTGGAGCCCACAGTCCTGAGAGGAACTACACTCTCACAAAGAACCCGAGGAGCTTGACCGTGTAAACATTTGTGGATCATAAGAGGAGTGAAGGAGGCCATTTTTGTGGAAAAATAGAATTCCTCTTTAAAGCTGAGGTACCTGACGTTTTTGGGTGTAAGTGTTGTGTTTTCCATCAAAGATTATCTTGTAAAAGCAGCACTTTTATGACAAAAATGAGACCTATGTGCTGTCTGCATCTAATAAGAAAGTACTTTGTCTCGAAATAAGAGCTAAAAGCAGTGCTCTGGTTGGCTGCGCTTGGGTGGTCCTCCCCAGTTTTGCTTTGTGGTCTAAAACAGTTGTTTGAACGTGAAGAGAGAGCGAAGGAGTTAGATAGATTTAAAAACCTACTTCCGGTTCGACAGTGTGAAAATCAAGTACCCCAGTTTTAAACAGAAATGGTGGATTGAGGTTTCACTTTCACCTTTGTCATGTGAGATTATGAGCCAATCACATGCTTATCAGTGTGAGGGAGGCTCAGTCACACTTCAACGGGACTTTCACGGCCCACATCAGGTCTAACAGTGATAAAGGCAGTGTCGTCTCAGGTGAAACCAGGCAGTGTAAACAAAGTGGTAACAATGGCAGGTTCTTTTCGGGTGAAACTCCCCTAGAGACGGGGCTTAGTCAGCCTTGAGCAGTTTAGAATCAAGATCACTGACCAGCTCTGCAGATAACAAATTAAGGATTACACCAATTTGTTAAAAATCCGTGCTAAATGTGGTAATGTTTGCAAACTCTGCTCTGGTGCTACTCGTGTGTGGTGAGTGGTTGCCAGTCACCAAACAGCCCTGGTTTTTCCCAGTTTGTGAATGGAACAGTACCAGCCTTTAGAATGCCGGCGTTCTGTTTACAAACCCTGGGAGGTCTCTATTTTGCAAAAACAACAATGAACATGTTTTTTTTACTATTAACAAAATAATTGAATATTTGTATTCCCTGTTCACACAGAGCTTGTTTGGTTTCATTTGTGCTTGAATAATTGTGCATATTTAGTCTCTGCATATCATACTGTGATATAATCTGGTGGTAATCTACAAGTCTTTCCGCCTTCACCAAACAAGATACCAACTGTTTTTTGTTTTTTTTCTTACATTAGATGACTTAATTCTTCAGTTTGCTAATGTTAAAAATGTGTTTATTGTTAAGCTTCAGGTTTTAACAAAATAGACAATACAAGGGAGAATTAATCACTCAATAAAAATCCAAATTAACATTAACAATTAACATTAAACATATCATAAAAAGCTCAACGTTATAAAACATGTGTTAAAACAAACAAATTGGTAGAATAAAACTGACATTGCACCATTCAAATCCATTAGATTAGCAAACAGTGTGCGGGCCTAGTTTAGTATTTCTAATCCTTGTGTACTTTATCTATCATCTTATATGATCTAGTTTTCACCCTGAATGTTCTTTTGTTGTGTTTGCCCACAGAAGCTGAGCGCAGACGAGCTTTACCACGTGGTGATCGCGCCGTGTTTCGATAAGAAGCTGGAGGCGGTCAGGGAGGAGTTTTACAACAGTGTGCTGGAGAGCCGCGACGTCGACTGTGTCCTCACCTCAGGTTCACCTCAGCTCTGTCTTATCTGCTGCTGCCACTGCTAACAATGCTAATGCTAATTTAATTGTAAAATAAAAACAGAACTAACTAAACATATCAGAAAACATTCTAAGATGATGCTGAGTACGGATGAACCACTTGAGAAAGCTCCATCAGAGTAGCCGTCTGCACCACGAGCAGAATCTACTTGCCTGCCAACCAACCAACCAACTAACCAACCAACCAACCAACCCACCCAACAAAACAGACCCAAACAAGCCAGCGTGTGTGTGTGTGTGTGTTGCAGGTCAGATCTACGGGCTGATGGAGCAGAGGAAGGTGTCAGGGGAGGAGCTGGACTCGTCTCCTCTGGACCACATGTAGGTGCTGCTGTAGCTCTGTACGCCGTCTGTACAGACTGACCGCTCATGTGACCGTGTGGTTGTGGTCTGTTGTTGTAGTTTGGGGGAGGGCGGAGAGGCAGAGGTGCAGAGACACGAGGGGCGCGGCTCGGAGGGCTTCCTGGAGCACATCTTCAGACACGCTGCTAAAGAGCTCTTCGGTTTGGACGTGCATGAGGTCACCTATAAGACGCTCAGGTAAAAGGGCAAAACACATCATGCACATGATTTGTTTATGTTCTTGTGATATTGTCTAGTTACAGTTCAAACTGAGCTGGAGGACAGCTCGATGATGGAATTTGCTGTCAAGTTAAAGGTTTGCTGATCTGGTTTAGGTTTAGGTTAAAATCTCTCATTAATGGGCCTATTCTCATGACAAAAACTGTAACAAAGTTCAGTGTCTTCTCTGTCAGTGCTAATAAACCAAAATGAAATTATTTTTTTCATAATTGCCTCAGAAAGTGGTGCTGTTAACCTCAAAGAGGTGGGTGTTGTCAGCTGAAAGCACTTCATAAGTGCTTTTATAAGATGAAGCCAATCCCGAACACATAATGATGAGGTTCAACATTTGTGCATCATGAGCAGTGATGGGTAACGTACCTTGTTACTGCTCTGGCAAACACATGCAGTAAGTCACTGTGTTGGAGCACCCGTGCTTATTATTCATTTTTATGACTCGTATTGCATTATTTTTGCGATGCAAAAAGATCATTTTAAAAAGAGGTCTGCACGCTGACTACAGCTGCACAGACGTGTGCGTCAGATGCCCTGGCTCCTGTCTCTGTCCATGCTTTGGTACAGGAGCAGGACCGCCTCTGAATGAAAACTAGATTTACTGGAAAAACAAAACTTACGCATAAAGTTATGGTTATTCAATTCAAGTAATATGAGTACGCTAACACATTACCAGGGTGCACTGTGGCAGAGCGGCTAGAGCTTCTGCCTCCCAGCAAGGAGATCGTGGATTTGAATCCCGGACCACCCCAACATCACATGATCTCTCTGGGTGGAGTCTGCATGTCCTCCCCGTGTTACCGTGGGTTCTCTCCGGGTTCTCCGGCTCCTCCCACCGTCCAAAGACATGACTGTGTAGGTTAATTGACAACTCTAAATTGCCCATAGTGTATGAATGTGAGAGTGAATGGTTGTCTGTCTCTCTGTGTCAGCCCTGCGACGAGTTGGCCACTGTCCAGGGTGTACCCCGCCTAAGGCCCAAAGTCACTGGGATAGGCTCCAGTCACCTGCGACCCCTAACGGGAATAAGCGGTAGAAAATGAAGGAATGAATTAATTAATTAATAGCACATTACCAACTAACACTTTACCTGCCACACTGGTCATACATTTGGATATTTCTTTCATAAACACTGAATCTTCTATAGTTAAATAGGACTTTTCATCCATCAAAGTCTGTTGCAGCATTTACATCACATGTACGCTGTATATTATTATACAGCCATTGCTCTGGAGAATAACACATACATATTAGGGCTCATGAAAAAATATTGTTTAACACATTAAAGGGCTGTGCAATCAAGCCAATTTCAATGGGCCAATTCTCTCTTTATGGGGTTTTGTCTAAGTCAAGCTAAAATGAATAAATGCGGACAGATCAGGAAGTGAACAGTGAGCTGGATGTCTCTGAAACATGTTTAAGACTTCACAAAACAGTGAGTACAGCACCAGAGGACATCTAAAGGGACGTGTTCAGTGCTAAAGAAAACTCTACTGTTCAGGCATAAGAAATACAATAAAACAAATCAAAATAACAAATGGAAATAATCTTCACACAAAAAGGCAAGGCAAGGCAAGTTTATTTGTAGAGCACAATTCGTACACAGGGCAATTCAAAGTGCTTTACATAAACAGGAAAAGTTGCATTAAAATCACAAAACACAAAAAGACACACAGAATCAACATCACACAAAAACAGTCCAACAGTCTTACATTTTAATCTTTACAATTGAATTGGTTATTTATTTATTTTATATTTTAATAAAAGCCTCAATGAGCTGCTATTATGAGCTGCAGAAACCATTAGAGCAGATAAAACCTTTAGTGTAGACTTTATATGCACTGACTACAGAATGTTTCATATTGTTTAAAACACGTCACCGTCACGTAATAATAGTCTGTTCTGATCTCTTTAAAGTGCGTTTGACAGGTTTTTTAGATTTTCTAATTTAGGCTTTATTTGGTGCATTAATGCCTATTGTTCACATAGATTTTAGTTTTACACCAATCAAGCAGCCATTTGCAGAGTTGAAAAATCCGTTGCAAGTTACAGGAAGTAAACAGGCTGATGACATCACACTGGGGAGACAAAGGTTATGCATTTTTTACACAAAACATTTTTGACCCTTTAAACACTGATTCAACAAAATAAAGGCGTTTACATGTGTTTTTATTTGTAAATTTTAAAAATCTGTGACATCAAATGAGCTTTGTCCCAATGTACAGCGTGGTTGCTATGGTAATTTCCTAGTGTGATGTCATCATTTACAACCAGGAAGTAAAACAAAAAAAACAAAAAGTTGCTAAACCGTGATAAAATTTGTGAAATATTTAACAAAATTTGAAATATATTTATCTTAACTGCGTTTTTGTCAAATGAGTCGTTCAACCTGTCAGAGGCCCTTTAAATAAACAATATGCAGTTATTTAAATCTTGAGATTATACTTTTTTCCTAATCTAGTCGTCATAGCACTCTACTTACTATTTTTTCTTGTTTGTCATTGAAACCGTGTGAAGGTTAGGGCACAGTGTTGTACCCGATACGTTTCCAAAACACGTGAGGTTTAAAGTTTAACCGCGTGAGAGCATTAGCCGAGCGTTCTTGTGCGCAGGAACCGTGACTTCCAGGAGGTGACGCTGGAGCGCGACGGGGAGACCCTGCTGCAGTTCGCGGCGGTCTACGGCTTCCGGAACATCCAGACGCTGGTGCACCGCATGAAGAAGGGCCGCGTGCCGTACCAGCTGGTGGAGGTGCTGTCCTGCCCCGGAGGTAACGCCAGGGCCTAGGACGAAGGAGTAATAGTCTAAAAAAACACGTTCATTTTGTACGTTCAGTTTATTTTGGTGTTAAGTGTTCACCAGAGTAAGTGGTTCAAACCGTCTCTGTCATACTGTGTTGTCCTTGAGCAATACAGTCACTGAAACTATTAGATGTAAGTTTGATGAATTTGTTTTAGGAATTAATTCATTACTAAATCCAGTTCAAATTAAAGCTCTATAAATGTTTAAATCGTTTATCTGGTAATATATAAAATTTGTAGATACAGTAGAGAAGGGCATTATATTATGAAAGACTTCTTTTTCTTTTATGCAGTGGAATTTAATAAAAGTCATGGAGGAAAATGTAACTCTGCAGTATTAATTTAGATCAGGGGTGTCCAAACTTTTTCCATCGAGGGCCGCATTTGAAATGTAGACCAAGCAGAGGGCCACAAATCCATCGTGAAACGTTAAAAAAAGCTGCATTTATCTGATGTTTTAAGCACCACCACATCTACATTCAGTCTCAGTGCCTTAATATCAGGTCTGTACTGCACCAAAATGTTAGTTATTTAGGTTAGAATTGTAGAAAATCTGAAATGTGCTGTAAAAAGTACTTCTCAGGACAATGTGGGCCAGTTCACCAGGAAGCCTAAGGGCCAAGAAAAATTGGTCTGAGGGCCGCATTTGGCCCCCGGGCCTTAGTTTGGACATGTCTGATTTGAAGTATATACTAGTATTCATTTAGGAATATACACATATCAAGTACATTTGAGTACGTAGTGATAAGTACAGCATATTTATTAGGGCTTCAACCATCAATTGTCATCCTATTTGAATAATTGTTCTTTTTATTAATCTAGATATACAGACTCTAAAACACATGCCAACATAATTATTTTTTGAAATATTCTGTTTAGAAGCTTTTAGTCACTTAATATCAAGCTTTTTTGGTTAAAAAGGTGATTTAAAATCTCAGTGTACATCATTTGACAAGTCGGCAATAAAAAAAAACGGCTAACTAGAGATTAACCATTAATTGCAGCCGTAATATTTATGATAACACATACAGCATATAATTAAAGGTGATATATTACACAAACTTTAATAAGCTTTTGACTTTGTTACAACACTGTTTCCTCATCATTAGTTTATAGTTTATTACTTTATGGCCAGTTAGCTGTGTAAAATGTGTTCAGTTCAGAGTAAACCTAATGAAAGTCCTGAATCTCAGTGACTAATCCTCATCTAAAGTCATCTTCTGTGGAGCTTCTGTTTGAGCGTGAGAGGACGGGCAGGTCTGTCACTGCAGGAGAGCTACGTCCATAAACAGAGGAGAATACAGGCCGCACCGGACGTTCTGTGGGTTTTGAGTTCATCAGACGCTCTCTCTGAAGCCTGGCAACCCCTAGCCCCGCCCACATCCATGTACTTAGCTCTTATTATTAGAAAAATGAAGACTGAGTGACACATGTAGAGCTTGTAGTTGTGTTTTAGTTAGTTTTAGTTGTGTGTTGGTCGCTGGTCATGATTTTGACACTTTTAGTCACATTTTTTGACGCTTTTAGCAACATTTTTGTTGCTTTTAGTCGCATTTTTTTTTCGCTTTTAGTTGCATTTTTTGTTGTTTTCAGTTATATTTTTGTTGCTTTTAGTCGCGTTTTTCTTGCTGTCCGCCGTGTTTTTGTCCGTTTTTTACATGTTTTTATCACTTTTAGTTGCGTTTTTGTCCTTTTCAGTCGAACGTTTTGACACGCCTAAACTACATGGTTTGCAGTTTTTCTGCAGAATAAAACTGTATATTTTGCTGCCCTTGCGATTCGGTAATTGATAATTCAACACCGACTCCCTGGGAAAAAACAAATCCTCCTCTAACGTCCGTATCCCCCTCAGGCTGCTTGAGCGGCCGGGGCCAGGCTGAAGCGGAGGACGGCCGCATGGACAAGGGCCTGGTGCAGCAGATGGAGGAGGCCTACACCAGTCTGCCCGTGCGCCTCCCGGAGCTCAGCCCGGCCATCCACACCCTCTACCAGGACTGGCTCCAGGGGCACGACTCGCCCCGCTGCAACGCACTGCTGCACACCGGCTACAGGGCCCTCCACCACGCGCCCCCGCAGCCCCCGCACATGGAGTGGTGACCCAGAGGGGGCGGGGCGTCTAGGAGGAGGGCGGACATTTGTGCATCGGCCTGGTTTATGGTTCGTTTGTGTCGTTATTTATGGACGATTCAGAGTTCAGAGGTGAAAGAATACTCTGTTTTGTTTCTTAAAAGACAAAATATAATGCAATTCTCTGAGCTTTAAACCATGTTCTAACAATGTTCCGTCATCAAAAACACACCTGGAGTCTCATTTAGCTTCATTCGTGCTAGTTTGATGAATCCTGTGATGAATGAACTCGTGTGGCGTGGCTCAGAGAATCTTCTTTTCTGTTTTTAAGTCCATAAATCGTCACCAGACTTGCTCGCGTTACAAAGCACTGTGTATACACGGTACAAATGTGTGTAATTCCATCTACAGCCAGTAGATGGAGCCACAGCTAAGTTACTCTGGCATCTCCCAAAGTAGTGACACATTTAGTTTTTATTTGTAAAAACGTTTTATTTTTAGTTCTAAAACATGAGATGTCAAAGTAAAGACACTCAAGGTCACATTTAAAGGCCAATGACAAATAAAGCAGAATATTTGTCCTTTAAGTAAAAGTACAGATACAGGAGCAAAACGTGAATTAAAAAGTAAAAGTATGACCTGAAAAAACATCAACTTTTGTGAAGTATTCCTATAAAAATGAAATACTAGAATAACAATTCTAAAAGTACAGACAGATTTTGACGAACGACAACATTTGAAGCGTCAAAAAACCTGATCTGAATGTTTTGTTTAAGAATAAAAATTTAACAAAAACAACTGAATTCATTTTCTAATTTTGGGGACGTTGACTCAAAATGTAAAAAAAAAAAAAAAACTCTCTCAAAACCTCAACCTCATCTCAAAAGGTGAAGTATTTTTTACTTTTTAATCCTGTGAAGATGAGAGCAGTAGAAAGTGCATATCTGAAATGTAGAGAAGTACAAATAAAAAGGGTCCACATTTTACTCGAGTACTTTTATTTTTGTACTTTGTTACTTTCCACCACTGAACCCTGAATGCCACGTTAAATTAAATACAGTTTTAATTAAGAAAGTCTTCAAAAAAGGATTAAATCAATTGTGTTTTTTATTAAAAGACCATATAAATTATTTTATTAAAGCAGCTTTTGAACATGATTTGATAAACCTTTTAAATTATTTTGTTAAATTCTTTAAAAAGAAATGTTTGTAAAATAATTTAATAATACTTTTAGTAAGAGTTGGTTTAGTAGAAAGATTTACTTCATGCATTTACAAATCTTTTTAGTTTTCAAAGAAGTTAACACAGTTTGCAAAAGGTTTTCCTAAAAGGATTTGCAAATGCCTCTTTTAAAACCTTTACTAAGCATTTACAGACCGCTTTGTTCTTCATGTCTTTGGGTCTAAAACTTCATTTGCTCTTGTAGCTGCTGAAAGAGCTGCTGTGACACATTGAAATGAATACATTGTTTCCTGTGGAGGTTGGTTTGTGGGCGTGGCCTCAATACTGACCGTGTCTACAGATTTATCTAATCATGTTGTAAAAGCTGCTTTAATAAAGTCTTCTCTAATGCAATTTGTAAATGTTCTTGTAGAAACACTTCTAGTAAAAGTATTTGTTGTTTTATTTATGAAATCATCTTTCTCTAATTAAAGCCGTCTTTTATTTAACGTGGCCCTCAGGGGCCTCCATAATGACAGGGTTTATCCACATGAAACACAAACATATTGTCCTCTGCAGCTTCACAGCGTTGTATTTGTTTCACCCTCAGAGCGCTCACAGCCCTGGCCTCCGGCTGATGTGACCCTCCACTCAGCCACCAGGTGGTGCTGCAGTATTCTCAAAGGGACACAAACAAGACTGAACACGAGTGGATTTGGGCCACTAATAATAATGTGTAGCAAAAGGGTCCAATTGAAGTTTTCTTTTTTAATGCAAACTGGAATCATGTGTTAAGTGTAAATGCAGTTTTGGGAATGAGCTTTGAGTTTTGTTTTTCTCAAAAATAAACAATTGAAGGAATGTGGAACAACCATAACTGTTGATGTTAACCAGTGCTCCTTTCATTGTCAGTGTGTTTACTTTGTACCTGCTCAGATGATGTTTGAGTGATTCTGGTGGTTACTGCACAAACAAACAGTGTTGTATCATCTTAAGTCGATAGCTACAAAGAACGTCGATAAATTAGCGACTTATTGTCAGGTGTCAGTCGAAATATTCAGATGTATATTCTAAAAGCAGGGCCGTCAACAAAAAATTGGGGGCCCAGGGCAATCAACCTCACATGGGCCCCCCTCTGATATAAATGACTGGGAAGAGCTTTAGACCTGGTTTATTTAATTACGGTCCAAGAAACATTTACAATTGAATTTCCTGTTAAAACCTGAAACCATTCCGAGTACCCCCCGGTGTAGCGCATGCACCAGGGAACCCGTACCCCTGCTTGGGAAACACTGCCCTGCTCTTTTAAGGCGAGACGCTGCAGGTGAACAGGAAGAAATCATAAACTTAGAGATAACAACTGTAAACTTGTCCTGTACTTTACTCACACAAATTTAAGAAAAAATGTGTTACAAGATTTTTGGGTAACGCTTTGGATGAAGGTTCCTTAGTTAACTATTTATAAGACGTTAATAAGCGCTAATAGTTTGTTTATGCACTTCTAACGCCTTATACATGTTTATAATCCATTGTTTGAGTGAATAAACCACATGTACAGAGCATCAATGAGCTGCATATTACATTATTTTCAATTATCGCGCTAATAAATGTTTGTAAATGCCATATTAACACATAACAAGTGCTTATTAATGCATTATAAATGGTTTACTACGGAACCTTAATCTAAAGCGTTACCGATTTTTGTTTGTTAATATTTACATATAGAAATAAGGTCATTTATGTGTATAAACTGCCAAAATGTCACATATTTGGGACATTTCAATCTTTTTTTTAAAGGTCCCATAACATGCAAAATGGACTTTTCAGAGGTTCTAACCTTCCTACAGTGCTATTTGGGCCTCGTATGTGTGCCCAAAGTGGTTTTCACTAGAGAACTGTCTTTTCCTTCCCCCTCTGCTGAGCAGCAGACGGGGGCTCCTCACCAGGATGACGCGGCTTCACCAGGATGACGCAGTGTTTAAGCCACGCCTCCAGGAAGCGCGCAGCCACAGAATAAAAACAGCTAATGCTAATGCTACACAGTAATTACACGATGGATACGACAGATAGAAGATTTAGCTTGTTATTTACCAAACGGCAACGTCCGTCGTCGGAGCACGTCAAACTCCAGGTCAGATCCAGGACGTAGGACTCAGCACGACGCACCGTCAGGACGGATAAAAGGTTTATTCAGTGTTTGTGTATCGCTGTTTACCGGAGCACACGGCGCATGCGCACCATCTCCACTCTAGGCTTCAGCACGAGTTGGGCGGGGGAGGCCCGCGGGATGGGTGGGGGAGGCAGCCTGCTCTCTGTTCGGGGGGGTCAGATCTCAGAGTGAGCCGTTTGCTTTTGCAAGGAGGGGGGCCAGTCCAAGAAATGGGTGTTTTTTGGAAACTGTTATGTTATGGATATTACACAACGCAAAAATTTATCAACAAAGCCCTTAGAATAGACTGTGTAAAGGGCAAAATAGCAGAATATGGGACCTTTAATGTATGCTGTGCAGTGTCCAGTTCGAGTTTTCAGATTCACAAATGCAGATGTATTTGACTAATTTTCCATTTCGGAGTGTCCTGAGCGACTTCTGCACCAGAAGACGAGCCAAACCATCACTATCACCAACTGTAAAGAAGCAGACGGCGGCACGGACAGGATTTGGCCCATGATGCACCTTTTCTTTAAACTGAACGTCTATGGACCAGACCCCCGCCTCGCGCTCTGTCTCTCTCACTTCCTGTAATCTGCACATTTGACTCGTGTTCAGAAAGACTCCGGGTTGTTTCATTGTTTTGTTGCTCGGCGCTCGCTCTCGTGGACGAGGATCAGCTGCACTGGCTCCAACACTTGATTTATTCTTCCTTGTTTTATTGTTTGGAGCACAGTCCCACTCCAGGGGCCCCTCCAAGGGACAGGATCCGGCCCCCGACCCCGAAAATACACAACAGATTTTATCTCTTATTATTGGTTTGGTCCTGCTTTCTGTGCTCTCTCTGTGCTCTCTCTCTGTGCTCTCTCTGTGCTCTCTCTGTGCTCTCTCTGTGCTCTCTCTCTGTGCTCTCTCTCTCTGTGCTCTCTCTCTGTGCTCTCTCTGTGCTCTCTCTGTGCTCTCTCTGTGCTCTCTCTCTGTGCTCTCTCTCTCTGCTCTCTCTGTGCTCTCTCTCTGCTCTCTCTCTGTGTGCTCTCTCTGTGCTCTCTCTGTGCTCTCTCTGTGCTCTCTCTCTGTGCTCTCTCTCTGTGCTCTCTCTGTGCTCTCTCTCTGTGCTCTCTCTGTGCTCTCTCTGTGCTCTCTCTGTGCTCTCTCTCTCTGTGCTCTCTCTGTGCTCTCTCTCTGTGCTCTCTCTCTGTGCTCTCTCTGTGCTCTCTCTGTGCTCTCTCTGTGCTCTCTCTCTGTGCTCTCTCTGTGCTCTCTCTCTGTGCTCTCTCTCTCTGTGCTCTCTCTGTGCTCTCTCTCTGTGCTCTCTCTCTCTGTGCTCTCTCTGTGCTCTCTCTGTGCTCTCTCTGTGCTCTCTCTGTGCTCTCTCTCTCTCTGTTCTCTCTGTGTGCTCTCTCTCTGTGCTCTCTCTCCTCTCTGTGCTCTCTCTCTGTGCTCTCTCTGTGCTCTCTCTCTCTGTGCTCTCTCTCTCTCTGTGCTCTCTCTCTGCTCTCTCTCTGTGCTCTCTGTGTGCTCTCTCTCTCTGCTCTCTCTCTCTGTGCTCTCTCTCTGGTCTCTCTCTGTGCTCTCTCTCTGTGCTCTCTCTGTGTGCTCTCTCTCTGTGCTCTCTCTCTCTCTGCTCTCTCTCTCTGTGCTCTCTCTCTGCTCTCTCTCTGTGCTCTCTCTCTCTGTGCTCTCTCTCTGTGCTCTCTCTCTGTGCTCTCTCTGTGCTCTCTCTGTGCTCTCTCTCTCTGTGCTCTCTCTCTCTGTGCTCTCTCTGTGCTCTCTCTCTGTGCTCTCTCTCTCTGTGCTCTCTCTCTCTCTGTGCTCTCTCTCTGTGCTCTCTCTCTGTGCTCTCTCTCTGTGCTCTCTCTCTGTGCTCTCTGTGCTCTCTCTGTGCTCTCTCTGTGCTCTCTCTGTGCTCTCTCTCTCTGTGCTCTCTCTGTGCTCTCTCTCTGTGCTCTCTCTCTGTGCTCTCTCTCTGTGCTCTCTCTCTCTGTGCTCTCTCTCTCTGTGCTCTCTCTGTGCTCTCTCTCTGTGCTCTCTCTCTGTGCTCTCTCTGTGCTCTCTCTCTGTGCTCTCTCTCTCTGTGCTCTCTCTCTGTGCTCTCTCTCTGTGCTCTCTCTCTGTGCTCTCTCTCTGTGCTCTCTCTCTGTGCTCTCTCTCTGTGCTCTCTCTCTGTGCTCTCTCTCTCTGTGCTCTCTCTCTCTGTGCTCTCTCTCTGTGCTCTCTCTCTGTGCTCTCTCTGTGCTCTCTCTCTGTGCTCTCTCTGTGCTCTCTCTCTCTCTGTGCTCTCTCTCTGTGCTCTCTCTCTGTGCTCTCTCTCTGTGCTCTCTCTCTGTGCTCTCTCTCTGTGCTCTCTCTCTGTGCTCTCTCTGTGCTCTCTCTCTCTCTCTCTCTGTGCTCTCTCTCTGTGCTCTCTCTCTGTGCTCTCTCTGTGCTCTCTCTGTGCTCTCTCTCTGCTCTCTCTCTGTGCTCTCTCTCTCTCTCTCTGTGCTCTCTCTGTGCTCTCTCTCTCTGTGCTCTCTCTCTGCTCTCTCTCTGTGCTCTCTCTGTGTGCTCTCTCTCTGTGTGCTCTCTCTGTGCTCTCTCTCTGTGCTCTCTCTGTGCTCTCTCTCTCTGTGCTCTCTCTCTCTCTGTGCTCTCTCTATGCTCTCTCTCTGTGCTCTCTCTGTGCTCTCTCTCTGTGCTCTCTCTTTCTGTGCTCTCTCTCTCTGTGCTCTCTGTGTGCTCTCTCTCTCTGCTCTCTCTCTCTGTGCTCTCTCTCTGTGCTCTCTCTCTGTGCTCTCTCTGTGTGCTCTCTCTCTGTGCTCTCTCTCTCTCTGCTCTCTCTCTCTGTGCTCTCTCTCTGTGCTCTCTCTCTGTGCTCTCTCTCTCTGTGCTCTCTCTGTGCTCTCTCTCTGTGCTCTCTCTCTGTGCTCTCTCTGTGTTCTCTCTCTGTGCTCTCTCTCTGTGCTCTCTCTGTGCTCTCTCAGTGCTCTCTCTGCTCTCTCTCTGTGCTCTCTCTCTCTCTCTCTGTGCTCTCTCTCTGTGCTCTCTCTGTGCTCTCTCTCTCTGTGCTCTCTCTCTGTGCTCTCTCTCTCTGTGCTCTCTCTCTCTGTGCTCTCTCTGTGCTCTCTCTCTGTGCTCTCTCTGTGCTCTCTCTCTGTGCTCTCTCTCTGTGCTCTCTCTCTCTCTGTGCTCTCTCTCTGTGCTCTCTCTCTGCTCTCTCTCTGTGCTCTCTCTCTCTGTGCTCTCTCTCTGTGCTCTCTCTCTGTGCTCTCTCTCTGTGCTCTCTCTCTCTGTGCTCTCTCTCTCTCTCTGTGCTCTCTCTCTGTGCTCTCTCTCTGTGCTCTCTCTCTCTGTGCTCTCTCTCTGTGCTCTCTCTGTGCTCTCTCTGTGCTCTCTCTCTGTGCTCTCTCTCTCTGTGCTCTCTCTCTGTGCTCTCTCTCTCTGTGCTCTCTCTCTCTGTGCTCTCTCTCTCTGTGCTCTCTCTCTGCTCTCTCTCTGTGCTCTCTCTGTGCTCTCTCTCTCTGTGCTCTCTCACTGTGCTCTCTCTGTGCTCTCTCTCTGTGCTCTCTCTCTCTCTGCTCTCTCTGGTCTTGTCCAGAGTTTTTTTCTTCTTTCTTTTCTATTCATTCATTTCATTCATTGAAGACAAGAAGAAACAAACAAACAAACAGACCTGACACTAAAATGCTTTTCCGCACGTTTCTCGAGCAAAGAACAGAGACAGAACAGAAAAAACATTTGTCTCGTTATTATCTACTACTTTTTAACTAAATGCTCTGATCTGGTGACGTTTCAGTGGTAAATGGTGTGCCGTGGTATCTACAAGTGCTCGAGAAAGCTTGAAAGACACCGATTTAGTTAAATATTTGCCGCATACAGTGAACAAAACGTAAAATAAACAAACCATGTTCCTAAAATCTAGACAAGGCAAGTTTATTTGTAGAACACAATTCATACACAGGGCAATTCAAAGTGCTTTATAGAACAGGAAAAGTTGCATTAAAATCACAAAACACAGACACACAGAATCATTTTTGTTAATTGTTTTTACAAAATTGGACATTGTACTTTACTGTAACTTACTAGAACTGCTATCCGTTCAGTCGATTAATCGATCTTTGGTGATTCAGTCGACCAAAACTTGTATCGGTCGAATAATTGTTTTATTAAGATCATGAAGATTTCTATGGGACGTCAACAAAAAGGAGATGACAGGAGATTTGGGAGTTACATGTACCCTGTTTCAAAGTACTTTTCTGTAGATCTTGTTGTCTTTGAACAAACTCCTGCGCAGTTTGGGCCAGATACATGCGATTCTTAATAGTTTTCAGAGCTTTGGCTACGCCTTCTTCCAGTCGACTTTGATTCTGATTCTGATTACTGTAATCAATCAGCAGAGCACGTCTTAAGTTGACCAAGAATTTCTTTAGTCGACTACAGCCCTAAACTTAACTTAACCTTGCTATAGATTCAAAAATAAGTCTTATTGTTATTGGCAAATATTGTTTATCCCTACTATAAATAACAGATGCATTTTTTCTGGGCTCAATTAGGCAAGGCCAGGCATCGAGTGATGAAAGGACACGATCTATTCAGACTCAAACTGTCATATGATTTGTTGGAACTTGTCAAACGGCTGTTGCTTCACCAGAGCTGGAACTGAGCCGGCGATTTCACAGTCGATAGCAGGAAAACCAAAGTGCCTTAGGGATGATTCATGTTTAAAGAAATGTTGATTTAATACATTTCTTGACCTTGACTTTTTTTGTTTTTTTTTTACGTTTAAGTTCTTAACACGCACAGCTTTGTTTCCGGAGCACAACGCGTCGACTAAACTGAACTAAACTCTCTCAGCTCAACAAACAACATCAGCTACGACTGTGTGCTTTTCAACGCTAGAAAAGTTACACAGTGTGACTTTAGAGCTGCAACAATTGGAATAATTATGACGACTCAACTACTAAAAGCACAGTTCACTTGTAATAATTGTTAATCCTCATCTGACTCATATGGACCAGGTCTAAACCAGGACTAAACCAGATCTAAACCAGGTCTAAAACCGGACTAAACCAGGACTAAACCAGGTCTAAAACCGGACTAAACCAGGACTAAACCAGGACTAAAACCGGTCTAAACCAGGACTAAACCAGATCTAAACCAGGTCTAAAACCGGACTAAACCAGGACTAAACCAGGTCTAAAACCGGACTAAACCAGGACTAAACCAGGTCTAAAACCGGACTAAACCAGGTCTAAACCAGGACTAAACCAGGTCTAAACCAGGTCTAAAACCGGACTAAACCAGGACTAAACCAGGACTAAACCAGGACTAAACCAGGTCTAAACCAGGACTAAACCAGGTCTAATCTAGAACTAAACCAGGTCTAAACCAGGACTAAACCAGGTCTAAACCAGGACTAAACCAGGACTAAACCAGGTCTAAACTAGAACTAAACCAGGTCTAAACTAGAACTAAACCAGGACTAAACCAGGTCTAATCTAGAACTAAACCAGGTCTAAACTAGAACTAAACCAGGTCTAATCTAGAACTAAACCAGGTCTAAACTAGAACTAAACTAGAACTAAACCAGGTCTGAACCAGGACTAAACCAGGACTAAACCAGGTCTAAACCAGGACTAAACCAGGTCTAATCCAGAACTAAACCAGGTCTAAGGCAGAACTAAACCAGGTCTAATCCAGAACTAAACCAGGTCAAAGTTAGAACTAAACCAGGTCTAAGCCAGAACTAAACCAGAACTAATCTAGAACTAAACCAGGTCTAATCTAGAACTAAACCAGGTCTAAACCAGGTCTAATCTAGAACTAAACCAGGTCTAAACCAGGTCTACAGTAGAACTAAACCAGGACTAAACTAGAACTAAACTAGAACTAAACTAGAACTAAACCAGGTCTACACTAGAAAAACTAGAACTAAACCAGGACTAAACCAGTTCTAAACTAGAACTAAACTAAAACTAAACCAGGACTAAACCAGGTCTAAACTAGAACTAAACTAGCACTAAACCAGGTCTAAACTAGAACTAAACCAGGACTAAACCAGGTCTAATCTAGAACTAAACCAGTACTAAACCAGGTCTAAACTAGAACTAAACCAGGTCTAATCTAGAACTAAACTAGAACTAAACCAGGTCTACAGTAGAACTAAACCAGGTCTAAACTAGAACTAAACCAGGTCTAATCTAGAACTAAACTAGAACTAAACCAGGTCTAAACTAGAACTAAACCAGGTCTAATCTAGAACTAAACTAGAACTAAACCAGGTCTACAGTAGAACTAAACCAGGTCTAAACTAGAACTAAACCAGGTCTAATCTAGAACTAAACTAGAACTAAACCAGGTCTAAACTAGAACTAAACCAGGACTAAACCAGGACTAAACTAGGTCTAAACCAGGTCTACACTAGAACTAAACAAGAACTAATTACTGTAAAAGTGCACTGCATAAAGTCAACTATGACCTACATTGAGAATATATATATGTCTTATCTTATCTTGACCTGCTCCTTGAGCAGACTTGACTTGTTGGGGTTTAGCTATAGATTATTTTTTTTCTTTTTATGCTTTAACAAGGTAGTGATTTTTTAACAATGAATATGCGTAAAAGAAAACTGCAAAGAGGAAAATACTAATTTGATTCTGAATATTTATCTCATTTAGAGCAGCTTGGACTTGACTTGACTGGTTTTGCTAGATGTTTCTTCTTTTTTTTTTTTTACAGGTTTGAGTTTGAGCTTTTTAAACAATCTTTCAATAATTGTAAAAGTGCACTGCATAAAGGAGAATATGACCGAAACGCTGTATAATTATCTCTTATTTATCTTATTATGAGTTGCTTATTCTTTCTTTTTATGTTTAACAAGTTTGAGCTTCTTAAATAGTTTTTCTAAATCCGTAAAACAGCAAAATACCACAGAAATTCTTTATATTAAACTTTTTTTTGAGTAGATTTGACTTGTGTGGGTTCAGTTTGTTTATGTGTTTAACAAGTTTGAGCTTTTTAAACAATCTTTCAATAAAAGTACACTGCAAAATGAAAAAAAAAAAATCTGAACATACATCTTATTTGAAGTAGATTTGAACTGTTTATTTCAGTGGAGTAGAAAATTGCAATAAAATGAACCCTAAGTCCAAGATAAACTTAAACAAACCAGTCTAAAAACGACCGTCAAGTAAATCAAATAGTTTGAATTCAAGTCACTTCAGCTCATATTCCGGTTTTGCGGCGTGAGAAGTGTCAAAAACAACATCAGGAAAAACAAACGTTTGTTTTCTCAGCGATATAAACGGACAAGCTCTCGGAATTTTACAGCTGTGAGGCAACAGTTACCGAACCGACTTGATTTGTCCTTGCACGCATCAGTCACCCGTCGGACTTTCACTTTCACCTTTTGTGTGGGAGGGAGGGGGGAGGAAGGGGGAGGGGAGTCTTGAGTGGAAATTGAGTGCAAAATTCCTCATTGCTTCACTGCCGTCGGGAACATCCAGTTCACATGTTCGGAACCTCTGCCTCTGCACAGTAAGACTGCACTTTCCATCCTTATTATTATTATTATTATTATTATTATTATTATTATTATTATTATTATTATTATTATTATTATTGTTTCTTTTCCTTTTTTTTATGACCTTTGAGCGTCAAATGCAGAGGCTAAAAACGCTAACTTATTCAACACAGGCACAAAGTCCACTCGGATAAATCATTGCACGCATTTATGAGACTGTTGACTTGTTTTGTTGTTCTTCGTGTTGTTTACAGCGCGTGGAGTTAGTTAGCTAGTTAGTTAGTTCATTGTTACGGTTTTGGCTTCATTCTTGCACATTTTTAAGGGATTGACGAAGGGCCGTTGGTAGCTTTTTGGGGCGCCCTGGGCAAAATACAATTCAGGGGCCCATTTACACTTTAAGGTGGTTTGTGCGACTCGTCTGCTGGAGGTGAAGAGGAAAAAAACTTGAATTTAAAGATGTCGACTTGAAACTCCTCCTGTAGTTTGCGCACATAAATGTAAGAAAAAAATGCATTACAAGTTTGTCATCATGTCATGTTTTCATGTAGGAATAAGGCATTTTATGTGCAAAAACAGCCAAAGTTGCACATATTCGGGACAATTCAATCTGAAACATTCATTTTGCACACAAAGCAGTTGCTTAAAAAATGTACAGAGGGCATTTTGGATTTAGTAAACTGGATCTGAATGAAAATTGACTTAAAATTCAAATTTCACCTCACTTTTGGGAACAATAATAATAATTCAGGCCTAGAATTCAATATCAGCAAATATTGAAAATTTTGTCAAGCGCAAAATTGTAAAGTTTGGTGTTTGTAGGAGCTGGTTTAGGTAATGCTTTAGATTAAGGTTCCTTAGTAAACTATTCATAATGGATTAAGAAGCACTTGTTGTGTTTATAAGCACTTATGAGGAATGTACAAGCATTTATCGCAACACTATTGAAAAAAAAAAAATACACACAAAAAAGCAGCTTATTGGTGTTCCGTACATGCTATTTATTAACACATATTTGTTTTTGGTTATTGCTTATTAACATGTATAAGGTGATATAAGTGCATAAACAAATAACTAGTGCTTATTAACGCCTTTTGAATATTTGACTAAGGAACCTTAATCCAAAGCCTGGATGGGGCGGATTGGAAAGAGCAAAGTGACCAAAAAACTGAAATACTGAAAGAATGGTTTAGCCTGTAGTGTCTCGCTTTAAAGATAAGTTTGATTTGATCACATTGGTGCAAAAATGGAACTGAAAATGTGACCAGACTGCTCTCTTTTAGGCTAGTTATTTCCCTTGTGATACTTTTATTGTGCAGAGCGGTGAGAGACAAAACCATCTAAATTGGACCGACAGATAAATATCAGCAGAGTTTACGGGCTCTAAAATATCAATATCTGCATCGTCCATGAAAAACCCATCAATGTGTAACTTTTTTTGATTGTGCCAATAAGGAAATGTGTTCTCTTATCAGTGATACAGTGTTACAGTTACCTTAAGGTCGCGTCTCTTTGCTTGTTTTTTGCAGGCTCCACAGACTGCGTGATGCATCCTGCCCGGGGCCTAATTTTACTCTCCCTTTTCATCTTCCAGGAGAAAAGCGTCAAAGGCAAAGAACGTATGTTACATTTGATATTTATAATTTGCAGAGGTGTGTGGAGGAGTCACGCTAAGACCACACTTACTAAAGAATATTACTCAAGTAGAAGTACAAAGGAACACATCGTTTTCTGTATATATCAAGGATGTGAAGTGCAAAAAACACAAATAATGTAATGTTGTCAACATAAAGATACTGTAGACTTACTTTTCCTGGGAAGAGGCACAAAAGTTGACTGTTACACTGAAAAAAATAATAAGAGTTAGAGTTTAAGTACCTACAAGAGAAAAGAACAGGAAGTACTCAGTAGCACAATGAGCTCGCCATGTTAAAATAAATATCCACTCGGCCTGCAACATCGTCTTCAGGTGCAAAACGTCGCATTTAGATGATGTATATAAATACGTTAACACATGTTAAAATGTACATGTGTAGACAGGTTTATTGTTTCTTATCATTCTGTTGCGTTTTTCTGATTTTTGGTCAGTATTTTAAACAGGTTTAAAACTGATCGTAGAAAGGGATTCAGAGGTTGTCATCCGGACGCCGGATTGAAAACTGAGAACAAAGACAAACAAACAACTACGAGACAGAGCTCAATTTGGCTGATAAATTCACTTTTACTGATTATATTTATTAGGATTATTACGAAGGGTTAATACTAAAATATATGTGGTTTGGCTCATTATTAATCCTTTAATATGAATAAATAGACCATTCAACCCTTCAAACTCGTCATTTCTACAGAGTTATATTTAATAAACATGCTGAAACTAATAAATAAATAATAATAAAGTGAAATGGTAAATAAAATATAATATTATAAATGACAAATGACAACCATGTATTTTAATTAACTTGAACATGTGTTAAAATGCACCAACAAATGGGAAATATGGTCTGATTTCTTAAATATTCTCCAAACCCCTCCGTTTAAAGCTGTTTAGAACATGAAGCCGTTGCACATATGAATTTGAATTTTCCAATAGTTTATGAATTTATGAATCACAAGTTTAAAAAAAACAACAACAAAACAAAACAGCAAAAAACAAAAGCTACCTTCAAGATCCAATCACGACAAAAAATAAAATCCCACTTCGGGGCCTGTACTTCATTTTGCCTTGGGCCCCCAAATTCCTAGGTCCGCCACTGTATTCACCTTATTCCGGAAGTTGCCGTACGCGCCGCCATCTTGTTTCCATTGTTTACACGGGGCAGACGAACTCAACAGAAAATAAGTTCTACATGGACTAAAGAGCCGTTTACAGGCCGTTGCTCCTGTACATTAAGCATTTTAGACAAATCAATCTATTTTATATAACATATTGGCAGCGAGACATTTCCCTCGTTCGCCATTAGCCTTAACGGAGTTTGTCAAACCGGTTTAACAAAAAGAGGCAAAAGTGGGCGGGGCAGAATAGGATGAATATAATCCACCTACATTAATAGAATTTCCATGCACAGAGCCCATTTGATTAAACATCTAACCCTAAGTAAATATAACTGAGTACTACCGACCTCTGATAATGCAATTTGTGTGTTGTTCTTTACATTTGACGTTTCTGTTTTCAGCGGTTCTGTCCTGTACAGCGCCAGGTGACCATGTAAAAGGACAGACCCTGACCGCTGGTTGCCAGATAAACAGAAATAACTGTAAACTCTTGAGCCAGGCAGTTTGTCACCACAGTTCTTCCCCACAGTTTGTCGCCACAGTTTGTCACCACAGAAACAACATGTCATATGAACTGACACAGGATGAAAACATCACTGTGGAAATCTACGACGTCACCCTCCCTGGAACTTACTCCGTGAAGATCAGTACAACCTGTGGCGTAGCAAAGGGCCAGGTTGAACTGAAGAATGTGATGGAACCTCCAGAGACAAGGAGCGACGGTAAACGTAAGCAAAGACTCACTTCAGTTTAATCTGGACGGACTCAAACAGAGACAATTTATTGACTTTTTCATAATTTATGGGTGCATGATGTAACCTGGGGGTCCACCATTTCTCATTGAGATGTTGTCACTTTGCCTAAGAAAAAAAAAGTTGAAAGGACTTATATTATACATTTTTAAATTGTTATTGACCTTTAAACTTTTACTTTGGCATCTCATGTTCTAGAACTTAAAATTATAGCTACTGAAAACACAGCTCACTTTCTATCAGTCAAACGTTCTCTCATCAGGATTTGTGTTGGAGCTCCATCTTCTGGCAGCAGATGGAACTACAGGGGGAAATAAACAAACTTAGCCTCGGCGTGCAAATGTAAGCACAGGCAGACACATTGGTCAATCTGCCTTTGATGTCACAAAAATTGGAAATTTAGAACAGATTGATTTCTGAGGCTCAGAGGGAGAGGACCTTATAAACAGGTTTAATGAAACTGCCATGAATGAAGCTTAATACAAGTCCATATATATATATATATATATATATATATATATATATATATATATTTACGAGGGAACAATGTTAGAACATGGTTTAAAGCTGTAGGTAAATCACGAAACAGAAACTGAGGAGGTTGATGGTTTTGCTGCTGAGGAGACTGGTGTGTATACTTTACTTGTTTACCAATTTCCAGGATCCTTGGCTTCTGAAACATGGTTTGGCTCGTTTACCCAGGATGCACCTGTGGATCTTTGGCCACCTCGGAGTGCTTCAACTTGCCTACAGTGCAGGGCAACTTTTATTGTCGCAAACTTTATTTTAGCTGTGGAATTCATGTTAAGACATAACAAAAAACACTCTACAATCAAATAACTATTCACCTTATTCTGCCCCGCCCACTTTAGCCGTTTTTTGCCACAGATACGCACTTTTGTTGTAAATGCACTTCCGTTTGACGAGAACTCTGTTAAAGCTAATGACGAACGAGGGAAAAGTCTTGCCGCTAAAATGTTACATAAAGTAGATTGATTTGTGTAAAATGTTTAATGAACACGAGCAACAACAAGTCACAACGCAACGATTTCATGGGCGTCTGAAAACGGCTTTTTAGTCCATGTAGAACTTATTTTCTGTTGACCTCGTCTGCTCCGTGTGAACTAATACAACGGAAACAAGACGGCGGCGCGTACGGACACTTCCGGTATGAAGGTGAATATAGTTCAGTGTTTTAGGCAACACTAATACAGATAATATTAACATCAGATCAATAATATTTCAAATCGAAATTCATGCTGGAAATTAAACAAGCATGTTTTAGTTTAGGATCGTTTATATTACAGCAAGCCTACTTAGATGTAGCTTCATGTTGTTGTGTATGTCTGCGTTTTTATCGGGGATAAGAAGGCCAGCCTAAAGCCGGGTGTGCACTGCACGATTTTGTCCGTCAGAGACGAATGATTTTTGATCATGGGAAGAATCTTGAGTCTAAGCTCAAAATTGAGCTTTTAATAATCCGTTTGATTTGATTTGACCCTTCTCAAACACACTGACATCTTTTCAATCGATCACAGCATTTGTCTTTCCATTTTTCAGTTAGGTTTAAGTATTGTGTTTCAAGCTGAAAGAAAATCACCTGCAGCAATTATCCTGGAGGCTCATACCTATTTGCTTAGTTGAAATTCAGATGGTGGACCCCCTATTGCCATGTTTCCAGTCACATAGGGCCTTTAAGAAAAAAGAAAAACGTTTTTGAATCTGTTTGTAAGGTTGTCTCCTGTCAAAAGTTTACATTCCTGTTCTTTTTTGTTTCTCCCACCAGCGTCACCATCTCCGCCACCCTTACGTAAGCCTCAGATTTATGGGCTGGTTTTTGGGGTTCTTTTGGCTGGAGTAATCGTTTTGGTACTGGTACTTAGAGGACTACGATCACCACCGAAATCACATGTATACAACCAACAACCAACCGACAGCCAGGACTCTGAGGAAGTGTGATGTCGAGATGACCTCCTGTCTGGACTATTTCATCTCTGGCTGGTCCAGAATGACACCCACTAATCGGAAGCTTCTCAGTGTGACAAGCAATGTCTGACAGATATGAATAAAGGCCTATTATTTATGCATTTTTAGATTAAAGGTGCGGCAAATGTGTACTTATATTGCATATTTCATATAGAGGCTCTTTACTTCGGAGAAATGCCCCTCCACATTCCGACTGGGTGGCAGAGCAAGGACACGTGACCCGTACGCCACCGGTCGCCATCTTGGTTCTAGTCCTAATGTAAACAAATGAACCATAAGAAAATCTGCAAAAACTGTCCCGATATCAGAACAGTCCTGAGCTTTACAGCTGCCTTTTAAAACACGAGTGGTGCAGAGAGTTATGTAAGAAATGCTAGTCCATGATTAGCTGTACTAAGTATGAAAACACAAAAAAAACGTTTTTGTGATTTTTTTATTTTAGTGCTTACATTAATGAAGGTCTTTGCCAGTTAAAAGTATGCGTAAAATCATGGAAATGTCATTCAAAAGCCCCAGTATCTGCGCTGACACCTTTCAAGCAACATTTGTTTGCCATTTTTGCGTTTATAAAAAGGCAAAGTAGAAAGAATAAACGGTTGGCGTAAACGTTGGCATAAACTTATGGGCAGCACCAATGATTTAAAAAAAAAAAAAAAAAAAGTCTTCGCTTTTTTGTTTTGTTTTGCTCAAATTCATTTTATACGATAAAATGGAAACTGAAAGTAGTTTCTCTGTTGTTGCTCTGACCGTGCAAAGCTTATATTAGCTTTTAGCTGCTGGGTTTTCTGCTGTTAAATTGATTTTCGTTTGTTTTTAGGTGTCAGGTACATACTAAATATTAAGCAGAGTTGCAGACCTTTATGTGTGTTATTAGACTGTAGCAGCTGCATCACATTTTAGATGTGTTTGGAGCTTTTACAGAAGAAAACGTCATTGCTCAGCACTTCTACTCAAACAGTTTTGTACTCACTGTGAAAATTCTGAAAGTTATGACGTCATCTGTGTAACCCGTACTTTTGTTCTGTGCAGCTGGATAGACTTTTTGTTGATTTTTTACAAAGCCATTTGTTTGTTTGTTTTTTACTCAAAGGGCTTGTACCTGATTTTAAACCCTGAGTGAAAAACATGTTTTAGTTTAGTAGACCTGTCCCCACCCACTTAGTCAGGTCTCTCACCCTGATGTGGAGCCATGACAGAGAAACAACCGTCTGTTGTAATCACAGGCCATTCATTCAGACTTTTTATTTATTTATTATTTTTTTTCCACAAGCTGCTTTTGCCATAAGCTGAATTTGAAGAAATAAGTCAGGAACAGGCCCTTTAAACTACTACGTCAATACTGGGAGAGGCTCCAACATTTTGAGCAATATTACTGTTTTGTTTTTTTGACAGTTTACTCGCTACACTAAGTTGACTATTTACTCATAGCAAGAGTAATGCATTAATGCCAGGTGCAAACTTTTAAATGTTTTGTTTGTAATTTTAATAGATATTATATATATATATAGCAAGATATATATATTCAATATTTTTTTAATGTTTGTCTGATATTTAATGTATGGTTCTATATGTCATATTAGGGGGCGTGGTCTGCCATGCGGGAAACTTGGGGGAACTCTCCGTTGATTTAATTGGAAATGCAACTTATTTTAAGCACAACCAATTAAAATCAAGTGACAACTGAGCCTTAAAGGGGCTGTTCTGGATTTTTACAATTTTGAAACATGAAAAACAGAACTAGTTGATGTTGTTTTCTTGTGGGATAAAACGTAGGAAAAAAATAGATGCAGAGAAAATGCTGTGGTCTGATTTTCACCCGAATAGACGCTTTTACAGTATATCTGTGCTGGGGAAACACAGATTTAACTTTATCACATGCAAAACATTGGGAACATTAACAAGTTCTGTTTTTCCCGTTTCACAACTGTAAAAATCAGGTACAGCCCCTTTAACAGATAATTACTGACCCTCAGACACGTTACCAGATTGTTCTGTAGATGTTCAAATACAGCAGGTGATGCTATGCAGGTCCTTGGACAGATGGACACATTTTGGGCTCTTCAGTCGCCTTATTCTTTTGTCATTTAGTCGTATTTGGCACACACATGGAAATGAATGGATTGTTTCCCCCCCCAGGGGTCTGCGAGTGTGCATGCCTTCAGAAGCCAACTGTATCTATATAAGTATATGCTCAATCCAAGTTCGTATTGAAACAAAGTCAACTGTAGCATCCTGACGTGTCTATGTTAGCTGGTTTAATGTGATATAAAAGATGTGAAAACAAACGCACTTATATTTTGTTCCCTTGTAAATATCTGTAAATAAACACATGCAAATATAGTGTTTGCCTACCTTTCATTTTTAATGAACATATGTTATTATTATTATTAGTAGTAGTAGTATTATTATGATGCAAATATACCAGGTATGGGACAGTGGGACTGTTGGAACAGTTAAAAAAATGACTAGCTTTGTGTGGATGTAACAATAATGACCAAGGAGGGTGAAATGTCATACACACAACACAAATAAATGACATTATTTAACTAAATGAAGTGTTTGTGGTTCTCAAGTCTTTGCTATTCAGCCGCTGGACATAAATAAAACATCACAAATAATACAAACTGTAAGTTAATGATGTGTCATAGCACAGTGCTTGTTTTAGCTCCCTTCTGTGTGTGTTCTCCCTCCCCTCCTGTTCTGTCCTTCTTTGGAGCTTCCTGGGCGTGACTCCTGTCCAGAGCTGATTGGCACACCTGCACCTCATCCACCATCACCAGCTGCAGTTAAAAGCATGGCTCCTCCACTTCATCTCTGCCAGATCATTCAGTCTGCTTTTGTGGTGAACACCTAGGCTTTTTGCATCTCTAGTTATTTTTCCCTGTGGATATTTTTTGTTCACTAAGGACTCTGGTTTTCCTCAGCCTCAGCTCCTCGGTCCAGCCTGCTCCTACTCCGCCACTCCATTATTCGCCTGTACTCCCTGGTCCAGCCTGTTCCCTCTCAGCCTACCCTTAATAAATATTCTTTAATTGTGCAACAGTCTCTGGTCTGCCTTGTGGGTCCTATTCTGGTTAACTCCTGACATGATTACTCACATTATGTTAATCTAAAACAACGGCTGCGTTGGTGCACATGGTTTAGTGACGTTCAAGGTAACAGTGAAAAGTAAAAAGATAATTTATATGTCAAACTGGTTAAGGTTAGGTTTGGGAACAGGGTTAAGGATTGGGTTTAAAATTAGGAACATAAGGTTAAGGTAAGAAAATATTTTAGGCTGATTAACGTGTTTACACAAGAAATGTAGCTAGCTAACAAGAATAAAAATGGCTTGTGGCAGTCATTCCCTAGTGCTGAATCTGAGTCAATCAAGCTAGTTCTAAGCTTTACTTTATTTTTTATCATTTAAAACCCCTGGAACTGTCTGAAATGTTATCTGTCAGTCACAATGTTTATTTTGGAATAAATCATGTAAAATCTCTTTTTTTTTTGTGACAAAAAACATGAAATAATACACTGAAATCAATGGAGCTCACCAATCTGTCCTGCCCACATGTAAACTGCGGTTCCAGAAGTAATTTTCTCATTCATTTTTGCCATAGGGATTTAGAAAAATTCAAATATTACAAGTTTAAGGGCATGAAGGAGGCTAACCAGCTCTGTGGTAACTAATGTCCTTAACGCGGTTCAATTCAATTAATTTTTGTAGTGCCCAAAATCACAACAACAGTTGCCTCGAAGGGCCACAGGTAGAAAGCACTTCAATTATACAATGTTCAGTTCTCTGTCCTTGACCCTCCTTCTCGGTAAGGAAAAACTAAAAAAAACCCTGTGGGAAAAAGTATAAACCTCGGGGAGAACCACATGAAGGAGAGATCCTGCTGCCACAGACGGACAGACTGCACATGGACCAGGACTGACACATCTATTTTAACCAGAACCACTCAAGAGGAAGGAAGGTGGATCATCTAATGAGGGAGAGTTCCTCTGGACAGATGGCTCCTCTAGACCAGTGGTTTCCAAAGTGGGGGTCGGGACCCCTCGGGGGGTCGCGAGGGTGAGCCGGGGGTCACGAGATGATTTCAAGATCTCATTTTAATGAATATGACACTGTATTTGCTTTTTAATTAAAAACAGTATATTTTAGAGAAACAGGGTCCAATAAGACAATAAACTATTCAAATAACCAATATTAAACCTGATTTAACATACTTTGACACATAAAATTATGTCTACTGTCATTTTCATTTCGCTTTGGGGGTCCCGAGTAGGCTATATGGCTATTTTGGGGGTCCCTGGCAGAAAAGTTTGGGAACCCCTGCTCTAGACAGTCCATCCAGCACAGAGAGATCCTCCAGGCAGACAACCAACAGTTCATCTAGGGCAGAGTAGAAGTAGTTCCTCCAGGCAGAAGAGGATCCAGATCAAGGAGAGCTCCTCCAGGCGGATAAGCGGGGGTCGTCACTGGAGCAGCCGCCGCGGTGTCTGGAACAGTCAAGAAAAACATGTGAACATCAATGAACAGATGACAGATGAACTAATCTTAACTATTGTTGATAGAGAAAGTAGGAAGAACCAGAGGACAGTGTTGAAGCTCCATACTTCCTCCAGCAGAGTTGCTCCAAGGGCAGAGTAGCTGTAGATTTTTATTTCTGTTCCTTACTAGTTTGGTCATAAGCTATTTCAAAGAGGAACGTTTTGAGCCTGGTCTTAAATGTAGAGACTGTGTCGGTTGCTGGGCATGCATGGATTAAAATTAGAGGCAATTCATCTCACGTTGGGAAATCACAGGGGCTGTCTCATAAGAACAAGGATGGACACAAATGTTTGGAACCGTTCGATATAATATTGCACTCTGTATTGCCATGACAAGATTACCATTTCAACCAGGTACAACAAAACTGAATATTAACTAAATACATAAGTTTAGCTTTGAAATAACACTTTAATATGTTTTAAGTTCATATTTAACAGCTTGTTTGACTTCCTAGTGTTTTTATTGACCGATATTTGTCAAGATTAAAATCAAGATTAGAATTCTCTTACAGTTCAAGAAAAATGTATAAAGATATAGTCATCTCTTTAACATCATTGCAGTTTCCATTTTTATTAGTTTATTACATAATTCTGACGTGCAGAGGACAAACTGGGAATGAGAGATGAGACGACAACAACAATGAACTTGAAACTTGAAGGATTTGCCTGATCAATAATTAGGCTGGTTGTCTGACTGAGATTCCGATCGAAGTAACCCAACTGGCCAAAAAGCAGAGGACAGTGCCCTTGGTTTGAACCCCGGGACCCGCGGGACCGTGGGGTAGAACATTATGAAAGATGTGAAGTAACCACTGAGCTACGCCTCCGCCGCTGTGTGATGCTCTCCCTGCTCTTATAAACTCACCCTGATAAGACTTTACGACTCGGCTCTCAGTGCAGTCAACACGGAGTCAGCTTCGCAACGTCACAAACTGGTGTGTATTGTAGGGGCTGGAAATGTCCTAAAGGTAGGGTGCATCCTGCCGCGATACGGTTCATAAATGTCACCCGCCTCGATGCAAAGTTGGTGGATGTGCACTGAACCATTACACGGTCCCAGTCCACGGAGCGCGCACATGGATGTATTAAATGAACTGGATAAGGTGGTCCCAGATTGATTAGTGGGCGTGCGAGGTACTGCAGCCTCTTGGAACCAGCCTTTTTCTATCATTGCACATTATAATTGCAGACAGGACTGAATTATTATCGGTATTTAAATAAAATAGAAGGAAATTTTATTTTCTACCGTTTCTAAAATCACCGAAATTACCGTTTTTATATGAAGTGACGTCACCGCAAACATGTGCGAATCACGTGAACGAGCGTCGGACAATACAAACAGAAGCACGTGGACAAGGCTCGACTGGCGACACCTGTAAGTTGTATTTTATTTCATTTCAGACGCTTTCACGTGTGTCTAACATGAAGAATACAATTACAATCACACAAGCTAACGTTAGCACAAAAACTTGCGAGCTGCGTGGTCGTTCACGTCGCTCAAAGCATCATGGGGGATTGTCGTCACGTGGCGCCCTAAAGCAAAGATGGCAGCCTCCGTATCAGGAAGTAAAACAAAGATGGCAGCCTCCGTATCAGGAAGTAAATGCGGAAGTAAGACATATTTTTGGGGTCATGCGCCAATGAGCACACTCCATAGGGATAAACAGGGCGCCATTTTGGGTTCATCTTCCAGGTTTTATTATAGTTCTATGAGCGCGCAGCGTATCCGTGCTGCATTTCCGCACATTCACCTTATTCCGCCTCGCCCACTTTTGCCTCTTTTCATGTTTACGAGCCGCACTCTTGGAGTAAAGGGTTCCGGTTCGACGCTAACGGTGTTCGCGCAAATGGCCAACGAGGGAAAAGTCTCTCGCTAAAACATTGCTTGCTTTGTCTAAAATGTTTAATGAACACGTGCAAAAACAAGTCAACAACGCACTGATTTCCTGAGCGGCCTGAAAATGGCTTTTTAGTCCGTGTAGAACTTATTTTCTGTTGAGCTCGTCTGCTCCGTGTAAACTACAACGGAAAAAAGATGGCAGTGCCCACGGCAACTTCCGGAATAAGGTGAATAGAGCTCGGGATAGAATGTCTAAAAACAGCCGTTACCATGGAAATCCGCCATGTTTGCAGCTGGAACTTACATAGAGAAACGTTAGCCTAAACAATGTAAAAGAAAAGTGAACAAAATACTTGTGGAAGAACCGGATAAACTGCTGGGTCACTTCTGGTAAATCCGTTTATTAATGTGTAGTGTTAGAATACTTTTGCAATAACGCTAAGTTTAGTATTTAGCATCTTAAAATCTCCATTGATTTTACTTTGGGCTAACTGAAAATTCTGTTGCGTGTGACGTCAAGATCCCGAGCTCAAAACGCACTGATGTCACAGACAAATGACCACAGAATCTATCTCCCATAAACGCTTATGTGGACGTGACCTGTTTGACCGCTCATCGCTCTGGGGCCAGGACTCCGCTGAAAAAGAGATTCTGAATCTCAGTGGGACTTTTCTGGTTAGGAAAGTTGTGCCTTTAGTTATAATATAAAAGAAAGACTTCCAAAGGCATGCAAATTATTCACTTTATGCACTTTTCAAACATTTCAGAGCAGAGTACAGCTAACTAGCTAGCATGCAAGCTACGGTGCCGTTGTTTCTGAGTAGTGTGTTGAGCAAAATAATTGTTAAGGGGCAGCTGAAATGTCCTAAATCACCAACTGGCATTAGCAAAAAAAAAAAAAAAAAAAAAACTAGCCAAGCGCTACACAGTCTGAGCAACAACGAGAAACTAATTTCAGTTTCCATCACGTATAAAGTTTGGCCAGTGAAAGCAAATGTTGAGGAGCATTTTTCTTATTAAATAATGTCAGTGCACCTCTAGTTTAAAACTGACTCAAGACTCAAGGTAGAATGTCTAACTTGTTGACCTGGTTTATGGTTCATATTTCTGTCGTTTCTGTGTCATTCCACATGAAACAAAAACTGGCACATAGTTCAGTATTTTCTCTGTCAGCGCAAAGTGAAATGACTTTTTTCACAAAGAAAGTGTTGCCATTATTTAACTCTAAAGATATGTTGTCAGCTGAAAGATCTTTAAACCATCAGATGAATATCACAAGTTTGTGGTGTCGATCGCAAACTAACAATGAGAGGGTTCAACAGATGTGGATTTCTATTTTGAATCTTTCTTTCAACAAATCTAAATCTCCCACATGGACCCTGCCCATCAAAGACATAAATCCGCGGGTGCTGGGGGCCCATCTCCAGATCTTGAGCTCAGCTTGACTCAGGATTTTACCTATTGTGCATGTTTTGCACTGACAAAGCTGATGCAGGATGTGGTCATGAACATGCCTTTTCTGCAAGTTTATAACCACAAGTAAAATGTGTAGATTTATAACTTTTAAATCGAATTAAAATATGTAAAGAATAAAGTGATGCCTGTTCTACATTATAGTGGCGCAGTGTCAGACTGTAAGTACAGGCCCCTGAAGTGTGACTTTCCGTCGCGTCTCTTGATTTGATCTTGAAGGAAAGCTTTTGGTTTTTGTTGTTTTTGTTCTCTTTGTTTTGTTTTGTTTTTTTTACTTGTGGTTGAGAAATTCAGTGTGGTAACTAAACTATTGGAAAATTCAAATATGTGCAACAGCTACGTGTTCTAAGTTCCATTTAGTCCAATGTCTATCTAAGAGTTCCATTTTAAAATGAAGCCCAAATGTGTTTTTATTTCCATTTCCCATGCATTAGTTGTACTTTGAGTCCAGTCCTTGATTTTTGGTGCAGTTTGCGTCATCCATTTTTCGGTAATGACCTTTTTCCCTGCGGCCAAATGTTTCCCCAAAGGTATCCATTCACCGTCAGTTGTTTTGAGGCCCAAATACATAGTTCTGAAAATGAATGGGACGGCAGTATCAGAAACAGTCTGCAGCGTTTGGTTAATCTCAGTCCTATATTTCTGAGCAACAGGACAGTCCCAAAACATATGGTAATGGTGGGCCGCCTGGCAACCACAGTTTCTCCAGTTAGTGTTTCTTCTGTCAAAAACGTGACACATTTTTCCAACGGAACTCTTTCCAAACATATGATCTCGTTGACGTGCTTATATATTAACCATTCTTCATCCGTCCAAACAAAATTACTGTCTCTTTCTTATCTTTTATGTATGTAGTAGAATGACTGTCCAGTTTACTAATGCGACAGAGACTTCAGTCAGTATTGCTTTCATTTCCTCATACTGAACGGCCCAACTCTGCAGTACGTACACATTACTCATTCGCACCTTATTTAGTTTTCAGTCAACAACCTTCTGCAGATCAGGCCTTTCAGTGGCATCAGCGCGTACATATACCCTGTTTGTCACAACAGTCACGACTGTCACTTCCTGTTGACTTCCTTTATTTTCTGAGCCGTTGCTTGAGGTTCACACTCGGCGACTGAGCTCCGTCTGAAGACCTGCGCCCGGGGGCTCTCGTTCACCATGACGGCCCTGTGGTGCGGCTGCGTGCTGGGGCTGCTGTGCATCCCCGCGTGTCTGGGAACGGAAAACACGGTGACGGGTGAGTGCAAAGAGGAAGGACTGGATTTCAGGGAGAAGTGATTAAGAATGCAGGAGGAATTTGTTTAAATCTTCGAGAGGCATCTTCTGAATTTGATGTGGACATGCACGATCGTATTCAGACATTAACATAATAAACTCAAGTGTCAAACAAACGTTGCCAAGAACAGACAGGTTGGTAAGATGCTAAATTGACTTTTTTGCACATGACAAGACATGTTTGGTAGGAGAAGATATTATGCAAATTTTACTTAAGGTGAGACACAGCAGGTGAACAAGGGAAATCTTAAATTTAAAGATATCATTTTGAAACTTCTCCTGTAGTTTACTCTCAAACATGTAAGAAAAAAAATGTGTTACGAATGTATCATCATATCTAGAAATACAGCATTTTATGCGTAATAACAGCCAAAATTGCACATATTTGGGGACTTTACATCTGAAATAATGGAAATAAGTTTAGTTCATTTTGTACACATATTACTTGCAAAAATGCACAGATATTATTTTGGATTTCTTATTTAGTTTTTGGGTAAACTAAATCTGACTGAAAGTTAGATATCAACAAATCCTTCTGTGCGTTCCATCAGTGGATTCAATGAAATAGCAAAACTTATTTAGGAGCAGATTGAACAAGTTTGTTGTTTCCACATGAAAGCATGAGAGCAAATTGACAAAAAAAAAAAAAAAAAAAAAAGGACTTTTGCCTGTAATGTCTCACCTTAATTGAGACAGAATATTTTAACATTGTTACAACTGTAAATTTGAACATTTTGATAGATCTCTGCATGTTTGAATCCTTTATCATTCTCGAACTGAGGCTCCAGTGCAAAGAAAATTCCTGCACTTCACGATTATTAAAACAAAATAAGACTCTGAGTGATACATGTAGGGTTCTAAACATACCGTATATATAAGTACATGCAGTGTTCTATGTTCATGCGATCAATCACTCAGCAACTCGGCTAGTTTGGCAGGAAGAGCGCTATTAGCATGCTAATGTTTGTTGGCTTTACGGTGACAGTGTGTGACATTCTGGGCTCAGAGACGGGTGCTAAGTACTTCTAAACTCATGGAGGTGAATATTTCGGATGCTAGGGCTGCATTAAATAAGTGAGCGATACATGTGAGTTAACATCAGTTACTTCTGTTTTTCACATCTCAAAACAGTACAAATCAGGTACAGCACCTTTAAGTTACCATGACTATGGTAAAAAATGTACCCCCTCAGCCATCTCAGGTAGTCACAAACTGTAATGAAAAGTACTTGTTCTGTTCAATGTTTTAAAATCAAGATGTTTTGACTTTCATCCCAAAGTCGTTTTCAATCAAATCAATCTGATCAGACTGAAATGACCTTTGGATGGCAGCTGAAACATCTTGATTTCAAACATTGTCAGATGACTTGCTATTGGATCACTCCTGGATGAATGAGGAATTTACTTACCTTTCAGTCCTGGTCCGAAATGTTGTGGAGTAGAAAGCACAGATAAAAAGATGACACCACTGACTGACTGTACGTATAAAACCAAAACAACATTTTCTCACGTTCTTCATTTCCCTGCAGTTACACAGACCCCAACCTCGACCTCAAAAATAAATGTGAACTCATCTGCCGTCATCATGTGTTCCATCACGGGCTTCAACAGACCCAAAGAGGTTCTGGGACTGTCCCTGGACCGGCGTTTTGGCACACAGGAGAACGTCATGTATGTGTCACTGAAACATCATCCAAGTAGTGAAATCTACAAGGTCACCCCTGGTGACAATTATAGAGGACGAGTGAACACCACGTTGGAAGTATCTGGTGAAACAAGCCTGAGAATCCTCTTCACTCTGTCCCGGCTGCAGGTGGAAGACACTGACATGTTTTTCTGCCGCTGGAAGTACTTAGGATCAGAGCTGCAAACATTCATAAGCAATGGCAACATCTTCATAGTCGGTAAACAACATAAACAACTTCTTGATATAATTATTTTTTTGTGCTATAGTACCTGTGGTAAATGTTAATCATCAGTTTTACATCAGACAAGTGGCAGTTGGCAAAGAAAAGTTGAGGAAAGTGTTTGTATACAGGCAGTATACAACTTAGTTCTAAAATCTACATCATCAATACACAAAATTTCATCCAAAATACGGGGACAATTTATGGAACACATTTATATGAAAATAAAGGTGTATTTTTTTTCAACACGTCAATTGTTTTACACCTCCTCCTCTTTCAACAGAACAGAAGCAGGGTGCACATTGCTGGCTGAACTGCCCCCAAGGCTGCCTTTTGTCCCCTGTACTGTTCATTATCTTTATGACTCTGACTCTGTGCACAAGGTGGCATTTGGGTTGTTCACTTTAAAATGGTTATGCATTAGAGTGAGACACAAACACTTCCCTTTATAAGTGTCCTTTGGTGAAGTACTGGCTTGTTTTGTCTTTAAAAAGTCTAACATGTTTCAGAGACATCCAACACAACTCACTGTCCACTACACGATCTGTCAGGATTTATTTATTTTAGTCTGGGACCAAAATCCCATTGAAATGAATTGGACAGGAAGTACTGAGCTAGCCATTTTAAAAATAAATAGGTCACCTGCCACCTTGTGCCAGTCAATATGCATAGCAAGTAGGGCTGCATGATACTGGAAATCATGTGATATGTGAATCTGTAAATTGTACCGCTATTTTCAATGGTACGTCATTTTTGATGACATCACAGAACTAAGCTTTTTTAACTCAGCACTACTTCCTGTAATTTTCAACTTTAAAAATGTCTTCACAAACTGAAATTTCACAGATGTAAAACTATGCTAAACATTTATCACAGGTGCCCTCCCACCAAACTCATAGAGAACCTATCATATAGACTTTAATGTGATTACTTAATGCCATTTTTCTCTTTTTAACTTAAATTATTGGCAAACTAAGGGTACACCTGACAGATAACAATTTCTGGCTGTTTAAAAGTTGTAAATATAGTCAAGCTAACAACTAACATGACTGAGGCAAATTCGGTTAAATGACTAAAACTGAGGAATGACAGGGACCGCCAGAGCTTTGCACCAAGTCCAGAAAATCAGTGCCACAAGAAAAGCTACATAATGCAGCATTAAATAAATCTGACCACGTCGTATCTGTTTCTTGTAATTGCAGAACGCTTCCCAGACAGACGTCCGTGCAGTGATGACTTCTTCATGTCTGACACTGTACTTTTCTCCTTGTGCGTCATTTCCATCCCTGTTTTAATTTTTTCCGTCGTTTTACTTGTGTATAGCAGGTGCAAACGCGTAAGTACTGTTGCACAACACACAACTTGGCTTAATGAATATCAGCTCACTCATGTCTCTTTTCAGTCTCACAAGAAATTTACTCCAAGCCCCCGGGCCAGCGTTACTCAGAACAGACGTCAACACATCTGTCCAACCCCCCGAAATGAAAACTATTCTTATCTGAACGTGTCAGGTAATTCAGACTTCAGTTTAGCTGTCTAATGTGCAAATGTCTTTTTGTAAACAGACAGTTATTGTTATTTGAGTACTGTTGGAACAAGAGTTATGAAAATAGGACTTGTTTACAGAAAAGTTTTAACCACTTCCTGCAAGTAATACAGGCTGACGCGTGCTGATGGGCCGCTGCTGCAAGGCATTAGTGCATGAGTAAGTCGGTGATTGTATCTGTGAGAGGTGTGAGATTTCAAACACAAGACTCTTCCAACAGCTGATGCAATTCCTTGTATGCTACTGACTGAATGTGACTGTAAATATGAAAATGGTATGATTTTTGTGTTTTGGTGATTGTCCAACTGTTAATAAATACTGGACTGAGTTTGATAAAGCACTGCAAATTATATCAAAACTATGTCATCTGGGATGTAAAACTCCTGCAATGGAAACAATAGATTGATATCTTTGGAATGCGCTTTTGGCAGCAGGGAAAAAAGCACAGAAGGACAAGGACTGGGATCTAATAATAATGCATGTTTATGGAATGGAAAAAAAACGTATCAGTTAATTTGAAAATGGACATATTTGCTAGTCATTTATATATGTGGGACAGATATCCCGAGTGATACATGTAAGACATTATCAAGATGATTTAGCTACACTTCTGTTTTGGAGTTCCCTGTGTCATTGTTTTCTTTATTTCAGTTTTTTTATTTTTTTTTCCCCAAGTATAATTTTCAAGGTCTGTGGAATACACTGTGGAAGGCCAGTTTGTATCCCTGCACGTGACAAAGGTCCTTTCACCAGTCCCTACACTTTTAATTGCAAAAAATGACAAATATTTTTGATAATTTGGTGTAATTTTTAACATTTTTGTATGCATGTAAAATTGACAATAAAGGTTCTCTACTCTTAATAATTATTAATATTACTATTTTTTTTACTCTTGCCCCTGACTCAGACAAACTTGCTGATGGACAACAAAAATAACATGGACACGGTTGAGAAAAAAATAAAATAATGATAGCAAAAGATATGATTTGTGTCCAATAAAGTACAAATACAGATTTGCATATGAACAAACAAAGGAAAATAAAATGTACTAAATATAGAAACTCATATAAAAGAGACTACAAATACTTCAAATGTGCACCCAAACTTATTTCTGTCTGTATTAAAAAAAAGTTTTAAAATATGTTTGTATATTTAATGTTCATAATAGGACATCTTTTGGCAACATACTTACATTTGGTTGAAAAGAGTAAAAATTGCGCAACACTAGGAACCAACGACACTACTGCGTCCCTCTTTCCCCACGGACAACTTTAACTGTTACACCAAAAGAGCTCTGCGACCAAAACAGAGCGCAGAAGTCCAAAATAAAGTCGAATTTTATTGTTTATGAGGAGATCCGACTCAGTAACATCACATGCAGAGTTATACGCAGTTGTCAGGAGAAAATAAACGCGTTTCACCTTGACATTTTAGCTCAAGGCTGAAGCTGCAGCGATGTGGCGCTAAGGTTATCTGTTTATCCATTCATCCTCGTTTATTTATCCGAGGTTACGCAAAAAGAAAAAAAAAGGGGCTCACGGACACGCAAAAAGGAGGATTATTTTAGAGGACAAGAAGCATGAGGGCGCATACATTGTTGTCTGGATTAAAAGTGTGGAATCCTGGGAAAACAACGTGGATAAATCGAGCTTCAAATGGTAAGACTTTGCAAAGAGATTCTTATACATTTTCACTAGATTTGGTTTACATTCAGTAAAATAAAGTGACCGTTGAGTTAACTTAACAAATGGTACATTTTGAGTTTAGACAAATTAATTTTGAATGTGGGCGGTTTACACACATTTTCATTTTATTTAGAGAATCAAAGAATAGTCCAAACAGTAAACAGATTGTATTTACCTTAAAGTGCGTATGACAGGTTTTTTATGATTTTCTAATTTTGACTTTATTCAGTGGATTAATACTTGTTGTAAATATATATAATAGTTTTATACCAATCAGGTCGCTGTTTGTGGAGAAAAGTTGAAAAATATGTTGAAAATTACAGGAAGTAAACAAACTGATGACATCACACTGGGGAGACAAACTTTATACACGATTTACACAAAATAAACTACTTTTGTGACCATTTAAACATTAATTCAACTAAATAAATAAGTTCAAACATATTTTTATTTGTCAGGTAAAAGAATTGATGACATTAGATGAGTTTTAGCCCAGTTTACAGTGCGGTCGCTATGGTAATTTCCTAGTGTGATGTCATTATTTACAACCAGGAAGTGAAATTAATACTTATAAAACTGCTAAACCGGAATAACATTTGTAAAGAATTTTAGCAAAACTTGAAATATATTTATCTTAACTGCATTTTAGGTAAATGAGTGGTCCGACCTGTCATGGGCCCTTTAAAGTACGTATGACAGGTTTGCAGGATTTTCTAATGTTGACTTTATTTGGTGTATTAATACCTGTAGTGAATATAATTTATAGCTTTACGCCAATCAACAGCTGTTTGAGGAGAAAAATTGAAAAACCCGTTGAAAATGAAAAGAAGTAAACAAACTGATGACATCACACCAGGGAGATAAAGATAACCTTTGCATAATTTACACAAAATAAACAACTTTTTTTGACACCTTAAACATGAATTCAACAAAATGAAGATGGTCATATATATTTTGAAATGTGTGCGACATTAGAACGGTTTCGGCACAGTGCACAGTGTGTTATGGTCATTTCCCAGTGTGATGTCATCATTTCCAACCAGGAAGTAATATTCAAAACCTAAAAAATGGCTAAACTGGGATAAAATTTGTAAAGAATTGAAGTCAACTTTGAAATATGTTTATTCTACTGCTTTTAGTTAAATGAGTAATCTAACCGTGGAGGCATATTACAGGTTCTTGTGTTTTTCTAATTACTGCTTTATTTGGTGGGATAGTACCTGCTGTTGTAAATATTTATCATAGTTTTCAATGAGTCAAGTGACAGTTTGTGAAGAGAATTTGAAAAATAAAAGTTGAAACGTACAAGTGGTGCTTAGATCTAAAACGGAGTCCCTCTGTGATGTCATCAATGCCGTTTCATTAAAAATGCAGGGGTTTGCACATACCTGACACATTTTTGAGTTTGAACAGTTTGAACAATCATTCAACAAAAAATAAAGGTGTTATCAGGTAGTATTTGTCAAATTTTAACTATTGTGCATTTAAATGGATTTTGGCCCTTGTTTACGGTATGGTTGCTGGATAACGTTTGTCACATCTGCTGCTCATGTTCAACCAGGAAATACAATTATAAGCGTCATCAAAATGGTCAAAATCTAAAATATAATCATGTTCACTACTTTTTAGAGATATCTGTAGTGTAACCTGTCCTGTGCACTTGAAGAGGTGTAATACTCAGTTACATTCACTTGACTGCTTTTTGAAGAAATTGCTTTTGCTTTTACTTAAGTAGTATTTTATTTGAACTAGCTGTACTCTTACTTTAGTTAAATATTTAGTTCACTGATCCCACTGTGAGCAAGTCAACAAGATAATGAAGCTTTATCTTCTTGAAAAGAATTTGCTCTTCGTTATGAATTTAAAAATAATCTGATTCTGATGAACTGATTCAAACAGTGGCACTTATTACTCTCTTTTTGTTTAAAAAAAGAAAAAAGTTGTAATGTAATTGTAGTGTCTATGCTTTGAAAATTCCAGAATCTGTGCATAATGGAGCTCAACAGTGACCAGCCACCGATTGGTTCTTGAACATTTTCCATAATTTTTTCTCATATGGACTCAAGAAAAAATATTCAATTAATTAGCTCTTTGGTGAGTAATGAGCACATGGCCTGTGGTTTTATTTAAAAATCTGTTTCTGAAACTTTATTAACTGCTATTAAAACATTTTTCCAAGTTTTAATTTTACATTGGACTGAAAACAACCACGTTATGGACATAAGTTACCAACGAGCTGCTCAGCCTCCGTTGTGCCTCTTAACTCTTTTTATATATCTCTATGACAAAACTACACGAGAAGGACTGGACTGTTGAACTCCATTTAAAACCCCCTAAGCTGTGTCTTACTCTGCATAAATGTTACTGCAAAGACCGTTTTATGTTTCTGAACATCTATCTTCACCAGTCGTCCTGTCTCTGTCATGAGTGAAGCAGATCCAGCAATGTACAACAGGCTCCTCCCCTCTGGGGCCAGCACTTACCTGAAAAAGAGATTCCGAATCTCAGTGGTCATATTCACCTTATTCTGGAAGTTGCCGTACGCGCCGCCGTCTTGTTTCCGTTGTATTAGTTACATGGAGCAGACGAGCTCAACAGAAAATAAGTTCTACATGGACTAAAAAAACGTTTTCAGGTCGCCCAGAAAATCGGTGCGTTGTTGACTTGTTGTTGCTCGTGTTCATTAAACATTTTACACAAATCAATCTACTTTATGTAACATTTTAGCAGCAAGACTTTTCCCTCGTTCGTCATTAGCTTTAACGGAGTTCTCGTCAAACGGAAGCAGGTTTACAACAAAAGTGCAAAAAACGGCAAAAGTGGGCGGGGCAGAATAAGGTCAATAAACATTAACAAGTTTGTGCATTAATATGATCAGATATGACTTTTTTTTTTAATCTACCACTTTCGATAGCTGTTTAAATGTTCTTCTTGCTGAATTCACCTTATTCCGCCCCGCCCACTTGTGCCTCTTTTTATGTCTACGATCCACACTCTTGTAGTAAAGGGACTTCCGGTTTGACACAAACAGTGCTCGTGCAAATGGTGAACGAGGGAAAAGTCTCTTATATAAAGTAGATTAATTTGTCTAAAATATTGAATGTACACGTGCAAAAACCAATTTCCTGGAGCCTGAAAACGGCTTTTTAGTCCATGTAGAACTTATTTTCTGTTGAGCTCACCTGCTCCATGTATATTAATAATTTCATTTTATTTTTATTGTTTTATGATGCTGCTTAGTTGTGTTTTTTTTGCGCTTGTCATTCTACATCGAATGTTGTATTGCCAATTTTGATTACTGAAAGAAAAAGAAAAAAACTACAACGGAAAAAGATGGCGGCGCCCGTGACAACTCCCGGAATAAGGTGAATAGAGGTTCTGCACTGACATCTCATTACGGGCAACACAAACTGATAAAATGTGTCTGCTGCTTTTGCTTTACTAAAAAAAAAATTACTTTGAAAGATAAACTGGAAACTGAAGATAGTTTCTCGGTTATTGCTCCTTCTGGGCAGAGCTTAGCTACCTTGTGTTCTAAGGGCAGGGGGAGATAAAGGACACTTCGACTGGCATCACAACACTTCATTTCCTCTACAAACAGACTCAGAAACATGTTATGCAAGAAGAGAAAGGTAATGAGTTCAACTGTGTCTGATCCCAAAGTCTGTAACTGATTAATGTGACCATAGTTCGTTATCTGGACTTTTCTTTTATTTAGATGTCAGGTACAAACTAAATATCAAGCTGAGTTGTGGACTTTTATATTCGTTTGTAGACTGTTGCGTTTTGAGCTCTTGCAGGAGAACAATTCCGTACGTCATTGCCACTCGCGGCTAAAATCCCCTGACTTTTCACTGGTCTTTAAATCATCTCTTGTTTGCGGTCCTGCTTTTGATTCCGCTTGATTTGTTCGCTCCTGTGCCGTACACAAACCCGTCCCGACTTGCCTTGAGCTCTTTGTGGGTTTGCTGCTGTGTGCAGGTGTCGGCGGGCGGGCGGGGGCGTCCCTCTCCTCTCTCTCTTCACACTGGCCCCAGGTCTGCATCGTGGGGAGCGGTCCGGCCGGTTTCTACACCGCACAGCATCTCCTCAAGGTACTTTCCTGTCCTCTGTGTGGAGTCCGTGGGAGAATGTGTGTGGGAAATATGCACGGATGATAAGCCCCGCCCCTTCAACAAGCAGCGTGTCATCATTTATGTGTTTTCATATTTGTGTCTACATGACATTTTAGAATTGTGTCATTCGAAGTCTTAGTTTGTCAAATGATCACAACTGGAGTACAGGAGGTGGGTGAAAACAGAAGTTGTAAGGCAGGGGTTCTTAACCTTTTTTACCTTGAGGCCCGACTTTTTCTGTCTAAAGTAACTCGAGGCCCAATCTCATATTAAATGTATTATATTTTAGTGATTGTGCGGCCCTCAAGGAGGTGCTCGCGGCCCTACTTTGGGCCCCGGCCCTATGGTTAAGAATCACTGTTGTAAGGCAATACAGGATTAACTCAAACATGCAGGAATCAAGCAAAATAAAACTTGGAGTAAATTAATGATGCATGTTTTTAAAAGTAAAAGTTGTTGGTTTTTTTCTTCTTTCGGTCTAAATTAGCTCAATTTTAAAGCGAACTTATTATGCTACAGGGATTCTTTCTTGCTTTTAGCCAGGTAAAACATACCTGGAGTTGCACTTAGCTTCATTCACGCTAAATTGATTATTTAGAAAATCCTCTCCCTGCGATCACCAAAAACATTTCCTGCTGAACTCCCTCAATCGATGACGTTTTTCCCGATTTTTGACGTCACTTACAGGAGATTTTTATACTGTTTTAAGTCCTTAAATCATCACCGGGCATGTTCTGAGCATTTCTTCGGTCGAAACACGATCACTGCAACTGCCAGACTGATTAGCATCTCACGCAGCCCCTTAAAGCAGGCTTTCTCAAAGTGGGTGCCTGATTCTCACGACTGATTCTAGGCCACTGAAAGAGTGAGAGAGCAGAGAACAAAGCAGGACAGACACAGGAGCAGATCAGACTCTGATTTGCACTTTTATCAGCATTTAGGGACACAGATAATGTTTTTAGGTTAGGCTTCAGTAGGGCCTGGTGTTGCCATTGTATTTTCAAATCAGAGCCAAATTCAAATAGCCACTTTATTTGCCATTTACTATTTATTCTCAGACAGCCACCTACTGTAAATAAGAGTGTGCACTTTATACTTTATATTGTATTTTTATTACCAGGTTTATTTATCCTATTTTTATTGCATGCGCCTATTTCATTCATTCCTGTTCTAAACTGTGTGTTGCAACAGTGGAATTTCCCCATTGTGGGACAAATAAAGGATCTCTTATCTTAAATAATAATAATAATGATGAGAAAAAATATCAGTTTTCTCAATTCAATTCTGTCCATGTGATTTACAATTTATACAAGATTTAAATTAATTTCAACTCAATCACCCTTTATTTATGTAGCCCTTCACAACAAGTGCTTTCCAATAGACATTTAAAAACATAAAACCATAATACAATACATTAAACAATGTAATCAATAAAACTGTGTACAAAATAAACTGTCACTGAAATACTAAGTGTTTTCACTAAGCCAGTCCGAATAAAGCCTTGATTTAAAAAGGAAATGAACTTAATGATCCTGCAGCAGGACAGGCCAAAATTTTATGCTTTAAAAACCAGAACTCAAAATAACTGCTTTATGATATGTATTTTATTACGGTAAACCTTGAAAGGGGAGGTTTATTTCAAATGAAATGTATCATAAAACATAGTGGTGCCTCGGCTTAGGAAAGGTGCGTGTAGGGACGCCTCAGGGCAGAAAAGTTTGAGAACCACTGCCTTGAAGTGCTAACATAACTAAACTGCGTAAACGCTAAGTGCCTTCTACCGGCTGCATACACGCGGTAAGTGTCAGGCCAGACAGCAGAGAAACAAATGGTTGCTTTTTTGTATTTTAAAACATGAGATGGCAAACTTAAGATACTCAAGAGCATGTTTAAAGGCTAATAACAATGCAAAAAAAAAAAAAGCAATATATTTTTCCTTTAAATAATCAGGGGCAACGCCAAGAAGAACTTTGTAAGTAAGCAGTAGGATTTTAAAATGAATCCTATGCTCAACTGGCAAAACCAATGACGAATTGCAAGGACTAGAACTTATGGATTTGGTTAATACATAATTTTGCATAATTAATAAGAAGGATCATTAGTGCTAACTCTTGGAGTGGTACAGATGGATCTTAACGGTTAGTTCATCATCTCTCTTACCTATTGTCAGATTAAGAAAAAGCAACAAAAACTACTCTTAAAAACCCCCGTTGGCAGAATCCAGTTTTCTTTTGCTTTTACTTTTTAAAACTATTGTCTTGTAGGCAGAATTCAATTCTCTTTTTCTTTCACTCTTAAAAGCTATTGTCCAGCTGAATTCAAATGTCTTTTGTTAGATGTGATGTCAGATATGAAAAGCTGCTGAAAGAAGTGATTAAGTATAAAGCAAACTTGAAACTCCACTCCACTTTTTTCCATCAACAAAGAAGCTGTTGTTCTCGTTTAAGGATTTGATTATCTGATCTCTTTGGCTGTCAACTCGTCTCCTTTCGATTGACAAGAGTCACGCCTTTGAAGTTGAATGATGGCTACTGTGAAAAAATGATTTCACTTTAGTTTATTTGAGAACACGCTGAGGGTTAGTTTCATGTCAACAGGCCCAGTAACTACACAGATGCACATCAACAAAGCTGCACTCTGACACTTACATAATGAATTCTAGCTCCAAATTCTGACTTGTTTCCTGCTCAGTTTAAACTGATTTATTATTTTATAGTTATTCTTTACTTTTTTTGGAATTCTAGAATGTTTGCACTTGTAGCACTTAAATGTTGTTTTGAAGATATGCAACATTTTTTATATCAAGTATATTGTTTCTAATAAATATGCTACAAAAAAGCTGATTAAAAATAAAAAATGAAAAAAAAAGGTTATTTAAAATGCACTTTTGTGATTAATTTTACAGTAATTTCAAATTAGTTTGAATATGAATACATTTTATTTTTTGTTTAATAAATAATTAAACCAACTAGTTCACTTTTTCATGTTTCAAAAGAGGCGATGCGGTAGGAAGAAGCATGGAAATACTTCATAGTTTTGATATATTTTTACCACACACACCCTTCTAGTCGACTTATCGGTCGTTAGCGCAGGTCTTTAGTCGACCAACAATTTCTTTAGTCGACTACAGCCCTGTTCTGAGCAGCAATGGAGAAACTACTTTCATTCATTCATTTTTTTTTTTTCATTCATTTTCTACCGCTTATTCCCGTTAGGGGTCGCGGGTGACTGGAGCCTATCCCAGTGACTTTGGGCCTTAGGCGGGGTACACCCTGGACAGTGGCCAACTCGTCGCAGGGCTGACACAGAGAGACAGAGACAGACAAGGACAGACAACCATTCACTCTCACATTCACTCTCACATTCATTCACTAGGGACAATTTAGAGTTACCAACTAACCTACACAGTCATGTCTTTGGACGGTGGGAGGAGCCGGAGAACCCGGAGAGAACCCACGGTAACACGGGGAGGACATGCAGACTCCACCCAGAGAGATCGTGTGATGTTGGGGTGGTTCAGAATTCGAAACCACGATGTTGGGGTGGTCTGAGATTCAAACCCACGATCTCCTTATTGAGAGGCAGAAGCTCTAGCCGCTCTGCCACCATGCACCCAGAAACTACTTTCAGTTTTGCAAAACAATCTTTCCACAGACAAAAAGTAGGTAAAACGTCCTTGAATTTCAGCATCTGTTCACAGACTTTAGCACATTTTTGACAGTAGCATCCAGGCACAGGACGAACTTGTGACCTTTACATTCCCGAATCAAATCTTGAGATGAGATGTACGATTAGTATCTGTTTGTGTTGTGTCTCTTCTGTGTTCTGTGTTTCTTCCTGTTGATCTTGGCTCACTCTCCTAAGTTTCTCAGAATGCCAGTTGCACCTGTCATGTCAAGTCGACATGGCATTATCACTAATTCAGAGAATCAGTAATTATTGTTACAACACTTTCTGCGGTGAAGAATGAAAGTGTGTAAAATTAGGGCACTGAGCTAAGTGTGATAACCCACTAACCCTGTATCAGCGCTCTTAAATTCTTTGAATACTCCATTATTACTAGCGTAATTACGACTCATACTTCTGCTTCTGGCAATTACTATTACAACTTTGGCTGTAAAATGGCTCCAGAGGCCTGTACTACGACGCTGGATTAGTTGGCTAGCGATACGAAGACTTAAAGGACACATATTCTGCTACAGTGACTTTTTTGAGCTTTTAACCATGTTCTAAGAATGTTCCGTCATCAAAAACACACCTGAAGTAGCATTCAGCTGCATTCACACTGTTTTGAGGAATGTTTATTAGAAAATCCTCCCCATCCGATCGTCAAACACACGTCCTGCTGAACTTCCGGGATTTTCGTATAGTACATAGTTTTTAGGGGTGTAACAGGTCACAAGATTGCGTTCACGAGGTGAGACGAGAACGAGACGAGATTTTCATAGGGCTTATAGGCTGGGCGATATTGCAAAAAATTCTTATCATAATTTTCTTGGGGCCAGATCGTGATTTTGATTTTATCACGATTCATGTTCACTTTGTATTTTACTATTGCCTTTAATAGAGCTGCACGATTTAGGTAAAATATTTAATTATAATTTTTCTGACTAGTGCGACAGTGATTAGGTTTGCAATTTATGTTTTAATAATAGGATTCTGTTCAAATTCACATTATAAACACAATTTTAGTCGTGTTTTTGTCACGTTCAGTTGTGTTGGACTCTTGTTTTTAGACGCATTTTTGTCGTTTTAAGTTACATTTTTGTCGCTTTTAGTTGCGTTTTTGTCGCTTGTTTCAGAACATGTTTGTACAAATCCAAACTACAGTCTTAGCAGTTTCTATTCAAATCAAAGCGAAACATGTTGTTGTTTCTAGAAGAAGTTATTGCACTTCAAAAACTGCAGCTTTTGTGATTTGCTAATTGCATCCATTAAAACAGCGAGTCGATTTTGTTTAATCGTGCAGCCCTGGCCTATAAGAGGTAAATTAAGTCATCTGCTCAGAGGCTTCAGAGGCTAAACAACAGGAGAAAAAGTGTGTTTGAACAGACAGCTGCATTAAAGACACAAACAGTCAATCATGATACCACCATTTTACAAAAACAGCAGATTATCACAGGGACCAGCTCAGGATTCCATTTCTATCACCGTATCACCCAAACCTATAAAGAAGGTTTTAAAATGGGATATAATTCTTCCAGGAGGGTTATTGCACTCTTCAGTAACTGTGCTGTTAAAACAAAAAGACTGTGGGTGCTTGCACAATCTTGCGGCATTTCCTCCCACGTGTCTTGCCAATGAACTGCAAAATAAGCAGGTATAATAAAATGGGGAAAAAATAGAATAAAACGTGTTGTGTAATCTTAAAGATAAAGAGAATAAGATGATATTTCTGCATAATTGTGTAACCTTTACAGACCGTCATGTATAATGCTTTACATTTTCCTAAAAAGTCATTTTAGAAGCATTCATAGCACATTTTTTGATGGACTGCAATAACATCTGAATATTGCCATCTAGACAATTGTCAAAGCTATCTTTTATTTATTTTGTCATTATTTCGTTGAATGAATAAATGACGCTTGTGTGTTTGCAGGCTCGTCCGGATGTTCAGGTGGACATTTACGAGCGGCTTCCTGTTCCCTTTGGCCTGGTCCGGTTTGGAGTGGCCCCGGACCATCCTGAAGTCAAGGTACTTCTAATTCAGGCACTAAATATCATAAACCAACAAATGAAGAAAACGACAATAGTGAAGAACAGATCATGAGACCAGAAATGTTTCTTAGTGCACCTTTAATGACCCATAGAAATGCTGATTCAACTCTCTACAAAGGTTTCCCGGTTTGCAAATAAAAGGTTAGATATCGCTCCGATATTGAAAGTTAGATCAATATAGACCCTTTCAGTGTTTGGAAACAAAATGCTGTGTTCCATCAGCCCTGTACCATTGTAAGTGTTAGCACTAACGCATTTTCAATGGGAGAGTTAGCATTAGCCTCCAAATATAACAAGCATAGACCGTACATATCACTGGACTGCCTCAGCCCGCTAGCCGCTGCGTTCCAAATTGGAAGTATCCATGGATACTGGCTCCATCAAGCCGAGCTGCCATTCACTTTCTCTTGTGACACTGGTGGCCTTTACTCTGTAACTGTTTCTGTCAAACTCGCCATCTTGGAACTAAAATATCAGTTTTGACACACTCTACATGAGCCTGGTGTTTTTTTCTCGTTAGGATGTTCATAAATCAAGTTATTAGCAATAGTAAATGACCAATCAGGTGCTTCCTTTTCCAGGGGCCGGTTTCGCTTGTGTTGGCAACAGGTTTGATTGACAGCTAGCGGCGCACGTTACCGCCGTCTCCTCTCGCCGAGGGGCGGAAACCGTTAACAACCTCGCTCCTGATTGGTCTGTGTGGTTGCCACGATACGCACTCGGATTTCCAAATAAGGAGTCTGACTCCACTTTAGCTGCTATAACTGTTAGCCGCGACTGGCTTCATTTGGCTGGAGCCAGACGCTATGGGTGACATCACAATCCCATAGTCCATCGATATGTACGGTCTATGATTACAAGTAAAAGAACAAGAGGCCTGTTTTGGTGACTGACAACCACTCAAGCACACCTGAATAACACCAGAGCAGAGTTAGAAAACACTGTACCACGGGTGAGTGTTTTGTGTAGATTGTTACGGTCACAACGGTTTGACTAGAAGATGTTTGTCATAACACGACAAATGCCACGGTTATAAGTGAACTTCAGAAGTTAGATATTGATAGTTATCTTTGCCAAATGTAATGAATATGTGAACAGAGACTGTGTGGGCGCTCTATAAAGACAGGCTACTTTTGGACAAAGACAAGAGTTTTTTATTTGCCATTTCAGAGCTCTGAGCGTCAGGTGGATGTATCACAGGACAGGGCTTTAAACCCGAAACAGAGCAAACGCTGGTGAATGAATCGATGAACTGACTTTATGAATGAATGCTGTGAGAGGTGGGCGTGACCTCGGCACGTCCATGTGCCAGACGTTTGCTGTTGTACATTTGTCCCTCTTTTTAGTTTAAAGTTCCGATACATTATTATAGGCCTATTCAAGTGACACAAATGAGGCGTTTTTAAAGATAAAGGCTGTCTCTGAGACACAACAACCTTCATAAAGCATTGCTCATATCTGAGGGCGCGCAGCAACACTGCAGCCTGTGACGGCGTATTAAAAAAAGAAACAAAAAGTGCAGACTCATCGGGACCTGCGGGGGTCTCTCGGGCGAGTAGAGTGGCGCTCGGGATCAGACGGGAGCAGGATTAAAAAGCCAGTCTCTCTTTAAGACAAATCTCATATTTGGCCCTTTGATATCGAAATTGTTGTTTTGCACACAGAAAACTACTTAGTGTCAGCACAGAAATGTGAATGTTTTTTTCAAAATTGACATGTTTCCATTAAAGAAATTTTTATGGTCAGTGGAAACCAAAACTGTGCGACGGTTCAGACAATCAGTCGTGGTTACGGCCGAACTTTGTCTAAATTAATATCATATTGCGATATGTGAGTGATAAAGTCGCCGGAGTTGTGCTGGTCAGCAGTGGCTAGTGAAATATGCCTATGCTAGCATGACAAGGTGTTTTTTGTTTACTCAATGAAGCAGAATAAGGAGAGGAATTCCAGTGTTTATTTAGTAGTAAACACTTCAGTTAAACCGCTGTATAATTAGACAGCGCCTGGTTAAAACTTATTGTTGCTGTAACTGCGTCCACAGACAGTCACACCCCACACAGAGACAGAGCCTGAGGCCAGACTCACTCGGGTCTCTTCACTCACTCGTGCACAAAAATCTTTGTCCTGATGATAAGAAGGCAAAGCACTCAAAAAAAGTATTTACAATGTACAATGAAATGTACTGTACGGCTTTGCGTGAGTACAGTTATATTGTAAAAGTAGGGTCAGAATAAGACCACTGTGTGCTGTCTGCATCTAATCATAGAGCATTTTATTCTCCACAAAGCAGGTACTGTTAGCACACTTATTTATGCTGCATTTTAAACATTGAAAGGTAGAGCTGGGTACTGTTTAGGCCTGTCACAATAATGATCGCTAAATCGTCATATGGTTCATAAATAACAGATGAAACAATAATTTCTGGGGTCAATATTTATCATCTGTATTTTTTGTGTTTGGATTTGTACAAACATGTTCTGAAACAAGCGACAAAAGCGCGACCAAAATCGATAATAATGCGTTCAAACGTGACAAAAACTCGACTACAAACCACAAAGACGCGACTAGAAGGGACAAAGGCACGTTTAAATATGACAAACACAACTGAACGTGATAAAAACATGACTAAAAGCGCCCAAAAGCAACAAAAATGCAACTAAAAGTGACAAAAAAGCAACAAAAACACAACTAACAGTGACAAAAAAATGACCAAGGCGTGTTTAAATGACAAACACAATTCAACGTGACAAAAACACTTCTAAAAGCGACAAAATTGCGTTTAAAATGTGAATTTGAACAGAGTCCTCTTATTAAACCGTCCATCACAAACCTAATCGCAATCGCGCTGGTCACAAAAATCACAGATTATTAGATATTTTTCCTAAATTGTGCAACGTGAACATGAATCGTGATAAAAATCTAAATCATGATCTGGTCCCAAGAAAATGGTGATAATCATTTTTTGCCATGTCACCCAGCCAAACCTCTGGGTCTGCAGAGTCACCCTTCTCAATAATGTCCATGTCACTGTCTGGTGCTTGAACTTTTGCAATGGTGATTGTTTTGCAAGGATGTTTAAGACACCAACTCAACATTTTTTCTAGGCCTGGTATAATTTCAAGGCACACTGGTCTATCTATACAGCAGTGTCTTTAAAACATGAATCACAAAACGCTTCTTCTAATAAAATGACAAGTCAATAGTACAGGTTAACAATGTCATTTGAGTCAATAAATAGGTTGAAGATGAAGATTACTTTCATGTTCCTTAATCTGTTTATATAAAACCGTTACAACCGCAGGTCAGGGTTATTTATAATGTTTAATTGTTCACGAACAGGTCGGAGTGGAAAATTGTGAAGTGTAAACAACTATTAGCTCACGCAGTTTCCACTGGCTTTTTGAGATGTGGAAATTCCCGCTTTTGATTCTGTACCTGAGGCAGAAATAATAGAAAGTGAGCCACGCCAGGCCAACAATGCCTGCTGAGTAAACGTATACAACATGATGGTTTATTAGCTCGTGGCGTTCCTAAATAATCCTCCGGAAGTGAGCCGCCAGTCTTGTTCTGTCAGTCCTCTATGCCCAACGGAAAATTCTGTTTTTAAATTTGTTGACGCGGCACAAATCGTTTGTTCTCAAACTGGGGTGCGTGTTCTGGTCTTTGCTTAAAGCTGGGGGCACGCGGCTTTTTGTTGTTGTAAAGGAGTACATTTCGTGTTGTTCCGTAAAGAGTGTCTTGAGACAACTGCGTGCTTTTCTGTATCTAATAACAGAGTATTTTGTGGGTCGTCAACCAGGAAGCGAGAGCCAAAAGCAGCGCTCTGATTGGCTGTGCTTGGGGCGGTCTGCAAGGGTCTCACTTTGCATCTGAAAAAAGCTGTTCTAAAGCCCAAGAATCAATGTGTGTGGAGATCAAGGAGGTGCCAAAGGGTTTTTGAAACCTTGGAACAAGTTTGACAGCTTTTAATACCTACTTTGCTGTGTGAAAATTGGGTATCTCAGCTTCAATTTGGAATCATTTTTATCCACATTTGTGTCCTCCTTTGGGTTAGTCCTTCTATCCTATTTTAGACCTGACTTTAGACCTGATATAGACTGGGTTTAGGTGGTTGTACTTCATTTTTTTTGTTGGTGGTACATTGTGTGAAAAGTTTGAGCGCTGGTATAAATAAAGAGTCATGTAATTTAAAGGACACATTATACAAAATGGACTTTGGAGTTGTATTTAGCTTCTGAGGTCTTCTGCACAGTTTTAAGTCCATAAATCAATGCCAGACTCCTTCTGAGCATTTCTGAGTCCAGTCACATTCATTATGACTGTGTGTTGACCCCGGGCACTGTGGCGCTTTCCATTGGATTGAATGTTCACCGGACTTTTCAGTGAAGTTGTCAAAATGAGACGAGACAACTAGGAAATCCTACGAGCACGAGTCAGATGCATCCGACAGTGTTTCACAATCAAACCAATGAACAAAAAAAATCAAACCTTCGTGCATACAATCATTATGTCGTAACCAGTGATACGGGGGTCACAAAGTGTATTGCACCTCTGTTATTTAAGACCATGGACGACGAGAGATTGATCTTGGAGGTTCAAAACCGCGGGATTATTTATGATAACTTTTTGTAAGGAAAAAAGGAAAAGGTCTGGGACAAAATAGCAGAAGTTCTTGGAGTGGATGGTGAGTTTGTGTACTTAATCTAACAGCTTTGTTTGTCAGTGAACTCATGGACTGGCGTTGTCGGCGGTCACAGCAGCAGCACCTCAGCTCTCCGCGCTCCGTGTGAGTGGAACACTGCAACCAGACCCCTCCGACACAGCAATCGCAGCTGTGTGAGCCCGGCCTTAGATTAGCATGTCGGGTAACGCTAGGTTTGTTGGTATCTCCTCTATGTAATTCCTTTTGCATCCAGTAGATGGAGCTCTGACTCAATTCCTGACATGGGAAACACCTGACTGATATGAAGGAATGTGTGCTTTTCTTAGACTAATTATTTTAAAGTTATAAAACATGAGACGCCAAAAGTAACGGTACAAGAGCAAGTTTAAAGGTCAATAACATACAAATGCAGAATACCTTGTCCTTTGACTTGATTTGGACATTATTATTTATGAACCTTTGTTTAGCCCAGTAAGAGGCCATTGAGATCAAGGCCATGGGACGCAAACGTCTCTCACAGTTGAAGGTGATGACGAGTGCCTGTCCGAGTGAACCTTGGCACGAACGAACAATTTAGGAGGGGGACAGTGGAGCTCAAGTTCACTCTCCAATGAAATTGTAGTGTAGTGCTTATGGCAGTTTAATAAACAATAGAACAAACAGTAAGGTGTTTTTATCCAAGCTTCTTTTGTGTCCCTGGGCGTGGCGGTAGTAACAGCCGTATTACTATTACTTAAGACGCGTAGGCTTTAGTAAACAGTTTGAGCGTGAAATTGGGAAGAAAGAAGGGAGGACATGCAGCAGACTGTCGGAGCATATGGAGGTCAACCACCAGGCAGCACTGTTTATGTAATATATTATAAACATGAACTATCTGCGCCTCCAGATATGAAGTAAACATGCTAAAATTGAATCTTAAAGGTGCACTATGACGATGTTACATAAGATAAGATAAGATAAGATAAGAGATCCTTTATTTGTCCCACAATGGGGAAATTCCACTGTTACAACACACAGTTTAGGACAGGAATGAAAGAAATAGGCGCTATTCTGGTGATAGGCCTGTCCTGATAACACACTTTGAAGTGCGAAATATTGCTTAAAGAAAACTATTCTAAATGCACAATATTGTGAACATAAGCAGCTACAAACAAACAGCAGAAACAGCTGATTGTTGGTACCTGCAATCAGTCAAACAAGTTATTTATTCAACCTTCTACAGCTCAAATCTTGTCAAGTCGTAGCAGAGAAAAATAGCAAAAAGTCCGTAACTAATGCAAATAAAAAAGTACAGACGTTGGATATGTAGTAAAGGCACTGCCGGTGGGACGAGAACCCCGTTCATTCAAATGGAGAACGAGAGAAAAGTCTCGCCGCTTAAACATAAAGTATAAAGTAGATGATAGATAGTAGTTGATTTGTGTAAAATGTTTAATTCACACGAGCAGCAACATGTCACGACGCATTTCCAGGGAACTGAAAGCTTTTTAGTCTATGTAGAACTTATTTTCTGTTGAGCTCGCCTGCGCCATGTAAACGAATACAGCGGAAAAAAGATGGCGGCGCCCACAACGACTTCCGGAATAACATGAATATTGCTGAAGAAAATATAGACGATAAACAATAATGAGTGCAATACACGAGCAGCTATAAATATATCACAGAATGAAACACTTTAATACTTAATTTGTACCTATAATGAATCAAACAAGTTTTTCATTCAACCGTCTACAGCACAGACAAAAAACAATAACAAGTCCCTCCCTAATCCCTAATCCTAGACTGAACCTGATTGTGTTCGATTTGCTAGCATAACCACCGATGCAAAGTGGTGAGTGTGTAGCATTACTGGAAAAAAAAGAGTGTACAACGTCATTTAAAACGCAATGTCGTCAGTCATTAACTGACATCGGCTCTAAATGCTAATGATTTTAAGTAATTACAAGCAAAAAAAAAGGTCTATAACTAAACGTGTTTGCTTTTCTCTTACAAAGGATGGTTAATATACGGTACTATTTTCTAACCTCAAATTCATATTTAAGTTTCACATATAGTATAATTTGTGGTAATATACACTGCCCCGCCAAAAAAATGTCACATTCTCTGTTATTTGGCTGTAGCGCATTTAGCTTTGATTACAGCACACATTCGCTGTACCATTGTTTCAATTATAATATAGAAGGATTTTGTCTTCTTTTTGTGTCATAATCTCCTATTAAATAAACAAATAATGTCAAATCCAGTGTTAAATGTGTTTAAAGCAGGCTCTGATGTCACCCACATGCATCGGAGTGGTTTTCATTTGCCAAAAACACCTTGACTTTTCATATTTTGTTATATTCTGAGGTTAATCCCAGTTTGTCCGGTGAAATCACATTATGTTCCACTTCTCTTTCGCCTCCAGGCTGGAATTTACAGTGCTCAGTTTACAGACGTGTTGCCTCTCCACAGATCCAACCAGTAACTTCGCCTTCTCACTTGATTTGCTTTTCTCTTTTTCTTAGAACGTCATCAACACGTTCACGCAGACGGCCAAACAGTCCCGCTGCGGTTTCTACGGCAACGTGAACGTGGGCAAGGATGTGTCCCTGGAGGAGCTGCGGCGGGCCTATCACGCTGTCGTCCTGGTACGCTCCCCAAACAAATGAGCTGTCATGTTTGAGGAACGTTTTGAACAAGAGTAGTTTTACGTGGATTTCTCTAAATGGGTACTTGACATGACGTCCATATTTTGCAGTATCTCTTTAAATATCTCTCTGAATAATGCTCATCTCAACAGCAAACAAATTGTCGTATATAAAGTACACAGTTTTGGAATGAAGTTGTGTGTCGTTTCGCGGAGAGAAAAAACACAAAAATGTCCTGCTGTGTGACGTTTCTTTTGACTTTTCTCAATTCTACAATGAGTCACTAAAGTCAATAAATGTGTTGGCAGAAAGATAACTATATATAGGATAAGAGATCCTTTATTTGTCCCACAATGGGGAAATTCCACTGTTGCAACACACAGTTTAGGACAGGAATGAAAGAAATAGGCGCATGCAATAAAAATAGGATGAATAATTACTAAACATGGTAATAAAAATACAATATAAACTATAAAGTGCACACTCTTATTTGCAGTATATATATATATCATTTATTAAAATTACACCTTTCTCTGTGCTTTAAAATGTAAAAAAGACATAAGAATTGTAACGCTGTAATCCAAAGTGTGTCCTGTGGAGTGACAGTTTCACAAAAACCAGAAGGGGCTCATCTGCCATTTATCAGGGTTTCCGCTGGCATTAAAAAGCAGTAAAAGTCTTAAGAATTGTAATAACTATTTGAACTATAAATGTTATGATTTATTGAAACTAGATGTTAATAGGTTTAATCAAATCGTCTAAAAAGTAAAAGATAGGGTTCAAAACATACATGTGCATGGTTTAAATTTAATCTAAATTAGCTTTTTGAATATTATAAAGCAGTTTATTGTATTCTGGCCATTCTGTTGTCTTTGAGTCACGGCACACTTTATTTGGTTGAAAACGTTCCACGGCACACCACCTTCTGAAATATTATCAAATCACAATACAAAAAAGTGGCATAAAATCATTTTTTCTTAATTTATTCCTTTTTATCAACCATGTAATGAAAGGAAACAATAATCCCGCTGGACATTTTATACATGAAAGGAAAGCTGTAACCCTCTTATTTCCAGTCAAATCAACCATTCTGGGATGACTCTTGGACTTCAAACTCACAAAAAAAAAAAAAAAAAACACCCTAAAATTCAGAAAATAAAAAAATAATAGGACTTTTAAATGGATTCCTTCTGGACTTTTTTTTACTTTATTACAAGTCCCTAAAACAATTTTTTAGTCAAATTAGCTTCTGCTTTGAAAGGAATTGTCAAGAAATGCCCAGACTAGTGTCAGTTAGGCCCTGCTTCAGACACCAGCTTTACTTAAGTATATCTAGGCGGAAGTTCAAATCTGATATCTCAGCTTCACAAAGAGTCCAGACAATAGTTTGTGCTTCAAAGGGTTCAGAAACAGCTTCAGTTTGGAATGAGGCTCATTTTAGTCAGACATTGTCGGTAGAATAGGCCGTAATGGTGTGGTGTTAATGTAGCAAACGTCTATACCAGTGCCACAGCGTCTGGTTCTTTCATTTTTGCTTTGGTAAATGTTTTGCTTTCTTTTTCTATTGACATAGAAGTTACTCAGGACCCTCCAAAATGCCAATTTTTTTCCAATTAAATCTATGAATCTGACATTTTTTTTAAGGCACACCGGGCACACTAGTGTTCCCTGGCACACTGGTTGAAACATTTTCTATATAGTTCTAATGTACGACATCTGTGGATCATTGTGGTATATTTTGGACATTTTAGGTGGCAACGTTTATCTAATATGACACGGTGCCGATTTATGCCAGCTCCTTCATGTTACGTCGTCCGTTGAATGTGTGTCCCTGTTTAAGAAAATAAAACTGCAGAACAAAGTAAGCACAAAACAGTGGGCGTTTATCTGTCAGGAAACCATCGGCACAATGGCGTCTTATGGTCTTGCAGGTGAATACAGTTTATTCAAACAAGCATGAATCACTATAAATAATAACAATATGGTTCAATGGTTTGTGTGTCAACGTCGCTTTGTTAAGGGGTTGTCCAGGCCGTAGGGCGCCGCACCTGGACAGAAGAAGGAGCGTCCATGAGCCGGGCAGATAAACACAGAAGCGGGTTCAATACACGAAACTTCACAGAGTATGGATAAAGGAGGCGCTTGAGGCCTGGGGCTGGAACAGTTTGCCTAACAGTAAACAATAATGAACATAATGTAAAATCCTACTTTTCTGAAACACTTAGTTTGAACATGCTGCTTTGATGACCTTTGACAATTCTAATTATTGAAAAAATATCATAAATTACCTTTTATGTCTATAGTGTAATTTAAAGGTGCTGTACCTGATTTTTACTGTTTTGAAACGTGAAAAACAGAACTAGTTGATGTAAAAGTCTTCACATCAGTCTCATGTATCTCTCACTTCAATGCAGTCCCAGCATCCTAAATATTCACCTCCATGAGTTTAGAAGGACTTTTCACCAGTTTTTAGTTTTGCTGTCCTGAGTAAAACAAACAATCATTAGCATGCCAACATTAACACGCTAATGGTACACTTCCCGCTTCTCGTTGAATAAAACACAGAGAAAACACTGTACAGCGATCCCTCGTTTATCGCGGGAGTTGCGTTCCAAAAATAACACGCGAAAAGTGAAATCCGTGTAGTCACAACTTTATTTTGTATTATTTTACAATGCAATACTGAACTATGAAATGAAACCAAAAATCAAAACTTGTTTTAAAGCCCAAAATTAGTTTAAAACAATAATTTTAATATAGTAATACAGGGTTGGAAACATTGTCACTGGCGTATTTCACAGTCTGTGCCTCTTGGTCCTGACTCCGCTCCGCTGTAGCGTCTGTTTCTACTGAAGGCGCAGGAGAAGAACATTGTTATGGGGAGTTGTTGGCGCTCTTTCTTTTTCTGAGCAAGAAGATTTTTATAAACGGATATGCCACCTTCGATTATATTTTAGAACTGCAACGAACGACTCATCAAAGGGTCCCGTTCTTGTGCGTGCGCTGAAGTTCAGTGGATGCACTGTAAAAATATCCGCACTGTAAAAAAAATCCGTGAAGAAGCGAAGCTGTGAAAGATGAAACGCGATATAGCGAGGGATCACTGTAGTTACATTTTTACCCGCAGAGATACTTGTACAGTGTATGTGTGCTTGGTCAACACAGATTTTACTTTAAAAAAATTTAGATTTTTTTTTTTTTTTTTTTTATATTTGTCTTTGTCGTGAGCATAACAAAGCACTGCATATATCAAATGTGTGTAATTGCTTCTGCAGCCAGTAAATGGAGCCACAGCTAAGTCACTATAACGTCTCCCAAGTAGGGCTGTAGTCGACCAAAGAAAAGATTAGGCGACTAAACACCAGTCCTATCGACCGATTAGTCCCTTGATTTTCAACCAGAGTGCCAGGGAACACTAGTGTGCCTTGAGATTTTGTCAGGTGTGACTTGAAAAAATGTCCAACTTGGATTCACACATGGATTCAAATAAAAAATACTATTTGAAGTGACTGGAACATATTTCTACAACAAAAAAGAAAGCAAAAAAACAATCACAATTGCCAAATTTAAAGAACTAGACAGTACACAGTTTTTGACCCATTACACAGTATATCAGGTTTTGTTTACCAAAAGGTGGTGTGCCGTGATAACTTTCAACCAAAATAAGTGTGCCACGACTCAAAAAAGGCTGAAAATCACTGCTGTATACAAAATTTGCAATGTAAATAACGCTGTTTTAGTTGGTGGTGTGCCGCAGGATATTTTCCTCCAAAAAAGTGTGCCATGACTCAAAAATGGTTGAAAAACGACTAAAAGGGGGTGTGGTATGGCAACTATATAAAAAGTATAAAGTATCTCCACATATCTGATCAAAACTGCACTCAAAACACCACAACTGTAGAGGAATTCTTGCAAAAACATCTATTTTTACAGATAAGTGCAAGGAAACAGTGTATTTATATGTCAAAATCTTCAGCAAACTCTCTCCGTATCTTCTAGTTTTTGCTGTTTTTGCTATATACATCCTTTAAATCTTAATAAAATAATTAGTCGATTTATACAATGTTGGTCGACTAAGACGCCATCGACCAATTAATCGACTAAACAATTAAAGGTTTGCAGCCCTACTCCCAAGGCTGTGATAAAGTTATATTGGATGTCAAAGTAAAGAAATCAAAAGAACGTTTATGTTTAAAGACCAATAACAATAAAAAAGAATGCGTAATATTTGTCCTTTAAAACATCTCGAATGAAAACAGCTGCGCACCGAAGGAAATGGAAAAACCATCCTTACACTTTTTGTCGAGCTGATCCTTTTTTTTTTTTTTTTTTTTTTTTTAGCTACAAAGGCGTGTCACACCTCAGGACAGAATAAAAGACATTAAAGGTCCCATATTCTGCTATTTTGCCCTTTACACAGTCTATTCTAAGGGCTTTGTTGATAACATTTTGCGTTGTGCAATATCCATAACATAACAGTTTCCAAAAAACACCCATTTCTTGGACTGGCCCCCCTCCTTGCAAAAGCAAACGGCTCACTCTGAGATCTGACCCCCCCCGAACAGAGAACAGCCTGCCTCCCCCTCCCAACCCGCGACGAAGCCTAGAGTGGAGATGGTGCATGCGCCGTGTGCTCCGGTAAACAGCGATACACAAACACGGGAATAAACATTTTATCCGTCCTGACGGTGCGTCGTGCTGAGTCCTACGTCCTGGATCTGACCTGGAGTTTGACGTGCTCCAGGGCCTCGACGACGGACATTGCCGTTTGGTAAATAACAAGCTAACTCTTCTATCTGTCGTATCCATCGTGTAATTACTGTGTAGCATTAGCATTAGCTGTTTTTATTCTTGCGGCTGTGTGCTTCCTGGAGGCGTGGCTTGAGCGCTGCGTCATCCTAGTGAAGCCGCGTCATCTTAGTGAGGAGCCCCTGTCTGCTGCTCAGCCGAGGGGGACGGAAAAGACAGTTCTCTAGCGAAAGCATGAGGGAATCAATCAAAAAACCACTTTGGGCACAACATACGAGGCCCAAATAGCACTGTAGGAAGGTTAAAACCTCTGAAAAGTCGATTTTGCATGTTATGGGACCTTTAAACCCACCTACACAAACATCAAGTACCCAAACGTAAATGTACCGAGCGCCGCTGATGCTGATGGACGCTGTCGGTTGCAGAGTTACGGGGCAGAAGGCAACAGGACCATGGGAGTCCCCGGGGAGCGCCTGGCCGGAGTCTACTCGGCCAAGGACTTCGTGGGCTGGTACAACGGGTTACCCAGCTGTCGGCAGGTAGGAAGCGCTTCAGATTGTTTCGTGCTTTCGATCGGAGTATTTTATGGTGTGTGTGTTTGTGTGTTTGCATGCAGCTGAGTCCAGACCTGAGCTGTGACACCGCCGTGATTCTGGGACAGGGGAACGTAGCGCTGGACGTAGCACGCATTCTGCTGGCTCCTGTTCAGACGTTAAAGGTGAGAAACGTGTTCATTCTAACTGTGGCTGTTCATGTTTTTTTGTGTGTGTGTTTCAACTAGACCTAGACCAGTTCACTTGGGACGGCTTCAGTTAATGGCGGCTGTGTGTCCAGCTACGTCACCAAAGCATGACTAATGTTTTCTTCATAAATAACATGTAAATCATGCCTGAATTACACTTTTTCTTTATGTGGCCTATTTCGGCAATTCATAAAAATACGTTTAGTAATGACATGTTTGTGGCGCTGTAAGACGTGGATAATGCTTAGACGCAGTTTCAGTTTTTTTTCTGCAGCTTTTCCTGCATTTATTTCACTTTTTTGCCCCTCTACTCCATGAATAGGCTGTGTTTGGATAGAGTTGGTTGCCATAGGCGCTGAAAATATATTACTTTGGGTCTAGATGCGAGTGCCGGGCGTCGTAAACAGAAAACAGCTAACGTGTGCTAGCTTTGTTTTGCTAACTCTGTCGGTTCAACAAGTTACCATCTCCCGAAATATGCAGTTTTTTTTGGTTTGTTTTTTTACAAGATCAAGTCGACGTTTGGGGAGGAATGTTTATTTTGTCTTTATATCTGCTTTTTGCCATTTCGTTCTCACCTGAGTCTGCGTTCTCTTTCGTTCTCTCTCGTCCAGTCATCTTTCTCTTAACAGCTCTGCACTCTAAAGCCAGCCAGCGCCCTCTTGGAGCTAGTACCTCTCGCGCTGTGTTGCCCAGTACTGATGTGTTGTAGAGGCAGCTGTTCAAGTGAAAACGAGACCACAACTTTTACTCTGCATCTATTTATAGAGCGTTTTTTTCTACGAGAAGCAAGAAGTGCGCCGTTAGCATGCTAAAGTTTGCTAACTTTACCCGGGACGGCAGAAACTAGCGCAGAATGCTTATAAACTCATGCCGGTGAATATTTAGGATGCCGGGACTGCATTTGGAAAGTGAGCGATACATGAGACCGATGTAAAGAGTTTAAAATAAAAAAGTAGTTCCTACCTAAAAATCAGGTACAGCACCTTTAACCAACTTTTGTGGACATTTTCTGTGCATCTGAGCTCTCAAAACGTTCAAAAATTGTAACTGTTTTTTATAATTGTATGTCATTTTATTTGTTGTCTATGTCTGGAACTTTTTGCTGCCTCTTGGCCAGGACTCCCTTGTAAAAGAGGTTTTTAATCTCAATGGGACTTTCCTGGTTAAATAAAGGTTAAATAAAAATAAAGAGTACGCACGTTGTGTCTGAACCTAAAATATAGCACCTGGAAAGAAGGAAACGAGGCTAACATTAGGGCTGCAATGCGAATGGGACGATATGAAATTTCCAGGGTATGATGACAAAAAATGCCACAGTACATATTGCTCCTTTGTTATTCCCTACTTCACTTTGGAGAGAACATGGAGTTTCTATTTGTGAACTGTTAAAGTGCTGCTTATTCGACACATACAGTCAAATAAACGAGCTCTGTCAGAAGCTCATCCTCACGGTGTTGATACCGTGGCTTTTTAATATTCCTTAATACTGATCCCATCCATAGTCTGCAAGTATTACTTTTATTCATCCTCAAGGGGAAATTCTAGACATCCAACTGACCAGCAGAAGAAAATAGAAGTTCTCAAAAAATAAGAATATACATATATATACGTACATAATATACATATATAATGGAAAACTAAATGAAATATCGGTATCTCAATAGAAAAAACACAATAAATCTGTATTTCTAAACTAAATCCCTGGTCTGAACAAAACATATTTACGTTTTGACTTAACATCTAAAACGGGGTTATTCAACTTCAGGTCTGGGGGCCAAATCAGGCCCTCTAATGGATATGATCTGGCCCCCAACCCATCTTCAAAAATATAGAAAATATTTTATCTGTTGTTAATGGTTTAGACCTGGTTTAGTCTTGGGTTAGACCTGGTTTAGTCCTTGTGTAGACCTGGTTTATACCTGGTGTAGTCCTGGTTTAGACCTGGTTTAGAGCTGTTTAGTCCTGGTTTAGACCTGGTTTAGAGCTGGTTTAGTCCTGGTTTAGACCTGGTTTAGACCTGTTTTAGTCCTGTTTTAGTCCTGGTTTAGGCTCAGTTTAGTCCTGGTTTAGTCCTGGTTTAGTCCTGGTTTAGACCTGGTTAGACCCAGTTTGTCCTGGTTTAGACCTGGTTTAGTCTGTCCAAAAAATAAAGCTCCTGAAACGATACCCTCACAAACATTTCCATATGGACATGACCGTGTGCAGTAGCATAGCCTCATGATTAGCGCGGTAGTTTCATGTGTAAAATAGTTCTTGGAGTCCACTGGTTCCTCCTGATGGCGCTTATCCATTTCTGGCGACAAACTGGGACTTAAAAGATGTTATAGAAGAAAATAACTTCGAAACCATGAATATTCAAAGATTTTGTTTGGCCGTAACTAAGAAACAAAACAGAGAAAGACATTGCTCAATAGTGAGGAGGGCTTTAGTTATTTCAATGTAAATGAAATAAAAAAAAAAAAAAAAAAAAAAAAAAAAACACACACACACACACACAAAAACATTCTTCTAGGAAAAAGTGTATAATTTTTTCCTCTTTGTATGATTCCTGTTTGTAAAGTCACCTCCTCTTGGCAGTAGCACACTCTTTGGCTGTTATGTAGCCAAGTCAAACAAACAACAAGAAACAACAACATCACGAACAAGAAGTTCTTTTTCATTCACAAATGTTGACTGATGATTGATTTTTCAGAAAAGCGACATCACGGCCCCAGCTCTGGAGGCCCTGGCTGCGAGTGGAGTGAGCCGAGTGTTGATCGTGGGCAGGAGGGGCCCGCTGCAGGTGGCTTGTACCATAAAGGTAAGGGGTCCAATAGAACTGTGGCTAATGGGGGCATTTATTTTTCCCATACACTTAAAAAAAGGCTACCCAGGTATGTTGGTAACAAATCTCCATGACAGTCATTTTAGTAATATAAAAAAGAATGAAATTAAAGCCTCACTTTCACTTTCACTATCAAACCTCATGTCAGAGATAAAATGACGCTCATTTCTTAAAGCCGATAGCCCACAGTAAGCTCTCGAACTCTTAATATTTATGCATTTGCTTCTTGGTTTATTTATTTATCTATTGTTTATTTTCTATGCTTAAAACCAATGAGTTATAATAAAGGCTAAAGAGCATATCGCCATGGTAACCTTCAGTTCCTAACATCCAGTTCCAGCTCCATGTTGTTAAATCTACTCAACGATTCAAACTCATACAAACCAATTTGGAGATGCACATGTTAATTATAATTTTCACCTGAATACTTTGATAATTGGACTTTTTATATATTTGCTTGATTACAAATTATTACAAATTTTGAAAAGATGATTAAAATATATATATATATATTTTAAAAGTGCGTATGGCAGGTTTTTATACATTTCTATTTTTAACTTTATTTTGTGGGATTATACATGTTGTAAACATAATTTACAGTTTTACACCAATCTAGGAGCTGTTTGGGAACAAATCTTGAAAAATAAATTCAAAATTACAGGAAGTAGAGTAAAATATATTGATGACATCACACTAGGCAGACCCTAACCCAAAAGTTTGGCAAAATAAAAAAAAACAAAACAAAGCTTTTTTTTCTTTTCTTTTAACATTAATTAAATTAAACATTAAAATATTTTTAATTGTCAAATTATAATTTCTGTAACTTTTGAAGACTTTTGGCCCAATGTAAAAACATGGTTGCTAGGGGACAGTTATGGAATTTCCTAGTGTGATGTCATGATGCCCAACCAGGAAGTAAAAAGGATGAAATGTTTTTTAACAAATTCTTAAATATCAATTTAGTCAAATGAGTTGTCCAACCTGTCACAGGCTAAAGATTCTTCTTTTAGACTAATTTGTGGAAAGTAATAGAATGATGATCAAAGGTTGTGTCCTGTGGTGAAATGACACACAAACTTAGTTTAATTGTGCACAAAATATTGACCAGTGCTGTGTTTTAGTGCAGTGGTTCCCAACCTTTGAACTGGAGACTTAGTGATGTAACGGGCCAAAGTCCACCCCCCCGTCTGGAATATACCCAAACAAACAAGCAAATCAAGGAAGTGCTTCACAACAAAAAGTTAAAATACAGAAAAACACACTTACAACAGGCAATACGCACAACAATATGACCCTGTCCCTAAATCTGCTGAAATTAAAACACTTGAGCGAAAAAGAAAGTTTTGAGTCTAATGAGAGCGTAAGATCGTTCCAAAGTCTGGGAGCCACAGACTGGAAGGATCTGTCTCCTCTGGTCTGAGAACGAGTGCGAGGAACCATCAGCAGCCTCTGATGTGTTTTAATGTGTTTTGTTATTGATTGTAGAAAGTGTAGAAAACTCTGTGTGTATCGCATCAGCTACAAGCTTTGTTCTGTAACTATGTATGATTGCATTGTCCCTGACAAATAAAGAAATAAATAAATCCACAGAGTGTGACCTCAGTGTGACCTCAGTGTATGAGAGGGAGTGTAGGGCTGGATCAGATAAACCAGGTCTAAGCCATGTCTTATCCAATAACGATAGATAAAATATGTTCTGTATTTTTGAAGACCGGAGCATGTCCCTTGGAGGGCCTGATTTGGCTCCCGGGCCTTACGTTGAATAGCCTTGCAGTATTCACTCTAACCCCTGTAACCGTGCAGGAGTTGTCTGAGGTCGCAGTCCCCAGAGCTTGTGTAAAATGTCCCACCACAGCACCTCAGCGCGCCGCAGGAATCGCCCGCTGCACTCGACAGCAGCAGCAGCAGCAGCAGCAGCAAAGGTCAACAGTGCGGATGTGGTTTATTGGAGCAGATAACATGTATTGTTGTGAATGAGGTCATGCTTGTGGCTGGTCTGTGGCGCACGTAAGACAACAGTTTAGAATAAAAAAAAAAAATTCTGGGGTTTTTCACAATTTGATACACTATAATCGCTCCCGAGACAGATATTATCACAATGTTGCCATAAATTGCATAAAACATCAGAAAAGTTACATGGTGCACGTTTAATAATCAAAACAGTTGAAGTGCATATGGCATGTTCCCATTTAAAAAAAAATGTATTTAGACTTACTTTTATGGGATATCACCTATATTAATTGTTATATTTATTATAATTTTACATCTGTGAAGTTGCAGTTTGTGAAGAAATAAAAAAACAAGTTTAAAATGATAGTATATAGTATAGAACATAATAGTGTTTGTTTTTTTCTTTAGTTTTTTATTAAACAGAAAATATTATTTTAGGGCTGCAACTAATAATTTTTGCTATTCTGTTGTAGTTTTTTGTGTGTTTTAGGCATTAAGTCTATGTGAAATCATATGTGTGTCATATACTGTGGTTAACAACATCCAAGTGGAAAAATCCAATGTGGTCCTTGAGTCAAAAAGTTTGCCCACAGCTGATATAGACCCTTCTAAGAGTTGGCACTAATGCATTTTCAGTGGAGTGTTAGACTTAGCGAGCCAAGTATGAAAATCCAGGGTGGTTTTGGCGACTGAAACCACTCGACCACATGTGAGTGACACCAGAGCAGAGTTAGGAAACATTATCACGTGTCAAGTGTTTTGTGTAGATTCTTACCATTAGCAATTAACGCCGAAACAACCTCGTGAACGTTTCTTAAATTCAATGCTATTCTGGACAATAATGCACCAAAAACATAGCAGGCACAACAGTTTGACTGGTATTTTTTGGTTTTGTTTCAACAAGTGCCACAAATGTCACAGTAATAAGTGAACTTTAGAAACTGGAGGTTGAAGTTGGATACTGATTGGATAGTTATTACAAATGTGATGAATATACTGTATAAACAACCATGTGTCTGTGCTGTCTACAAATGACCAAATGACAGTTTTTTAATTTGCTTTCCCATATAAATGTATGTGATAGAGTGTTCAGGAAAGTAAGTAAGTGTCTATATGGACTAATTGAGCAGTCTGTATTTATTGTGGGTACTTTTTCTTTCTTTTTTTGTACTACAATAGGATTTGAGCTGGAGGCTCTGAATTAATGAATTGACTTCTGACTTAAGTCAAAGTTATTAAATGACTTTACTATAAATAACATGTAACTACTCAAGTCAGTCTGGTATTTCTTGATAGTAGCTCATGTTCACCCCATTGTGGGACAAATAAAGGATCTCTTATCTTATCTTATCTTATCTTATCTTGTTTTCGGAAGACATTGTTTCAGTTTGATCATTAATCATCTATACACACCAACTTAATTTTAATCGGGAATACATTACTCATTACACCAGTGATTCCCAGAATGGGCGCTGCAGGGGGCCCCAACGGTTGTCCGCATAACAAGCAAAAATAGAAAACTGACAACCAAAAATTATTTTTAGCTCCAACAATTCCTGACTGTGATCAGCACAAGCCTGGGCAGCTCCTCTCTCTCTCTGAGACAGTGGTTTAACACGGCCTCTAATATAAAGAAGTCCCAAAAAATCCATCATGAGCCATTTTTATCCGTCATTATATTTTGACTGCAGGTGTGTGACAGGTGCAGGGCGTCTGGGGCTTTTTAAGGCAATAACAACAAACCCTCTCTTGCTTTAAAGTCATATTTCTTTGTTACAGATGCAAGAATGTATTTGTACTTCCTCCTTATAATCAGTGGCTGTCACTCAGTAACAGGCGTCTGTTTTTCAGCGAGTTTCTGTGCGTATCTGCAGCGCACACCGACACGTGCACGACACATGCACGCGCCGCTCGTCCTCCTTCGCTGCCGCACTCCTCTGAACGTTTGACGGGGTCCCAACTTCACGGAGGTTACTGAATGAACTTAGTGGTGAAGTAACGTGACGATAATCTCCATTCGTGTATCTGACTGCAGCGCACACCGACACGTGCACGACACAGGAACGCGCCGCTCGGTCTTCTGCTTCCAGCCGCACTCCTCTGTCCTGTTCTTTATGTTTTTATGATCTAAACGCGCTTTCTGCCTGTTTCGCTGCACATTTCTTGTGTCAGAACCACAGGCACTGAAGCCGCTCTGAGGCTGTGGAGGCTGAGGTGCGATGAAAAAAGTCCCGTTTTAGTTCAGTCCAAGAAAACAGCGGTACAAGCTGAAAATGGGTGCTTTATTTGAAGTTTGTTGAGTTATGTTGATATCCTATGTAAAACTAAGGGCAATAGATTTTCAACCTGTCAAAATGAATTTGACGTCAAATCTGAAAATAATCTGTAAATGTCGGCGAATTCTCGGTTAATGTAACCTCTGTTTAAAAGCTCAAAAAAAAGTCAATTTGGTAAAGTATATGTTCTTTAACTACATTTGTTTTGATCAGACCCGTGCCTGAATTATCTACACCACAAACTTTCTACCTGCTGGTAAACTATCAACAGGAGTCATTGTGCTGTTTTGTTTAGCTCTCCTGTTATGTGTAGCAGCATTTTGTTATTTTAAGATGAGTGTTTGTTTGTAAGATGAGGGATACAAATCGGAAAGAATCTGTTTACTCCAGCTGCACAATTTGGTCTTGGCACAGGGTAATAAATGAGTCTACCTTTAGTTACACTTGGCACACACTTTTATAACTGAGTGAGTAAGAGAACAACATGTTCAGTGTGTAGTCTACGAAATTATCAACAAGTTCAGTTTTTTTTTCTTTTGGTTCCTAGGAACTTCGAGAAATGGTGAACCTGCCTGGGACCAAACCAGAAATGGTGGCAGCTGATTTTGACGGTGTCGCAGAAGCACTTAAAGGTAACACGTCGCACTCTTGTTATGCACGTATAAAGACATATACTGTTGGACATAGACTATTTTTATTTATCATTTATTTATTTTATTTTCAGTTTATTTTACCAGGCAAAATTTGCAGTCATAAAAACAGTAACACATCTACACTAAACAAGAGAATAGTATTAAAAACAACAAAAAGAACTACATTTAAAAGCACATGCGGATTTTGTTGAATATGCGGTCATTGTTTTTATTTTTAATTAAGCAAAAACCCCTCAGTGAAACCAGCTCACAGAGCCTCAGTTCCGATCGAAGAGGGTTCCAAGCTGTGGGAGCAGCATAACAAAAGGCTCACTCCCCCAATCAGTCTGACTGAGTCATAGTGACCTTCTGTTCTTTGCACAAGGCGCACATATAGGACGGCACAAAACCACGGATTATAGTCATCCAGTGAGTGAACCTCACAGAGGACACTCTACCACAACCTGTAACAAATGTGAACGTGTAACGTTAAACAGTAGTTAAAGATTAAAATTATTTTAATGTTGCATTAATAGAAAGAATATCTCCATAGTCCAACAAAGGTATAAAGGGCAGACACGAGGCGTTTGTGGGCTCAGAGAGTAAAACAGAATTAGTTTCAGTCGTAAAACCAAGCTTTAGCTTCAGTTTTCAAACACATTTTTGCAAGTGATGGTTAAAAGTGAGCTCTTGGTCTAGTACAAAGCCAAGGTACTTTAAGTTGGAAACTAACTCAATAAGGTTACCCTCAGAGTCATGATCATCTGGCAACACATGTCTATGTGAAAAGATCATGGCTTTAGTTTTTTTCTGAATTCAGCACTAACTTCAGGGACAGCGATCGAGACTGCACTAAATCATTAGCCCAGTATGACACAAAGGTGTTCCCACTGAACAAAAGGGAACCGTACCCATCTGAGGGGGTCTGAAGGGGGCCGCGATAGGTACTAGCTCCCAGTGCGAGCAGGCTCACTTTAGAGTGCAGATCATCAAGAGAGATCACAGACAGAGAACAGATGAGAAAAAAGCTGTATATAAAGCTATGAGACAAAATAATCTTTTCTCACCAAATGCTGACTTGAACTTGTGAAAAACCAATGCACTTTCAGAGACTAACTGTATTTTGAGCCGACAGAGTTAAAAAAACAAACAAAGCTACCACGCGTTAGCATCAGCTGTTTCCTGTTTGCATGTACGGCACTTGCATCTAGACCCAAAATTATATTTTTTCACTGCATGCACGGCAGCCATGTGCTTTGCCACTATTTAAGGCCACCCGGTGCCTGTTTTATCTATGTATGCCCCGAAGAAGACCACTTTGTGCTCGAAACGTGTCGGCATATCCCCATTGCCATAATAAAAGACTCTTTTTTTGAGTACTTTACCTTCTACCGTCTACCTGTACTGCCTGGATCCTTGAAGAGCACCTGGCCACTGCACTATATTGGACTCTCGATGCACTCACCTTGTCCATACACAAAGTATTACTTATGTTTGGGTGAGGGCAGCTGCTCACGGAGCGGACCTTTGCAATCCAGGACCTCTGCACGGATACGTTGTACGCCATAGAGGAAACACGCCTTGAGGAGACTCCATGGCCAGTCCCAGTGAGGTTGAGCAACACAAAGAGGCTACAGGACATAAATGTCAGTTCACAAAAACATCTGTAAAACTGTATTGATTAATATTTTTCATACTTTTTCAACTAAATCCAAAGAGCTATACCAACACTGTGAATAACACTTTAATCCTTTTATTGCCTATTTAAATGCTATAAATAGAATAAGCATAATAGTCTGCAATTTTATGACCACATAACAGTGTTATTATGGTTTTCCGTCATCATTAGAATTGTGTTTTGATTGATTGATGTATGTTTGAGTTAATCCCGGATTGTCCTGCATTCGAGGCTTCAGTTTTCAAAAACTTTACATTGTCACCTAGTGCCTCTGCCCACAAATCTATACTGCCAAACAAACAGTGTATGAAATGAAACTCTTCTGCTTGCTGCGTTGAAATGCCACTATGTCAATCAACTTGTCTCTATCATTTAAGCTGTTTTAGCTCAATGTTGTGATATACAATGAACTGAATGTAAAGTTTAGATCTACGTATGTGAAAAAAATCCGTTGTAACACTATGCAGGCCTATAAAGATGTATAGTGCTAACCACAGTGTACCCCTGTAGCGACCTTGTGGTTAACCAGAATGGAAACTTGTTTGAGCTGAGACATGGCTGATGCCGGTGTGTGTCCGGTGCAGGAAATGACACCTAAGACACTTCAGTGCATGGCTAGATAACACAAACAGCATCTCTAGTTTTAGACAACACTGAGAGCTAAAGTAGACATGTTTCTGACCAGAGAGGACTAGATTAGCTGTGCTTGCTTGCGCTGACAGGAAATTAGCACTTCATGAAATATTGGTTCCTCTTTGCATACTGTTACAGACAAATGTTACTAAGGCAAAATAAATAGAAATGGGTTTGTAAAATGGACTCAGAGCCATATTGACAAGTATTGTTATAATTCTTATTCTTTTACATACTATATATATATGATGTTAAAGATAATAATATGCTAAATTAACTTTAATGAGCCTGTAACTAACCCTTAACAACAGCGTTTCTTCATTATTAGTTTGTCAGTGTTGTACTTTGATTCTTGCATGTTTGAGTTAATCCTGTGCTGTCCTGCAAATGAGGCTCCAGTCCTGAAAAAAATCTTGTTTTTACCTCCCCCCTATCCCCGCCCACATCCTTGAACTTAGTTGTGATTCTTTGGAAAGTTAAGACTAAAAGGTCATGAAGCCACTTTTCAAAAACAAAAATATGTAAATAACAATCTGGTGCTTGTTACGATGAAATGTCACTCTGAAGAGGCGGAGCTTATCAGTTCTGCAGTTTTGAACAGGAAGTCAATGGACCTGTTTCGATTTCTAAGCTGTTTTAGATCTATATTGTGGTTTACATTGAACAAACTGTACAGCAGAGCAGGCTTTCTCAAAGGGGGTGCCGTGGCATGAGCACAGGGGTGCCGCTAAAAATTGTGGCGTTCGATGGCATTTTTTGAATGAAGACAAATTAATATAGGTATAACTATTGATTCAGGAAATAAACGTTGCAAATCGTTTCGGTAGAACGCTATGTATGTTGTTTTTGACCGAAAACAATTGTAATTCATGCAACAATTTGTTTAAAAAAGAGAAAAAAGAGGGGGCGTGGTGTTACGCTCTCTCTCTCTCTCTCTCTCTCCAGCGCTGGCAAGAGCTCGAGGGCAAAGGGAGAGCAAGAACTCACGTCAGAGGAGATTGAAACGTTTTTAACACTTTTTATTTCATGTATAACGGCCCAAGAATCACAGAGAAACGTCCCGCTGTGGTTTTAATCCAAGAGCGAGTCTTAAACGCGCTGCACAGATAATCAATCGATCAGCGGCAACGCACGTGGTTTAAACACGCATCTGTGATATTTGCCTTGAAATATGAAGAGAAAAAGGCACATAAGCTGCTTCTCACAACTGACTGTAGGCCCCTGAAAGAGTGTGAGAACAGGACAGACTCACAGGAGCAGATCAGACTCTGCTTTACAGTTTTATCAGCATTTAGGGACACCGATAATGTTTTTAAGGTTAGGCTTCAGTAGGGTTTGGTGTTGCCATTGCATTTCCAAATCATAGCCAAAAAAAAAGACAGAAAAAATAGCAGTTTTCTCCATTAAATTCTGTCCATGTGATTTACAACTTATACAAGATTTAAATTCATTTCAACTCAATCATCCTGTATGTATGTAGCCCCTCACAACACTCAAGGTGACCAAAGTACTTTCCAATATACATTTAAACACATAAAACCATAATACAATACATTAAACAGTGTAATCAATAAAACTGTGGACAGTGTACAGAATAAAATGTTACTGCAATACTAAGTGTTAAAAGCCAGTCCGAATAAATATGTTTTAAGCCTTGATTTAAAAAGGACAAAGTCTGTGACGGTGCATTTCAGGGGGCAGTTAAAATGAAATTAATGATCCTGCAGCAGGGCGGGCCAAAATTAAATGCTTTAAAACCAGAACTCAAAATAACTGCTTTATGATATGTATTTTATTGTAACATAAAACATAGGGGTGCCTCGGCTTAGGAACGGTGCATGTAGGTACCTCAGGGCAGAAAAGTTTGAGAACCGCTGCAGTAGATTAGTTGTTTAGAATGCGACAGGCCTAAACATGTGTGATTTTTACTCAATTTGACAGAGATAAAGCAAAACTGAAGCCGTTTAAGGACGTCCTGGTGGAGAATATTTACAAACTAAAGGGAGTCTTCATCAAAAACTTGAAATTTACCCATTGCTCATGATATTTTTGTGCGATTCCTGCTCCGTCTGAATCTTGAAAGCTCTGATTTCAGTTTTGGAGTTTGCCTATAGACCGGCTAATGATTATTCGAATGCTTAATTAGTTGACAACCTTTTCTATAATCGACTGGTTGCGGTTAATCGATGAACTGATTGCGGCCCTAAACATTTCCAAATTCATGAAAGTAAAATGTCTCTGCTGTAGACGTGGCCAGGCCGAGGAAGCGCCTGACCGAGCTGATGTTGAAGACGGCCCTGGAGCGCCCCGGAGAGAAGGAGCAGGAGAGGAGGAGCACGGCCCACAGGAGCTGGGGCTTCCGCTTCTACAGGAGTCCTCTGGAGGTGCTGCCTGATCCAAGCGGACGCAAGACTGCAGCTCTCAGACTGGCAGTGAACAGGCTGGAGGTACAGGCACAAAGCTATTAGATTGTTAAGCTGATCATATCATATCAGCATGCAACTGATAATTACCAGCATCTTTAACTTATAGTAAATAGGACTGGGGCCAAAACAGAGCCTTGAGGAGCGAGAGTCAGTTGCACATCCATCCATGCCTTTATTACAGTTTGTACGAAGTAACATCATTCTGAGTGAACGCGGAGGTACCCAGCTTTATTCTTGTAAAGTGGTAAATTTCCCTGTAAAACAAATAAAAGCAGGACCCCAGCAAGGCAACATATCTAGGCTTTGGGAAACAGCCATCCAAAAGTCATTTTCAGGCAGTAGAACTAGAACTTTTATGCTTTTCTGGTCTGTGTAAGCGAGGAGTCCTAGATAATTGCCTGTCTTTGATAAACTACCCTGCCTAGATTCACCTGAAACTAATCTTTTTGTTACCGTGCAGCCCTGTTACCCCGTGTGTACGCTGACTCCAGTCCAGGCGTGGTTTGGGTCCCGCAAAACTTAGAAAGTGCTTAAAATCAATGTGCCTCGGAGCAGTATGGCAGACCGTACTGTTCTCACGTGAAACCATGTGAATCTGCGTGGCTTTTGTCAAGAACGGACTACAGTAAACCGGAGCTGGTGTAAGAGGCAATCTGCACCTAACCTGCGCTGGTCCCGAACCGCTGGTTTGCCGTCTGTGTTGATACAGCTTTCTGTGCAGTGGCTGTTTAACCTCCTATAGTTCTTTGTATTATATTGAATACACAACGTCGCTCTTTTGTGTTGCATCTTATCCTCAGGGTGAACCAGTTTCTGTCTTAAAGTGTTGCCAGGTTTAAAGTAAACAGGAATGTGATGTTGTCTAAAAATCCTTTGTAGTTTTTCAGACAGACCAGACACAGGGGTTAGACACACCACTCCTTCTTGGCTCCGGATGTGGTTACCAAAAATGGCTTTTTTTTAAAAATCTTTTTTACAATGTTCTGGGGCTTTTGCATCGTATGTGGATTCAAGTGACAGCATGCCTGGTAAACCATTTGACTTATATCTTCATGCATTCCATGAAATACATGAAGAGGATCCGTATGGCTGGCGAGGCAAAGCACGGGGTGATGTCACTGGAGGAGGTAGACGATAGGTCTGTTGGGACAGCTTAACCTGACAGATTGATCGTACGTGTTTGATGAGTTATCATCTGTGTCAATTGAGACATGTTTATTCATTTTTATGGCGTTGCAAAATCTTTTGAGGTCACCATCAGAGGAGCCGTCTGCACCAGGAGCAGAGAGTCATCTGCAGCTGCAGGACACAGACTCAGGGCCCAGGGGAGAGACCAGGCAAACACCAAACCAGGGGCCCATGAGCCAGGGCCCAGCAGCCACAGCCGAACACCGCTCCTGGTACAGAGGGCCCCTCAGAGGAAACACTGGAGAGTCTAAAATGAATAAAAGAATAAATAAATATGAAGAAACAAATAGAGAATTGGGTAGAAGAGAGTAAAACTAGGACATAAATTAATCTAAAATAGTGAGCCTAAGATAAGTTAACACAATAAATAGCATAAATAAATACACAATTAAATATTAATCAAAAGCTAAGCTAAAAAGGTGGGTCTTGAGCCTGCTCTTAAAAACCTGAACGTTCTCTAGGCTACGTGAATTGTGATCAAATCGAAATCGTGATCTGGCTCTGAGGAAATTGTGGTATCAATTTTTTATCGTTTCTCTCATCCCTGGATGAGAGAGCAGCTAGATAAAAATAACAAAAGATTTGAGATGCAAAAGATGTTGGTGCGGGTTCAATCAGTTGGAGACATCTAGCAGCAAAGTTGTTTTGTCTGTAAACATAGGGCTAGAGTCGGCTAAAGAAATTCTTGCTCAACTCAAGACCTGTCCTATTGACCGATTAGTCGACTAAAAGGGAATGTGGCAAAAAATATTTTACAAACTCGTCAGTATCTCCATGTAGCCGTCCCAGACTGCACAGGAGTTCGTGCTAAAACAACTATTTATACAGAAAAGTGCTAGAAATGTAGAGTATTTACATGTTAGAGTCCAAAATCTTAAGCTAACTCTTCTTGTTTTTACCACATATATGATTTTAATCTTAATAAAATGATTAGTCGACTGTTAAAAATCTTGGTCGACTGAGACGCCATCGATCTAAACACCTAGAGTGCAGCCCTAGTCAATATCAATGATAATCTTTGACTTTTGCTAAATACAGGAATTCAAGCTCCTGTCCTGAAAACAACCAGTCGCCACTCAGATGGGAATGAGAATTATTTGAACTTAAAGGGCCTCTGACAGGTTGAAATACACATTTGACTAAAACGCAGTTAAGATAAATATATTCAAATTTCTACAAAAATCTTTACAAATTTAACCCCAGTTTAGCTGTTTTTTAGGTTTTAAATTTTACTCCCGGTTGTAAAGTATGACATCACGCTAGGAAATTACCATAGCAACCAGACTGTACAGTGGCCAAAACTCATCTAATGTCACAGATTTTGTTCATTTGACAAAGAAAAACACACGTGAACACCTTTATTTTGTTGAATCAATGTTTAAATGGTCAAAAAAGTAGTTTATTTTGTGTAAATTGTGCATAACCTTTGTCTCCCCAGCGTGATGTCATCAGTTTATTTACTTCCTGTAATTGTCAACAGATTTTTCAACTTTTCTCCACAAATAGCGACTTGATTGGTGTAAAACTATAATTTGTATTTACACGAGGTATTAATATACTGAATAAAGTCAAAAATAAAAAATCATAAAAACCTGTCATACGCACTACGACTTTTTTCCCCTGTTCTGACCGCAGGGCTCAGGGGAGAGGGCCCGGGCGGTGCTGACCGGAGAGGACGAGGTGGTGCCCTGTGGACTGGTCATCAGCAGCATCGGATACAAGAGCCTGCCCATAGACCCCGCCGTGCCCTTTGACCCCAGCAGGGCTATAGTCCCGAACCACATGGGCCGGGTTACAGAGGCTGCAGGTAATAAACGGAAAAGCAAAACACACTAATACTGCTGAATTGCTCAACTGCATTTCACTGAGGCTGCTTGTTTCCATTGGCACAAAAATGGCCTCGCGGGGCCATCTAGTGGTGTGACACAAGCACAACAGCTGGAGAGAGATGGCAAAGCAATGAACACGCTCTTAAATAATGTTCTAATCAGTTCAAGGATTCAGTTTGACTTTGGATTTCACTTTGTTTAAAATGTCTTTAAATGAGATACAACAAATTATGTATGAATCACTTTTTATAGCACAATGCAAAAGATTTAAGGGATTAAAAGGTAAAGCTGGTTTAAAGGGCAGTACGCACCACCAGGTGTACATGCAAGGTTTTTATTTGCAATTTTACAATGTTACATTATAATTACCATATAGCTTTATCATAATTTGAATCTGAAGGTTATTGTTACTGATTTTGTTGGTTTTTATCTTGTTTGTCAAAAACAAATGTCAAAAAAGAATAGATTCTTGCTGATTTTCATCAATAATACACTTCATTCATACAAATTCTCTCTTTAGAAGCCTTCAGTCACCATATTTCAACCTTTATTTGGCTGAAAATATATTTTAAAAAGTGCAAATAATATAAATAATTGTTAGACTTGTCGACAACTAAAATAATCGTTATTGACAACCTTACTTTACTGCGGTATTAAGAGAAGAGCGATTGTTCCAGAGCCTTGTGTCTGTGATGGTCGGGGGCGGTCGCAGCCTCTGGCCCTAACGGCAGGTCCGCCCTTCTGTGCAGGCCTTTACGTGAGCGGCTGGCTGAAGACCGGTCCCACTGGGGTGATCGCCACCACCATGAACAGCAGCTTTGACACGGCGCGCTCCCTGCTCGAGGACATGGCGGCTGGGTCCGTGGACGTGTCTGCGCCCAGGCCCGGCTCCAGCAGCGTCAGGGCCACGCTGGACCAGAGAGGTGAGCCGGACACGGAGGAAAGGTGCACGTGTTCATTTATGTCATCCATGAACGTGTGAAGGAAAAATGAAAAAACACATCACCGAAATAATACGAGTTGAATGCGTTTTTCTTTATTTTATTTATTTATTTATTTATTTGATAGGGACAATGCACATTAATGAACATCAGTATAAAACAGATGTAAATATGCCGCATTATAGCTACAAAGCTAATTTTCATCAAAAATACATAAAATACATAAAAAATTACAACATGCGACACAAATACAAGGAAAAGTTGTCTGATGGGTCTAAGTTTTCTTTCTTGAGCTTTTACCCATGCTCATCAAAAATATACCTGGAGTTGTATTTAGCGTCAAACACACTAGTCGAATGAGTCCTGTTTAGTAAGTGCTCGTTCTTTGAGCCTCACAAACATTCCGTTCCAAATTTCTCAGTTTTGCGATGTCATACATAGCTTGAGCCTTCTGCAATGTTTTTAAGACCATAAACCAGGGGTGTCCAAACTTTTCCCATCGAGGGCCACATATTGAAATATAGACCAAGCGGAGGGCCACAAATCAATCGTGAAACGTTCAACAAGCTGCATTTATCTGATGTTTTAAGCACCACCACATCTACATTCAGTCTCATTGCCTTAATATCAGGTCTGTATTGCACCAAAATGTTAGTCATTTAGGTTGGAATTGTAGAAAATCTGAAATGTGCTGTAAATAGTACTTATCAGGACAATGTGGGCCAGTTCACCAGGAAGCCTAAGGGCCAAGAAAATTTGGTCTGAGGGCCGCATTTGGCCCCCGGGCCTGAATTTGGACATGCCTGCCATAAATCATCACCTAATTGTACATAATTGTTATATTCACCAAAACCCGGATGTGCACTGTTAACATGCTAGTTGGTAGCTTTGCCTCTAGGGGTGCATCGATCCAGCTTTTTCAGATTTGGATACATGGGCTTTAAGTATTCACTGATACCTGATATGTTCAGGTTAATTGACAATTCTAAATTGCCCATAGTGTATGAATGTGAGAGTGAATGGTTGTCTGTCTCTCTATGTTAGCCCTGCGACGAGTTGGCCACTGTCCAGGGTGTACCCCGTCTAAGGCCCAAAGTCACTGGGACAGGCTCCAGTCACCCGCGACCCCTAACGGGAATAAGCGGTAGAAAATGAATGAATGAATGGATGGATGATACCCGATATCAACCGATTCCTCTGCAGTGACTGGAAATAGCATTTATTTTCTTAAAACAAGAACAAGGTATGACAAAACTAATCCTAATAAGTTAAGTACAACTATTCTTTATTAATTCAACTAACAACAGAACAGCTTTATGGAACAAAACCTTTAAAATCATGAGATGTTCTGGACCAACAAAATGACTATGTAAATAGTCTTAATAAATCAATTTAATCGATATCCGATTCAACACATTTTTTCCGTATCGACACTGATGCATCCCTCCTGCCTCTGAAAGTTGTGAAAATCATGTTTTACCCCAACGCGGTGAATAATTGAGATGGTCAGATGGTGAGAAAGTGAGGAATACACGTGGACCACTGCAAACTGTTTAAAATGAAGTCGTTTTCTTTTTCAGGTAAAGCGCCTTTTGTAAATTCCATTAAGTAACAGTAGTTTTTGTCATTTATTTGCGCTGACACAGTAACTTTCTAGACCCCTCCAGTGTGTAAACAAAAGTACTCCTGTGTGAGCCTCAACAGAGACATTAGCACGCGTAGCACTGTTTTGTGTCGACTGTTAACTTTTGTGATTAGCGTCGAAATTACAATAAATCACAACCTAATTAGCATCAATTACAACCTTGTAATAAGGAGTTCTTAAATCTTATGTTATTCCAAACAACAATGCACCAAAAACATAGCAGGCGAGTGCACTTTTTCACGTATCGTTTTGTTTTCTTTCACCAAATGCCGCGACGCCTGCAGTAATAAGTGAACTTTAATAACTGGAGTTTTGAGTTAGATATTGAGTTAGATATTGTTTGCAAATCTGATGAACATAACGATACATATAACTGTGTTTTCTTTATTTGCTGCTCTGTTAAAAGGAATAAATAGAGTGTAAACACAAGTACCCTCAGCCTTAACCGAATTGATACGCTCAATTTTACTATCCTTTTGTCTATTTTTATGGATTTTTTGGCTTCATTGGACAGGACAGTGTAGCTCGAAATGGGGATGAAAGCGGGAAGGGCACGTTGTAAAGTGTAAAGTCGTAAAAACGAACTCAAGACGCTCGCTCTTTTGTTGCTCTTGTTCAGGTTTTGGTGATGAGACGGGCCAGTCCCTCGACGTATTTCCTCTGGAGGGTTTTCTGTCGCGTTTGGTGTATAAAGTCTGTGGCGCTTCATAGTCTCCATAGTGAACCCCATGCAGGATCTCCGTGGACACAGGAAGAAAAAAAAAAGTCTTTGTTCAGGCCGGTAAAACGAATAGTTTAAACTGCGCCGCTTGATGACCGAACGGATAGCGCGCACTCCAGGCCCAGCGTGAGCCGGGTCAGCGTCTTGAGTCCGTGTCCTTCCCTCTCTCACCCCCATAAAAAAAAAAAAAAAAAACTCCACCACACGTACGATCAATCAGAACACACACCGATTTCACTGCATTTGAATCGAGCATGAAAATCCAACGTGAAGCGTGTGATGTTTTGGATTTTTGCAGGGATAACGCCGGTGACGTTCTCTGACTGGGAGAAAATCGACCGAGTGGAGACCCGAAGAGGAGAGGCCGTCGGGAAGCCGAGGGAGAAGATCCTGACGGTGGAGGAGATGCTGAAGGTGGCACAGACGTGAGGCGACGCACAGGGGTCACGGCCAGTGCTGTGCCCCGGACGTGACGCTGGTTACGACATGAGTATGTGACTGACAAAAGTAACTGAACTGATAATAATAATAACTTAAGCCTTATTTTTATATGGGATCATAATAAATATATCACACTGCAGGAAAATACTTGAATAGGTTTTGATTCTATGATGTTTCGTATGTAATATTTGTGCACTTATGTATTAATCATGCCAATCAAAACGCTTTTACAGATTAAAACGTCTTTAAAACTGGTTGAGTTTTTGATTTGATTTTGATTAAAGATGCACTGTGTAACTTTTCCAGAGGTCTGATCTGCTTGCCATCTGCTCCCATTAGTTTGACATTTTTTAGAGAGCGAGGGGCTTTGATAAATGAAAGAGAAAACCTAGCTGAGACACAATATGGCTTTATGTGTTTTGGGAAACACCATTTGTGGGATTCCTATGTGTTTGACACGTAACAAATCTATTGTTTTTGTGCAAGTGGTTTTGACTGTTGTTTGTTGTTGTTGTTTGACTGACCTCAAAACAGTGAATTGTACTCTTCTGATACTCCGCGATGTGTAAAACCACACCAGAGGCCACTTCTGTGCTTTTTTGTCTGGGATACAGGGTGTTTTATTTCACTTGTGTTATTTTCATTATTTGTTCATATATGAATCCCTCTTCTTCTCTTGATTTGTATCACATGCACACTTTATAGGCTATACCTTCTTGGCACTGAATATTATTGTTAATACTGTACTTGAAGAAAACCTATAACAGGTAAACTCCACTAAGATCAAAAATTTCCTCTGATCTTAAATGTATATCGAACTTGAGTTGTGCGGTGCTTTCACGGTAGAGGAAGTCTCTTCTGTCTAACCCAGGGCTTAAAGTTTTCCGTCTGTGACGGATTTCAGTCAATGTGAGACACTCATGAAAAGTCAATCCGTAATCTGTGCATATGTGGCAAGACAAGCGGTTAATAAATTACAGTAATTTGGCAAAATAAAAATGAAACTAAATTTAAGTTGTTTTAGCAACGCAACCCCTGGAATTTCACTGGGAGAATATGTAAATCCCCACAGGTAAAATACCAATAGTGAATCAGAGAGCCACAGGTTCCATTGGTTAACAGTTTTGGAATACTGTACAGTTAATGTTTTTATTCATTTCCAGTTAATAAAATACCTAGGTGTTTTCTTCAAACAGTTCTTTGAGGCGCGCACCGCCACACCCTCTCCAGCACCGGGACGGCTTAAATAAAATACAGTGGGTGAAGAGACAACAAACAACAAAAAGTAAAACAGGAGTGGAGACAAAAAAAGACAAGAGAGGCGGCGTGCCCTGTGCCGCTGCTGACCACCGCAGACACCATGAGAGGAAAGTGGCCCAAACAGGAGGGAGCGTTCAGTCAGAGACAGCCCGCATGTGGACCAATGGATGGCGCGTCACAGGCGTAATGGGGCTGGTTACAGCGAGATCAGTTACAACCAGGCGGCAAACTGTCACTGCAGATGAGAGCGCGTGGCTGCGGCGCTGGCTCAAAGTTTATGAATGGAGCAGCCACACAGACAACTGTCGTCACAGGCGCAGGCGCATGAGGACGCGCAGGGACAATGTCAAAGTTATGAAAATGATGCGATGCCAAACGGCGGCACTGAGCAGGAGGACGACAGCGAACACAAAGACCCGGAGATGCATGTGGGCAAAAGGGAGCGCTATCCCGCGCCAGGTAAGGTCCAGAAGAGGCGTGGAGCCGCTGTGCGCATGTTCCTCCGCCGCTGGTCAGACTGTTCTCTGTCGCCAGAGTTGCGGTCCTGAGCCCGCGGTCACTGACCGGCGCACAGGCCGCGTCTGCAGGTGCAGCGAACCATGGACCGCTCGGAGACCCCACATCAAGCCAACTGGATCAAACGAGCACCGAGGACACCCTTGACCAGACCCGTGTCTGGCAGCGCACGGCAGAAAACATCGTGCGCTCTCAAAGTCCAACTTTAGAACCAAACGATGCGCGGAGGATGAACACAGAGAAGGCCGAGGCACATGCACATGTCCAGGCTGTTGTTCCCCATGCTGAAAAAAAAACAGCATAGACCAGCATCACACCAACAAGCCCACACTACATGCCTTTCAGAAGATTAGGACTAGTGCCATCTAATCCTCATAACTGTCGTGGTGACGCACAGGCAGCGCAGGAGAAGGAGAGCACTTGTCAGAGAGAGAAACCAAACTTCTTATGGGCATCCCCAGATTTTTTGTCAAACTCTTTTGCCTGTGTTCAAGTTCCATAAGCCCAGATGCTTCGGTAAATTTCTAACATTGTAAAACAGTCTGGGAGTGTATACCTCAGGCCATTACCAGTTCAAATCTTTTGTTTCAACTCGGCCCCGTTCGGTCCCAGGAGCCCCATAAACCCTCTTATGAACCAAGACTCTGACAGAATTTTGTGAGTGTGTAAAAAGTCGTACTGTTATCATATACAGTCACACTGTCATGACATTAAGAACAAAGAATACTGACATGATGAGGAATACAGCAATATAACATGATAGGGGTTTAGGCATATCCTTCCAATTAATAGACAATTTATTGAAGAAAAAAATGCATTTTACAAATCCTCTTCACATACAATTAGACTGTGACTCCACAGAATGTTGTATTGTTCTATACTTAAATAGAAAACTCCCCAAATATATTATCTGCCAATTAAGACCAAGATAAGTTCTGTGTCTTGAATGGTTCACTTGCTGCAGCAGAATTAACATTTCATACTCCCAAACCAGCACATGGAATTCTCAATCATTTGTCCATAGAACGCCCATACACTCTATGGAAATTTGCAGATTTCAGGAAAATAATTAAACTTTACCTTCATGGAATTTCAGTGGATGTTTATATACTAAATACATGAATGTTTGAGATTTGGAGGTTTTAAAGGGATTGAGGTCAAAATTGGATTAACACTAAGCCAGACTCGGGATTGTTTTTGGCAGTTTCGCAGACCTTTAATTCCAACTATTTATACTTTTTATACAATGTCCAGTCAGTTTTTGACAACATGACTTCCATTTATAAGATGTAGTCAGTGTAAAATGAATTTAAAGCAACGTGAGTGTAATTGTGAGACAATCCGTGATTCTATGTCAGTTCAGTTTTGTATTATTCATTCACTCAGAATCTATTGTTACCCAGTGAAATGTGCACGTATGTATTTTTATTTCGTGCGGTCTTGTCTCAGGTGTGACGCTGTTGTCTGAAGTGCAGTGGGTCATGATGCTGGTCAACTCTTCATGTTATACAAACAGTGATGGTAAACTGTGTTCGGAGATAACCAGCATTTCAAACTGTCTCGTGAGGACAATTTTCGCCATTTCTGCATGCACCGTTTTGTAACATTTGACCTTGGACTTTTAGGACCACGACAAACACATAATCGTGATATCAAACTACCCCATGAAATGTAATTCTGGAAATGTTTCGTATGTCTTTATTGTTCTAAAACAGAAATTGGAAGCGAGCTACAAAGTAAGAAGGATTTTCACAGAGGAATCTCCCGTATAAACTCTAAGTCTAGTCACCTTATTCTGCCCCGCCCACTTTTGCCAGATACACACTTTTGTTGTAAACGCACTTCCATTTGACGAGAACTCCGTTAAAGCTAATGACGAACGAGGGAAAAGTCTGACGCTAAAACGTTACATAAAGTAGATTGATTTGTGTAAAATGTTTAATGAACACGAGCAACAACAAGTCAACAACGCATCGATTTCCTGAGGCCTGAAAACGGCTTTTTAGTCCATGTAGAACTTATTTTCTGTTGAGCTCGTCTGCTCCATGTAAACTAATACAACGGAAACAAGACGGCGGCGCATACGGCAACTTCCGGAATAAGGTGAATATCAATGCGGCGTGGCCTGGAGGCGTTCCACCCGTGGCTCTGCTCAGGTGGAACGGAAGCCCGGTCTGCTTTAATAGTGGCCTTGGGGTCATCTGCAGTGTGGAGTCTGACGTCTCTTATTGTTATGGCCTTGTGTTTGGCTCCCCTGTGTGGTCCTGGTTTGTTTTGTCTGTTTTTCCAGGTTTGGATCCTGTTGGGTGTGGTCTCCGAGCAAACCCAGCTGCCCTCTGTCTCCTCATCACTGCAGCATAAAGACTCTGGGCTCATCTTTCACACATCGCCAGATTGTACTTCTACCTCGCCGGCGAAAACCTTGAAACATTCATGCTTTTTGTTCATTTTGGCGAAGCGAGGAACATTTTCTGATTTTGGCCTTTTTGGTTATAGAACTGTCACCTGCTCGGAGCCCACCCACAGGACCAAGCCAAGCACCAAGCACTTTGTTAATAAATTATTTTTGCCTCCAGAGTCTGCTTCGAGGTCCTTCTTTTTCAAGCCTTATCTTCCTCTTGACATTGAAAAGATTCTCTGTGGGGTTCAGGTTAGGCCAATTTACAGGCCACTCAAGCACAGTGACACCGGTCACTGAATCAGCTTTTGGTAAAAGCAAACACTGCACCGATGCAACAATTCATGCAAAAGCAGACGCCAAGTGTAGAGGGCATAGAACTGATGCTTTTCAGAAGTCTGACATTTCTGTTTAAAATATCCTTTTTATTTTATGGATCTTGTGTAATATTCAAATAAACTTTTGGGACACTGAATTTTGTTTTTTATGATCTGCAAGCCATAATTATCAAAGGTTCAAGGAATAAAGGCTTGAAATATTTCACTCTATGTGTAATTCATCTATACCATCGAGGGCTACATATTGAAATATAGACCAAGCGGAGGGCCACAAATCAATCGCGAACAATAAAAAAGCTTCATTTATGTTTTAAGCGCCACATCTACATTCAGTCTCATTGCCTTAATATCAGGTCTGTATTGCACCAAAATGTTAGTTATTTAGGAGAAAATCTGAAATGTGCTGTAAAAACCTCTCAGGACAGAGTGGGCCAGTTCAGGGCCAAGAAAAATTGGTCTGAGGGCCGCATTTGGCCCCCGGGCCTGAGTTTGGACATGCCTGATCTATAGCCGCTATACACCGCTTTGACATTCTGAAATTATTAGTTACAAAAAAAATAAATAATTTTCCATGATATTCTAATTTTGTGACTTTTATCTCCTTTTCCTCGTTCTGATGGTTGATGGAGATATATGCAGCTTAGGTTGCCAATTTGACTAGATGTTTTTGTTTATAAAATAGTCTTGTGTTTTCAATTAGTGAGGAGCTACAGGAAATGTTATTGTGTCCTTAGGCAAGACACTTCACCCACATTGCCTATGAATGTGATGTGTGAGAACGGTTGGTGGTGATCGATGGGGCCGATAGTGCAGATTGGCAGCCTTGCTTCCATCAATCTACCATGGTAGGTGAGGCTACAATAGTAGCATATGACCATCGAGTGTGGCGTGAAAGCAAAAATGTAAACAGTGTAACTCTTTGAGAGGCTTCGACAAGTCTGTAAAGGGCACAGCAAGTGTAAGGCATTATTATTACTATTAAGTGGTATTGTTTTTTCCATTTCACAAAATTCATAACATTCATAACATAACATAACACATAAATGGTTACTCACCAAATGCACTTCTCAGAGTCAGAATCAGAACCATTCTTTGCCATTGTCAGTGAACAAAATTCACAAACTAGGAACTTGCTTTGGTCGTGAGGTGCAGCATATAACAGTGAATACATAGTAGCAAAATATATAAAAGGCTGCGCACATAAAATATATGCAGAACATTTCTGTCGCTAAGTTTGTCTGAAAGTTCCCGAATGTGCAATTTGTGCAAAAATAATCCCACAGATGTTTCTGTACACTATACACTTGGTTATGGTGTTACATGTATTCTTTCCCTGCAGCATCTGACACCCTGCAGGTCTGTGCTGGACTGTCTCAGGAGCTTCACCGTGGGTCTGGTCTGGTGTGGCAGATCTGGATGCTCAGGGCCTGCTCTTGTGCAGCTATGATGAATTCGTCTGTGCTGTTGTGTGCCAGAAATGTTTCCTATAATAATAATATACGTACACGCACTAGACTCAGTCATTGATACAAATTTATTCCAATCAGAAGATGAACTTTAGTCATTTGCATCAGATGGAAAGACCCAATGTCTTCTCTTTTTATTTTATTTTTTTTGTGTAATTGAGGATTTAAAATGACGATGAAGGTGTTCATGAAAACACTCCTTCTGTAGGAGGTGTACAAGCAGTATCCCTTTACTGATACCAAATGTGGCAAAGTTGATGAAGTTTACAAGGTATACTTTGAATAATCATTATAACAAATGTAATAATAAAGGCCCTTTGAGACAGATTATACAGATTATTATTACAGATTATTGACATGTTTTATCAGGGGTGTCCAAGCTTTTCAACAAGAGACACATTTTGAAACATTAATGGAGTGGAGCGCCATAGACCATAGTGAATCTTTCAAACATTTAAATTTGATGTGTTATAGATATAACATGGGTGTTATATTAGTATAACAGATGAGTAGGATCAAATTAGGATTATATAGCAACCGTGACTCTCAAACTGTGGTCCGCAGACCACTGGTGGTTTACCTGCACCCCCTAGTGGTCTGCGAGAACATTAAAAATTCAATCGACAGTTTATTTTAGTTTTCCTCAAATTTAAGGAAAACTACATTTTACAGAGGGGTTGATACAGCAGAGCACGGAGACAGACATGGAGGTGCACAGATGAGGAAGAGAGGAGCAGGAAAGACACAGAGAAGAAGTGTAGATAGTTATAGTTAGATCATTTTTGGACACAAGTAACGGAGAATAAAAACGTACAGCATTAAATGAATGAACCATCCAAAACAGAAGAGACGCGAGTCTGTCACTGTCACACCTTCTCATTAATGTGCACAAAAAGAAATGTACATGTGAACTTGGTTTTGTCAATTTTTCAGATTTAAATGTCCCAAATATGTGCAATTTTGGCAGACTCAAAATGCCTTTTTTCTACATGAAAACATTACATGATGAAAACTGTGTAATACGTTTTTTTATTTGCCTGTTGTTTACTCACATAGAGTTTCACATTCACAAAATTTAAAGATTTTTCCCTATTCACCTGCAGAATCTGCATCTTATTTACGAACTTTGTCTATTTTAAAAACTGACCTTGATTCTGGAATTAAACTGAACTGAAACATTGCCCATTAGAGAGCACCAGTTCTGTTTACTCTGGAATGGTGCATCTGTTCTGATCAAATTCTCGATGATTCACAAAAGTGCTATGTGTTTTAGTGCGTTGTTTTGTGTTGAATGTTGTAATGTATCTTGTACACTTTACTTCCTTTAGCTTCAGCACTAGCCACAGAATGAATAAATACTCTTCTTTTTCTTTTATTGACTTTCAAATCAAATCTTTATTTATTTATTTATTTTATAAAAAAAAAAACACAAAAAACTGTGGGAAAAAGTAAGTTCATCCAGTGCAGAGAGAGTTCCTCCGGGCAACTGGGAGCATCCAGGTCACAGGTCAGGGTCGTGAGATTTGGGGATTATCACTGGAGCAGCCGCCGCAGTGTCTGAAACAGTCTCCACTCCCCAAGGGAAGTGAGAAAGAGAAAAAGCATCTTAACAGCAATGAACAGACTACATTTGGAGTAAAATCTTAATATTTTTGCTGGAAAGTAGGAAGAACCAGAGGACAGTGTTCAAGCTGCCATAATTCCTCCAGCAGAGTTGCTTCTACGGCAGCGTAGCTAAAACTGTAGGTTTTTATTTCTGTTCCTAACTGGCCTGACCATAAGCTGTTTCAAAGAGGAACGTTTTGAGCCTGGTCTTAAATGTAGAGACTGTGTCGGCCTCTTTTACATGAACAGGGAGCTGGTTCCATAACACAGGAGCTTGGTAGCTAAATGCTCGACCTCCTACTGTGCTTTTAGAGACTCTGGGGACTAACAATAGTCCAGCATTTTGAGAACGAAGAGCTCTGTTTGGATGGTACGCTACTATTGCATCTTTGAGGTAGGATGGGGCCATATTGTTTAAAGCTTTATAAGTCAGGAGGAGGATTTTAAATTAGATTCTAAACTCAATGGGAAGCCAGTGAAGAGACTCTAACACCGGCGTAATATGATCTCTTTTTCTAGTACCTGTTAATAATCTTGCTGCTGAGTTTGGAACCAGCTGAACGCTTTTTATAGAACTTTTAGTACAAGTTGCAGGCAGGGCGTTACAGCAGTCTAATCTGGATGTGACAAATCCATGGATGAGCTTTTCAGCGTCACAGTATTTTTCTAATCGATAGTGACTCGATACTACAGTACCGAGTGTCATCAGAAATAAACCAACAGTTCCAAAGCAAAAAGCACCAAAACCAAGACTAAAAACAACACAGAGAGAAATGAGAAAATTCAGCAGCGATTCACTCTTATGCAGGTGATTCCTTCATGGCATATGCCCGTTATCTTTAACCAAACATTAAAGGACGAATATCACGCACAATTGACTTTTTTGAGATTTCAGCCCTGTTCTAACATTGTACCGTCATCAGAAACATACCTAGGGGAGCATTTAGTCTCAGTCACGTTTGTTTGATGAATGCTAGTTTGAATCCTCTCTTCCTGAGCGTCAAAAACACTGGGCCGCTGCCAGCCATTTGGGTGCCCTAAGCTGAAATACTCCGTGGTGGCCCCTTCCCAACGCTCTTCAAACTTGTACCAATATGTAGTGGTTTGATGTCTGTGCTACAACCTTGTGGTGACTGTCACAATAGTTATTTTTATATGTATTTAATTTATATTGTACGAATCACAATCCCAAGTTGTTGAAAACCTTTTTTTTTTTTACGTTTTCAACAAAAATCCTACAATTTCTTGAATTCTAGTGCATTTCAAGTATAATATTATTAGCAACTCATTATGTCGTTTATTATGAAGGGTTAGGAAGGGTCAATAGTAACATGGTTTAGCTCATTATATCAATCTTTAATATTAATATTTGTATCATGCTACCGTTCAAACGTGTGATTTCTACTCATAAAACACGCCACACAGAGTTAGAATTAGAAATCAAGGCACTGCTCAAACGTCATTGTATCCATCCATCCATTTTCTTCCGCTTATCCGGGGCCGGGTCGCGGGGGCAGCAGTCTAAGCAGGGAGGCCCAGACTTCCCTGTCCACGCACACTTCCTCCAGCTCTTCCGGTGGGATCGCGTGGCGTTCCCAGGCCAGCCGAGAGACATAGTCCCTCCAGCGTGTCCTGGGTCTACCCCGGGGCCGCCTCCCGGTGGGACACACCCAGAACACCTCCCGAGGGAGGCGTCCAGGAGGCTCCAGAACAGATGCCCAAGCCACCTCAGCTGGCTCCTCTCGACGTGGAGGAGCAGCGGCTCTACTCCGAGCTCCTCCCCGTGTGACTGAGCTCCTCACCCTATCTCTAAGGGAGCGCCCAGCCACCCGGCGGAGGAAGCTCATTTCGACGCTTGTATCCGCGATCTCGTCCTTTCGGTCATTACCCAGAGCTCATGACCATAGGTGAGGGTAGGAACGTAGATTGACCGATAAATCGAGAGCTTTGTCTTTCGACTCAGCTCTCTTTTCACCACAACGGTCCGATACAGCGCCCGCATCAATGCAGACGCTGCACCGATCCGCCTGTCAATCTCACGCTCCATCCTTCCCTCACCCCGGGCTCAGACCACATGCAGTCCAGCTCCGGTTGCTGTGCCGGAGCGGTCTGGTTGCAGTGGGTGACTCACACAGAGCGCGCAGTGCTGCGGTGCTGTTGCCGGACTGCCGCCTTCGCGAGACCACGAGTTCACGGGGGTTCACGCTCGTTCGCGCGATAACTGATGGCGTATATAGGAAGTATTGGTAAACAAAGTGCACGGTGGCAGAGCAGCTAGAGCTTCTGCCTCTCAATAAGGAGATCGGGGTTCGAATCCCAGACCACCCCAACATCGTGGTCTCGAATTCCACCCTAACATCACACGATCTCTCTGGGTGGAGTCTGCATGTCCTCCCCGTGTTACCGTGGGTTCTCTCCGGGTTCTCCGGCTTCCTCCCACCGTCCAAAGACATGACTGTGTAGGTTAATTGAGAACTCTAAATTGTCCCTAGTGAATGAATGTGAGAGTGAATGGTTGTCTGTCCTTGTCTGTCTCTCTGTGTCAGCCCTGCGACGAGTTGGCCACTGTCCAGGGTGTACCCCGCCTAAGGCCCAAAGTCACTGGGATAGGCTCCAGTCACCCGCGACCCCTAACGGGAATAAGCGGTAGAAAATGAATGAATGAATGGTAAACAAAGTAGTTGCTCGCGGTTTGGGATTGTGTTCACTTCTGTTCGTTTTCCGTAATGTTGACAAGCGCGATGGTGGTAAAAGTTGTAGCACGAACACATTGGTTTAACTTTGAAAAAACACCGGATCCACTTCACTCGCGCTCGTATCATTTCCTGTTCGTCTCGTCTCATTTTTACAACTTCACGGAAAAGGCGTGCGGTGGGCTCCGGCGCTCCGGCAAAAATTCAACCAAACGGAATGAATCCGGAGCGCCAGAGCACCTCCGCCGGCACCACCGCACTGCACGGTGTGCGGTCTGAGCTCCTCTCGCACTTTTGCAGTAACGGAAAGGCTGCGGTCACTGCACCGGAGCTGGACTGCATGCGGTCTGAGCCCGGGGTCACTCGTGAACAAGACCCCGAGATACTTGAACTCCTCCACTTGAGGCATGGACTCTCCACCCACTCGGAGAGGGCAAGCCACCTTCATTTTTATTCTAAACATTTATATTTATAATGAACAAATCTGAAACAAATTTGGAGCTTCGCCATCGATAAAACCTTCATAAAACTACACGTGACAAAAAGGCAATTATTGCATTTCAACAACTACATGCACTGCATTCCAAATGATTATGCAAATGATATTTTTCTCTGATTTTGCCAATCATTCAATATAAATGACAGTCATCATCATTTTCAAGTCATCCACCTTTAGAGTACAATTCGAATGTTACTGAACAAACCTCCCAATGATAAAAGTATTGTTTTCAAAAATAAAATCTTAAAATGCACAGGTCCAAGTTATTCTGCACAACAAAGTTTCAAACCATGTTATTGTGATAAAGAACTGAAAATGGTCAAAAAATAATTAGCCGGTTCTTCTTTTTGTGCCATCGGAGAAAGTGCTTGAACATAAACATAAACAATACAGACTTTTAATAATTGCATGTGCATTAAAAAGTGTTTTATGTATTTCTTCTAAATCTAAACTTCAATGGAATTACTCAACAAAATCCAATTATCAAATCCAATACTGACACCATCAACCAACCCGTACGTATGTATTTTAGTTTAAAAGTCTACTAAAAGATACTTTTACTTTTCATTCAGTTCAAAAATGTAGTGGAGTAGAAAGTACAGATACATGCTCTGAAATGTAGTGAAGTAAAAAGTATCTACTGTAAAATGTACTTAAATAAAGTACAGATAGCTAAACAATATACTCCAGTACAGTACTTTTACTTTTGTACTTTGTTGTTTGGCTGTTACACATCTTTACTCACAGTTTTTAGCTTTAGCTCTGTGTAAACCTCATGAGACAAACACAATCTGCTTTGTATGTGAGTCTGATTTCTGTTTTTGTTTTTTTAAAGAGACTAAATATTGCAAGGCAAAACATAAATATCAGGCCATACGTAAAATTAAAAACATATTATTATTATAAACAAAACAAATTTATATTGCAAGGTCATTTCAACTTGAAAAATGCTACATCTAATATACAACACAAATACTATAACAATACCTTTTCAGCAGATTGACAGATCTCTTCAAGAATGAAAAAGTGAAGCAGTGGAACAAGCACCACCAGATCTACATCTGGGGTCTTATTTACACCTGCATTACTTCAGGGAGATGGAGATTAAAACCAAACTTTGGAACATTCTCCGTGGAGATAGAACCATTTCATTCCATTCTGTGCAATGGTTGAGGTAAAGTAAAAACATCTGCATGGAGACAAGCAGGGCAGATTTGAGGTCTGTGGAGAAACAAGCCCCTTCACTGCAGGTGCATGTTTTTTCTATTTTCTTTTGGTACAATAAAAAACACGGGTAATGAAACAATTGTGTTTATTTTACACTACACGTCTGAAATTGTCAGTCTGTACATGATCCAGCCTCATCAGCTCTGTCTCCTTCAGGTTCTTCAAGATGACCAGGTTCTCTGGAAGCCGTCACTGGTCCGAGCTCCAGCTTTCCTTTTCACAACGGCAAGTTTTATTATGTTTGTGATGATTGGACAGAGATCTAAAAGCTTTTCCACACACGCAGACAAATGGCAGACTCTGGTGTGTTCTGTGAGGGCTGAGTAGCATCTAAAAGATTTACTGCAATTTACAGCTCTACCAGAGCATAGCTTACACGAAATAAAGGCAACAAATCACACACGCACAAAGGCTACAATGTTACACACATGCACAATCAAACAGAGCGCACAAAACAGGTCTTCTGCAGAGGCGAGCCGAACACAGAGTCCAAGCCGCCTCCTCCAGCAGCAGGTTGTGGGTATTGAATAGTTCAATTCTGAGTGAGGAAAAATATATTATGAAAATAGACAAATTATTTGATTGTTTTGAAGAGGAAATGGAGGTGTGCGACTGCATCGTTGACTGGTGGGAGACGGCCAAAGACAGAATTAAAAAGCTGTCTGTCAATTTCAGCACAAACGCTGGGTTGAATCATTGGAGGAGACTGTCCTGCGGCGGAGGCTACAACACCTCAGTGAGGCGGCCGCATCTCAGACCTGAATTTCTTTCCTTGAGAGCTGACTTAGAAAGGATTGAGCAGCAGAGATGTAAGGGAGCCAGTTTGGGAGTGAGAGCCCAGTAAGCAGTGGAAGGTGAAAAATCCACAGCATATTTTTTTGGTCTTGAAAAACAAAGGCAATCCAAAATGTTTATAAACAAACTGGCAAATGATGAGGGTCGGGAGGTCACAGATTGCTGTGACATTTTGGAGACAGTGAAGAAGTTTTATGAGAAGCTCCTGGGCACACAAGGTGTGTCTCTTCTGTAGTAGAGGCCCTGGAGGTAAGGCTGAGTGATACTGAGCGAGAGAGCTGTGAGGGGCCCATTACACTAGAGGAGATTGAGGCTCAATGGGGAGGAAAGCCTTGGTCATGATGGCCTCACGGCTGAATTTTATAAAGTATTCAGCAAACGGGTAGCTCCCATTCTAAATGTGCTTTTCATGGATTTTGAAAGAGCGAATCGTGTATCAACTTCATTTTCTGACGGGATAATTGCCCTTTTGTTCAAGAAAGGGGAGAAGAGCAGGCTTGAAAATTACAGACCTATTAGTCTTCTGAATAGTGATTATAAAATATTGGCCAAAGTTCAAGTGAATAGATTGAAAAAAGTAATAGGAAAGGTGGTAAGCCCATCTCAGGCGTATAACATCCCAGGGAGAGACATTTCAGAAACCCATTTTATCACTAAAGTACTTTTTGAGACAAATGCATCAGGAGAGTGGCTTTCACGTGAGCATTGACTTTGATAAAGCTTTTGACAGGGTTGAACATGAGTTTCTTTGGAGTGTCTTAGATAGGTTCGGGTTTGGGGAGAGATTTAGTGAAATTGTTGTACGGATCAGCAAGGAGCAGAGTGAAATGTAATGGATGGCTAACTGATTGTTTTAGAGTTACTAGGTCTGTTAGACAAGAATGCCCTCTATCGTCCATGCTTTATAGCATTGTGGCGGAGCCACTAGCAGCACTCCTGAGAAGAAACCCTGATGTGAGGGGCGTAGTGTCTCCTGCAGGGACAGAACACAAAGTCTTTCAGAATGCGGACAACACAAATTTGTTAATAAAAGACGAGAGGAGCTTGGAGGCGGCATTTTATGAACTAGATTGTTATTGCCTAGCTTCAGGAGCTAAAATAAATTATGAAAAAATTACATTGGCCTGCTGTGGCAGTGTCGCCTCTGTGGGATTTGGGAAGCGTCTAAAGGAGGTTAGGGGTTCATATCGGGTATTGGGTGTGATGTAATTTCATTTGGAGAAGAGAGAGAGGATTTGTGGCGCATGATGTCCTGATAGGGGATTATGACAAGGGGGGCTTGAAATTAATTGATGTAATCCTGAAAAAAATTCACTGCGAATAAAACTGGTGAGAAAATTCTTAGATCCAGCATGTTGTGCCCCCTGGAAAGACTTTTTTATTGAGTGCATCAATAATGTGGGGGGTTTTGGGGTCTCAGGGTTGTGCCAGATGCCCACGTTAGCCTCAGTAGCTGCATTGCCTCCCTTTGAGCGGGAGGTTTGGCAGGCATGGAGATTGTTGAGGTCTATGGTGATAGCTGACCCGTCTTCTTTTCAGGACATCAGCAGGCTGAATCCAGACCTACTATCCTGTCCATCAGAGCCGCGTCAGTCAAAGTTCAGCAGCACCCTCGAGAGGGCTGGGTACAAATGTGTAGGTCATCTATTTGACAATAACTGTCTCTATAATCTGTCTCAGGTCAAGCAGTGTTTCCTGGTTGCAGGGGTTACTTTCAGAAAAAGACAAATAACAAACATCATTGACACAATAGCTAGGGATATCAAATCCAAGTGGAAGTCTGTGATGGGGAATGGCCCTCCGTACGCTGGGGTGCCTTTCCAGGTTACGGATGTTCCATGTGGGGGTTTAAATTAAAAAAAGTATGGTTGGGTGGGGACGTTTGGAGGAAGCTGACCAAATTGAGCACCCGGGCCTGTTATGTGTTGTTGGTTTCTGTTGTGTTCAGGCGTCCAATGGCTGAGTACACATGGTCACAAACATTCCCTGCACGAAACATCACATCCATCTGGGCCCACACATACGATTGGTACATCCCTCACATAGTCAGTAATTTCGAATTCAAATTAAAACATTGCATCATATTTACATTTACATGTTTACACGCATTCCTTCCCACGGAGTGTGGAAGAGAGTGTCCGGTGTGCGGTGGACCCCCCGAGGACCTTCTCCATCTGATAGTCGAGTGTCCTGTCGTCCGGCGCTTCTGGGTCCTGGTGCAGGATCTCCTGGCTCGGAGGCTGAACTGGAGTCTCCCACCACCGGCGGCCCTGGGAGGAGACGACCAGGAGGCCTGGTCCCTACTATTCGGGGTCGGACAGCGGCGCCCTGGAGTCAATCACCATCTTGTCCACCTACTCCTTTCAATAGCCCGGTACGCTGTATACAACGTAAGGAACATCCATCTTCATGATCGTCGAACCGCCTCTCATTGGCCCATATTCACTGGACTGCTCCGTTCCCACCTCATCCACCTACATCTGGCTATTCCACATCGGTTTTCCTCTGTCTTGTTGCCCCACAACTCTCTGATTTCAGTAGACTCATCTGGACATTTGATGTTGAATATGTAAATGGATGACCCTTACTTAATTGGCTTACCCTACTGGTCTGTGTTGTCTTGTCTGTTGTTTTCATGTACATATTGTAAATCATTAGAGTATTTGTGTTTGATGTATTTTTGATAATAAAAGATAAAAAAAAAGAACACGCCCGATCTCGTCTGCTGGCATGGCAACCGAAGAAATTTTTTTTCTAGGGACGGGAGACCGCCTGGTGAGCGAAGAAAAAGGTGGCTTTAGTCTATGCGTTTCCTTATGTCTACTGGTAGTCCAAAAAAAACGTATAATACAGCTATAGTGTCAAGCTCGAAAAGCTACCGCCGTTGCCTTTTTATTTGCAATTTGCCCCGGGTATCATCGCTTACGGCCATACCTGCTTGGAACACGCCCGATCTCGTCTGCTCTGGGAAGCTAAGCAAGTGCGGGCCTGGTTAGTATTTGGATGGGAGACCACCTTGGAATACCAGGTGCCGTAAGCCTTTTCTAGATCTTCAGATGATACTCTACTGTAGCTAAGTGCATTCGTGGATGCAAATGTTCCAAAAACTTTTTTTTGGTTGCCATGGCAACGGACATTCCGGTTGCCATGGCAACCGAAGAATTTTTTTTTCTAGGGACGGGAGACCGCCTGGTGAGCGAAGACAAAGGTGGCTTTAGTCTATGCGTTTCCTTATGTCTACTGGTAGTCCAAAAAAAACGTATAATACAGCTATAGTGTCAAGCTCGAAAAGCTACCGCCGTTGCCTTTTTATTTGCAATTTGCCCCGGGTATCATCGCTTAGGGCCGTATCTGCTTGGAACACGCCCGATCTCGTCTGCTCTCGGAAGCTAAGCAAGTGCGGGCCTGGTTAGTACTTGGATGGGAGACCGCCTGGGAATACCAGGTGCCGTAAGCCTTTTCTAGATCTTCAGATGATACTCTACTGTAGCTAAGTGCATTCGTGGATGCAAATGCTCCAAAAACTTTTTTTTGGTTGCCATGGCAACCGCAGAATTTTTTTTTCTAGGGACGGGAGACCGCCTGTTGAGCGAAGACAAAGGTGGCTTTAGTCTATGTGTTTCCTTATGTCTACTGGTAGTCCAAAAAAAAAGAGTATAGTGTCAAGCTCGAAAAGCTACCGCCGTTGCCTTTTTATTTGCAATTTGCCCCGGGTATCATCGCTTACGGCCATACCTGCTTGGAACACGCCCGATCTCGTCTGCTCTCGGAAGCTAAGCAAGTGCGGGCCTGGTTAGTACTTGGATGGGAGACCGCCTGGGAATACCAGGTGCCGTAAGCCTTTTCTAGATCTTCAGATGATACTCTACTGCAGCAAAGTGCATTCGTGGATGCAAATGTTCCAAAAACTTTTTTTTGGTTGCCATGGCAACCGAAGAATTTTTTTATCTGGGGACGGGAGACCGCCTGGTGAGCGAAGACAAAGGTGGCTTTAGTCTATGCGTTTCCTTATGTCTACTGGTAGTCCAAAAAAAAGAGTATAGTGTCAAGCTCGAAAAGCTACCGCCGTTGCCTTTTTATTTGCAATTTGCCCCGGGTATCATCGCTTACGGCCATACCTGCTTGGAACACGCCCGATCTCGTCTGCTCTCGGAAGCTAAGCAAGTGCGGGCCTGGTTAGTACTTGGATAGGAGACCGCCAGGGAATACCAGGTGCCGTAAGCCTTTTCTAGATCTTCAGATGATACTCTACTGTAGCTAAGTGCATTCGTGGATGCAAATGTTCTAAAAACTTTTTTGGTTGCCATGGCAACGGACATTCCGGTTGCCATGGCAACCGAAGAATTTTTTTTTCTAGGGACGGGAGACCGCCTGGTGAGCGAAGACAAAGGTGGCTTTAGTCTATGCGTTTCCTTATGTCTACTGGTAGTCCAAAAAAAACGTATAATACAGCTATAGTGTCAAGCTCGAAAAGCTACCGCCGTTGCCTTTTTATTTGCAATTTGCCCCGGGTATCATCGCTTACGGCCATACCTGCTTGGAACACGCCCGATCTCGTCTGCTCTCGGAAGCTAAGAAAGTGCGGGCCTGGTTAGTACTTGGATGGGAGACCGCCTGGGAATACCAGGTGCCGTAAGCCTTTTCTAGATCTTCAGATGATACTCTACTGTAGCTAAGTGCATTCGTGGATGCAAATGCTCCAAAAACTTTTTTTGGTTGCCATGGCAACCGAAGAATTTTTTTTTCTGGGGACGGGAGACCGCCTGGTGAGCGAAGACAAAGGTGGCTTTAGTCTATGCGTTTCCTTATGTCTACTGGTAGTCCAAAAAAAAGAGTATAGTGTCAAGCTCGAAAAGCTACCGCCGTTGCCTTTTTATTTGCAATTTGTCCCGGGTATCATCGCTTACGGCCATACCTGCTTGGAACACGCCCGATCTCGTCTGCTCTCGGAAGCTAAGAAAGTGCGGGCCTGGTTAGTACTTGGATGGGAGACCGCCTGGGAATACCAGGTGCCGTAAGCCTTTTCTAGATCTTCAGATGATACTCTACTGCAGCAAAGTGCATTCGTGGATGCAAATGTTCCAAAAACTTTTTTTTGGTTGCCATGGCAACCGAAGAATTTTTTTATCTGGGGACGGGAGACCGCCTGGTGAGCGAAGACAAAGGTGGCTTTAGTTTATGCGTTTCCTTATGTCTACTGGTAGTCCCAAAAAAAAGAGTATAGTGTCAAGCTCGAAAAGCTACCGCCGTTGCCTTTTTATTTGCAATTTGCCCCGGGTATCATCGCTTACGGCCATACCTGCTTGGAACACGCCCGATCTCGTCTGCTCTCTGAAGCTAAGCAAGTGCAGGCCTGGTTAGTACTTGGATGGGAGACCGCCTGGGAATACCAGGTGCCGTAAGCCTTTTCTAGATCTTCAGATAATACTCTACTGTAGCTAAGTGCATTCGTGGATGCAAATGCTCCAAAAACTTTTTTTTGGTTGCCATGGCAACAGACATTCCGGTTGCCATGGCAACCGCAGATTTTTTTTTTCTAGGGACGGGAGACCGCCTGGTGAGCGAAGACAAAGGTGGCTTTAGTCTATGCGTTTCCTTATGTCTACTGGTAGTCCAAAAAAAACGTATAATACAGCTATAGTGTCAAGCTTGAAAAGCTACCGCCGTTGCCTTTTTGTTTGCAATTTGCCCCGGGTATCATCGCTTACGGCCATACCTGCTTGGAACACGCCCGATCTCGTCTGCTCTCGGAAGCTAAGCAAGTGCGGGCCTGGTTAGTACTTGGATGGGAGACCGCCTGGGAATACCAGGTGCCGTAAGCCTTTTCTAGATCTTCAGATGATACTCTACTGTAGCTAATTGTATTTGTGGATGCAAATGTTCCAAAAACTTTTTTTTGGTTGCCATGGCAACGGACATTCCGGTTGCCATGGCAACCGAATATTTTTTTTTTCTAGGGACGGGAGACCGCCTGGTGAGCGAAGACAAAGGTGGCTTTAGTCTATGCGTTTCCTTATGTCTACATGTAGTCCAAAAAAACATATAATATAGCTATAGTGTCAAGCTCGAAAAGCTACCGCCGTTGCCTTTTTATTTGCAATTTGCCCCGGGTATCATCGCTTACGGCCATACCTGCTTGGAACACGCCCTCTGTGGGAGTGGACTGCAATCAGAGTCTGGTGTGTCTGTGTGTGTGAGGAGAGGTGCTGCTGCATGGTGCAGAACAAACTTTTTGACTTTTCTTTTGGAATTTTTGGTTGTTTTTGGTGATTTGGATTTGAATTTTTTGTGTTTTGTGTGTGCTCCCCTCCCAGTGGTGACTGGGAGGTGGATTTTTTCTCTCATTTTGTTGTGTTTGTTTTAAGCAAACATGGCAGAACCCCGGATGGACCGCATGGCACTAGAAACTGGAATGGACATGACTACGAGACTGGATTCTGGGCAAGAAACGGAAATGGAATCGACTGGTGTGGACGTGAGCAAAGAAAAGGAGATCGGAAATAATATGGTGGTGAAAGAAGAAGGGAGGAGTGGAGGGAGAAGATATGAGAAAGAGCTGACTGTTTTTTTGGAGTGTGTGGGCAAAGAGCTGGGGCCGATGGTTCTCCTGAGAGCAGCGAGGAATATTTGTGGGAACATCTTGGCTTTTAGACAAATAAATAAGGAAAAATATGAATTGACTGTCTCCACTTCACAGGCGAAGGGGCGCTTGCTGGATGGCTTCCGTGTGGGGGAGACCACGGTGCATGGACGAGACATCACGGCGGATGAGCTGGTTGTTTCCTTCCTGGGGCTGCCGGCGTACATCGAGGATGAGGAGATCCTGGCGAAGCTCCTCTCCTGGGGAGTCTCCGCAGTCTCGGATGTCAGGAGGAGAATGTGGCCGGGGACGGATGTGGCGGACGGCACGAGATTCGTACGGGTGAGGTTCACTGACACTGTACAGTCCTTGCCATATTCTGTGCGTTTCAACACGGCCGCCGGCCCTGAATATTTCAGGGTCATTCATGACAGGCAGGTCCGGGTTTGTAGGGGGTGTCTGCAGCCTGACCATGTGTTACGTGACTGCCCAGATTTTCTATGTAGAAACTGTGGGGGACAGGGACACTATGCACGGGAGTGCACTGAGCCGAGGGCACCGAAATGCAGGGAGTGCCGCATGTTTGCACATTTGTGTCCGTGCAGGGAGGAGGAGAGTGGGGAAAAGGAGGAGCAGAACTCGGCTGGCTGTGAGCACAGTGGTGGGCCATCAGAGGCGGCCTCAAAGGGGCTCACCTTACGGCGGTCGTCCAGCAGTGCAGTGTCGGATGGAATAGTTCCCGGCACTGGGGCGCCTGAGAAAGAGGGGGCAGGAGAGTCTGTTCCTCGCCCTACTCTCGATCAGGGGGAGGGGGCATCGAGGGGCTCTACTCCCAATGCCAGGGCAGCGGCGGCTGAACCAGGGAGGAGGGTGGATGTGGAGCTGGTTCCGCATTCTACCTCCAAAGCGGGGGAGGTGGCTCCTGGTGCGAGCCATACTCCGAAGCCGGGTGATATTGAGAGAGGGCGTGGCGTATCTGCACAGCCTCAGAGGAAACGCTCGCAATCCAGGCGAGCCAAATCCTCGCAGGACAGCGCTGCTGCAAAATGTGCCCTAGCACCAGATGGGCAAGATATGGCGGGAGCCACAGATAGAGTCTCTTTCACCCCTCCTAATTCCGCTGCCTTCACACTTACTGATTTGGATAATGATGACTTGATGATTTTTGAGACGGCCGAGATTAAAAAACGCCAGATTGAGGGCGAAGTTGTCAGGGGTAGACTGAAGAAATCTAAATGAAATGGCAGTCATTACACTCACTTCGCTCCTCATGACTTGTTTTGCTCTCCTCTCTGTCAATGCAGGTGGACTAAAGAGCCTTGAACGAGTGCACAGGGTGCTTGGTGCGAGTCGCTGGGACGTTCTGTGCATTCAGGAGACAGGCTGGGACCAGGCATTTGTGCAGACTGTTGAGGAAATGAATGTGGGCTCCCTGCATTGTGCCCTGGGCTCAGGGCACTCTAGGGGGGTGGCCACGATAGTCAAAGCGGGGTTTTTGGGACAACCGAGTGTAGTATGTGCGGACACGGGTGGTCGTTTTCTTGTTTTAGATTTTGATGGGGCACTAAATTTTCGCCTGATAAATATCCATGCGCCAAATGACGATCTTGAGAGGAGGGTTTTTTTCCAGCGTGTATTTTTGTATGTGAATGACAGGACTGTTTTGATGGGAGATTTTAACACGGTGTTGGGGCATTGCGACATTGGGTGTAATAATGTTTTTAGGGATGATGTTAGCAGGACTTTTTTGGTGGACTCTGCTCGCACATTTAATATGACCGAGGTGTGGAGGAGTCTCCACCCCAAAACAAGGAGCTTCTCAAGACAACAGGTTGTAAGGGGTATTTTAAAGCAGTCACGGCTTGACATGTGTTTCATGTCGAGCTCTCTTGTTGGACATCTGGGCGGTGCGGAGTACACATGGTCGGGCTGCAGTGATCACTCTCTCCTTTCGGTCAGCTTCTTTCTTACGGGGGGCAAACGGAATGGGGGTTTGTGGGTCTTGAACGGCTCGATATTGAATGATGAAAAATTTGTAAAGAAAATGAATAACCTCTTTGATTGTTTTGAGGAGGAGATGGAGGTCCAGGAGAGCCTGATTGACTGGTGGGAGACTGCAAAAGAGAGGATCAAGAAACTTTCTATTAATTATTGTAAACATAAACGGTGGGTTGAGTCTGTGGAGGAGACGACTTTGAGGCGGAGGTTGCAGCACCTCAGTGCTGCTGCCGCGTCCCAGCCAGGTCTAGTGGATCCTGAGTTTCTGAAGCTAAAATCTGACATTGAACTCATAGAGCAGAGGAAATGTAAAGGTGCCATTTTGAGGGCTAAGGCCCGGTACGCAGTTGACGGAGAGAGATCGACTGCCTTTTTTTTCGGATTGGAAAAAAGAAAACAATCTAAAATGTTTATTGAAAAACTTAAGAATTGTGACCGTCAGGAGGTGTCTGATCAGAGTATTATTATGGAGATGGCTCAGGCATATTATGAGGGGCTTCTTAGCACCCAAGGGGTGTCTCGGGTGGCATTGGAGACTGTGTCTGAGGCCTTGGAGGCCCGGCTAAGCCGAAGTGACAGCGACAGCTGTGATAGACCCATCTCGTTAGAGGAGATTGAATTGGCTATCTGTGGACTCAACGGGGGCAAGAGCCCTGGTCAGGATGGCCTTACTGCTGAATTCTTTAAAGCTTTCAGTGGACGGTTGGCTCCCATTCTACATGTTTTGTTTTTGGATTTTAAGCTTCACAACAGGGTGTCTAGATCATTTGCCATTGGTGTAATTACGCTTTTGTTCAAAAAGGGAGAGAAGGACAATTTAGAAAATTACAGGCCCATTAGCCTTTTGAACTGTGATTATAAGATCCTGGCTAAAGTTTTAGCCACCAGACTTAAAAAGGTCATTGGAAGTGTGGTCGGACCGTCACAGGCTTACAGTGTTCCGGGCAGAGACATAGCTGATACAATCCTTTCAATAAAATACTTTTTGAAAGAAATGCATCAGACTGGTGGTATACATGTCAGTGTAGATTTTAATAAAGCCTTTGACAGGGTAGAACATGAATTTTTATGGTGCATATTGGGTAAGTTGGGTTTTGGGGAGGAGTTTATTAGCTGGCTGCGTTTACTGTATGTTTCAGGTGAGAGTCGAGTTAAATGTAATGGAATGTTGACAGGAAATTTCAAAATCACCAGGTCCATTCGTCAGGGTTGTCCGCTTTCTGCTTTACTGTACAGCATAGTGGCGGAGCCTTTGGCAGCCCTCATAAGAAGGAATACAGAAGTGAGGGGCATTGTGTCACCGGCAGGTAACGAACATAAGATTTTTCAATTTGCAGACGACACTAATTTACTGGTGAGGGATAGGGCAAGTTTAGAAGCGGCATTTCGTGAGCTGAATCTTTATTGCCTGGCTTCAGGAGCTCAAATAAATTTTGAGAAGACGACTCTGGCCTTTTGTGGCAGTGTAGTCCCATTTCGCACTGGTGGGAATATGAAAGAGGCAGGGGACTCATACAGGGTACTGGGTGTGCTCCTGGGCAAAGATGAAGCGTCGTGTAGGGATGAACTTTGGGATACGTTGGTTAAAAAAATTATAAATGTACTTAATTAGTGGAAATTGCGTTTTTTGACTCTGAAGGGTAGAGTACTAGTGATAAATTCGCTATGTGTGTCCAAACTCGTGCACGCGCTAACCGTTTTTGATTTTCCCGGCGCAATAGCAAACAAGCTCAGTATTGCCTTTAGCCATTTTATTTGGAAAAGGGAGAAGGGCTTCGTGGCCCATAATGTCCTCATCAGAGACTATGACAGAGGTGGGTTGAAGCTAGTGGATCTTGTTCTGAAAAACTTCTCCCTCAAGATAAAATTAATCAGAAAGTTTCTGGACCCCGACTGCAGGGCTCCATGGAAGGACTTTTTTGTTGGCTGCATTGATAAAGTAGGAGGCTTTGGTGTTTTTGGCCTCTGTCAAAAGCCGGCGGTGTCAGCACTGGCTGCGCTGCCCCCCTTCGACAGGGAGATGTGGCAGGCGTGGCGGATGCTGAGGCCAGCGGCGGTCGCAGTCCCAGCCTCGTCCTGGCAGGTTGGGAGGTTGCCACTCCGGCTAAATCCGGACCTTCTGTCCAGTCCATCAGGGCCCAGAGAGTGTGTATACAGCGAAATCTTTGAGAGAGCCGGGTACAAATGTGTGGGGGATTTATTTAATAAGGATTGTTCTTTTGATTTGGACCAGATTAGGAGGTGCTTCGTGGTGTCAGGAGTGCCCTTCCGCAAGAGCCCAGTGACAAATCTTTTATGCAATTTGGCTTTAAATGTGAGGGTCAAGTGGGGGTCCATCTGGGGGGAGGACTCCTCATGTCCTGGGGATTCTGCCTCTGAGGGGAACAACCCACATGGGGGTTTCAATTTCAAAGTGTGGATGGGAGGGACCGTTTGGAAGAGGCTGACCGAATTGAGCACCCGAGCCTGTTATGTGTTGATGACCTCTGTTGTGTTTAGGCGGCCGGCGGCTGAGGACACGTGGTCACGAACATTCCCCACGAACAACATCGCATCCATCTGGGCTCACACGTTTGATTGGTGCATTCCACACATAGCGGGTAATTTTGACTTTAAATTGAAACACAGAATCATATTTACATGCATACGCCTACACGCCATCAACCCGACGGAGTATGGCAGACAGTGCCCGGTGTGCGGTGGGCCCCCTGAGGACCTACTCCATCTGGTCATCGAGTGTCCTGTCGTCCGGCGTTTCTGGGTCCTGGTCCAAGACCTCCTGGCCCGGAGACTGAATTGGAGTCTCCCACCGCCGGCGGCCCTGGGGGGGAGTGACCAGGAGGCCTGGTCTCTCCTGTTTGGGGCCAGACAGCGGCGCCCTGGAGCCAATCATCATCTCGCAAACCTGCTCCTCTCCATAGCCCGGTATACCATCTTCAACGCCCGAAACAGCCGTCTTTACGACGGTCGTACCGAACACGCCCGATCTCGTCTGCTCTCGGAAGCTAAGAAAGTGCGGGCCTGGTTAGTACTTGGATAGGAGACCGCCAGGGAATACCAGGTGCCGTAAGCCTTTTCTAGATCTTCAGATGATACTCTACTGTAGCTAAGTGCATTCGTGGATGCAAATGTTCTAAAAACTTTTTTTTGGTTGCCATGGCAACGGACATTCCGGTTGCCATGGCAACCGAAGAATTTTTTTTCTGGGGATGAAGACCGCCTGGTGAGCAAAGACAAAGGTGGCTTTAGTCTATGCGTTTCCTTATGTCTACTGGTAGTCCAAAAAAAATGTATAATACAGCTATAGTGTCAAGCTCGAAAAGCTACCGCCGTTGCCTTTTTATTTGCAATTTGCCCCGGGTATCATCGCTTACGGCCATACCTGCTTGGAACACGCCCGATCTCGTCTGCTCTCAGAAGCTAAGCAAGTGCGGGCCTGGTTAGTACCTGGATGGGAGACCGCATGGGAATACAAGGTGCCGTAAGCCTTTACTAGATCTTCAGATGATACTCTACTGTAGCTAAGTGCATTCGTGGATGCAAATGCTCCAAAAACTTTTTTTTGGTTGCCATGGCAACCGCAGAATTTTTTTTTTCTACGGACGGGAGACCGCCTGTTGAGCGAAGACAAAGGTGGCTTTAGTCTATGCGTTTCCTTATGTCTACTGGTAGTCCAAAAAAAACGTATAATACATTTATAGTGTCAAGCTCGAAAAGCTACCGCCATTGCCTTTTTATTTGCAATTTGCCCCGGGTATCATCGCTTACGGCCATACCTGCTTGGAGCACGCCCGATCTCGTCTGCTCTCGGAAGCTAAGCAAGTGCGGGCCTGGTTAGTACTTGGATGGGAGACCGCCTGGGAATACCAGGTGCCGTAAGCCTTTTCTAGATCTTCAGATGATACTCTACTGTAGCTAATTGTATTCGTGGATGCAAATGTTCCAAAAACTTTTTTTTGGTTGCCATGGCAACGGACATTCCGGTTGCCATGGCAACCGAATAATTCTTTTTTCTAGGGACGGGAGACCGCCTGGTGAGCGAAGACAAAGGTGGCTTTAGTCTATGCGTTTCCTTATGTCTACATGTAGTCCAAAAAAAAACATATAATATAGCTATAGTGTCAAGCTCAAAAAGCTACCGCCGTTGCCTTTTTATTTGCAATTTGCACCGGGTATCATCGCTTACGGCCATACCTGCTTGGAGCACGCCCGATCTCGTCTGCTCTTGGAAGCTAAGCAAGTGCGGGCCTGGTTAGTACTTGGATGGGAGACCGCCTGGGAATACCAGGTGCCGTAAGCCTTTTCTAGATCTTCAGATGATACTCTACTGTAGCTAAGTGCATTCGTGGATGCAAATGCTCCAAAAACTTTTTTTTGGTTACATGGCAACCACAGAATTTTTTTTTCTAGGGACGGGAGACCGCCTGTTGAGCGAAGACAAAGGTGGCTTTAGTCTATGCGTTTCCTTATGTCTACTGGTAGTCCAAAAAAAACGTATAATACATTTATAGTGTCAAGCTCGAAAAGCTACCGCCGTTGCCTTTTTATTTGCAATTTGCCCCGGGTATCATCGCTTACGGCCATACCTGCTTGGAGCAGGACCGATCTCGTCTGCTCTCGGAAGCTAAGCAAGTGCGGGCCTGGTTAGTACTTGGATGGGAGACCGCCTGGGATTACCAGGTGCCGTCACCCTTTTCTAGATTTTCAGATGATACTCTATTGTAGCTAAGTGCATTCGTGGATGCAAATGCTCCAAAAAAAATTTTTTGGTTGCCATGGCAACCGCAGAATTTTTTTTTCTAGGGACGGGAGACCGCCTGTTGAGCGAAGACAAAGGTGGCTTTAGTCTATGTGTTTCCTTATGTCTACTGGTAGTCCAAAAAAAAGAGTATAGTGTCAAGCTCGAAAAGCTACCGCCGTTGCCTTTTTATTTGCAATTTGCCCCGGGTATCATAGCTTACGGCCATACCTGCTTGGAACACGCCCGATCTCGTCTGCTCTCGGAAGCTAAGCAAGTGCGGGCCTGGTTAGTACTTGGATGGGAGACCGCCTGGGAATACCAGGTGCCGTAAGCCTTTTCTAGATCTTCAGATGATACTCTACTGTAGCTAAGTGCATTCGTGGATGCAAATGCTCCAAAAACCTTTTTTTGGTTGCCATGGCAACCGCAGAATTTTTTTTCTAGGGACGGGAGACCGCCTGTTGAGCGAAGACAAAGGTGGCTTTAGTCTATGTGTTTCCTTATGTCTACTGGTAGTCCAAAAAAAAGAGTATAGTGTCAAGCTCGAAAAGCTACCGCCGTTGCCTTTTTATTTGCAATTTGCCCCGGGTATCATCGCTTACGGCCATACCTGCTTGGAACACGCCCGATCTCGTCTGCTCTCGGAAGCTAAGCAAGTGCTGGCCTGGTTAGTACTTGGATGGGAGACCGCCTGGGAATACCAGGTGCCGTAAGCCTTTTCTAGATCTTCAGATGATACTCTACTGTAGCTAAGTGCATTCGTGGATGCAAATGCTCCAAAAACTTTTTTTGGTTGCCATGGCAACCGCAGATTTTTTTTTTCTAGGGACGGGAGACCGCCTGTTGAGCGAAGACAAAGGTGGCTTTAGTCTATGCGTTTCCTTATGTCTACTGGTAGTCCAAAAAAAACGTATAATACATTTATAGTGTCAAGCTCGAAAAGCTACCGCCGTTGCCTTTTTATTTGCAATTTGCCCCGGGTATCATAAACTACGGCCATACCTGCTTGGAGCACGCCCGATCTCGTCTGCTCTCGGAAGCTAAGCAAGTGCGGGCCTGGTTAGTACTTGGATGGGAGACCGCCTGGGAATACCAGGTGCCGTAAGCCTTTTCTAGATCTTCAGATGATACTCTACTGTAGCTAATTGTATTCGTGGATGCAAATGTTCCAAAAACTTTTTTTTGGTTGCCATGGCAACGGACATTCCGGTTGCCATGGCAACCGAAGAATTCTTTTTTCTAGGGACGGGAGACCGCCTGGTGAGCGAAGACAAAGGTGGCTTTAGTCTATGCGTTTCCTTATGTCTACATGTAGTCCAAAAAAAAACATATAATATAGCTATAGTGTCAAGCTCAAAAAGCTACCGCCGTTGCCTTTTTATTTGCAATTTGCACCGGGTATCATCGCTTACGGCCATACCTGCTTGGAGCACGCCCGATCTCGTCTGCTCTTGGAAGCTAAGCAAGTGCGGGCCTGGTTAGTACTTGGATGGGAGACCGCCTGGGAATACCAGGTGCCGTAAGCCTTTTCTAGATCTTCAGATGATACTCTACTGTAGCTCAGAATCAGAATCAGAATCAGAAATTGTTTATTGCCATTGTCAGTGAAATTCACAAACGTAGGAACTTGCTTCGGCGTAGGTGCAACATAAAGAAAAGGATAAAATATAAAAAATATATAAAAAGGCATGCATAAAATTAAGAATAAAATAGACTAAGATAGACTATATACAGAATGTACAGTTGGCAGATAGTGCAATGTGCAAATGAGTAGTGCAAATAGATTGTTCTTAAATAGTATTATTGTTGAAGTGACAGGTGTTACAAAGTGTTCATGAGTCCAACGGCAGAGGGAAAGAAACTGTTCTTGTGGCGGGAGGTTCTGGTCCGGATGGACCGTAGCCTCCTGCCCGAGGGGAGTGGCTCAAATAGTACGTGTCCAGGGTGAGAAGGGTCAGCTGTGATCCGACCTGCTCGTCCCCGAGTCCTGGAGACGTACAGGTCCTGGACAGATCGAAGGCTGCAGCAGATCACCTTCTCAGCAGAGCGCACAATGCGCTGTAGTCTCTGTTTGTCCCTGGCTGTGGCTCCAGCGTACCACGGTGATGGAGGAGGTGAGGATGGACTCGATGATGGCCGTGTAGAACTGCACCATCATCTGCGCCGGCAGCTTGGCTTTCCTCAGCTGCCGCCGGAAGTACATCCTCTGCTGGGCCTTCTTGATGATGGAGCTGATGGTCGGCTCCCACTTGAGGTCCTGAGTGATGGTGGTGCCAAGGAAGCGGAAAGAGTCTACGGTGGTGATGGGGGAGTCTGTCAGGGCGAGGGGGGGCAGGGGGGCTGAGACTTTCCTGAAGTCCACGATCATCTCCACTGTCTTCTGGGCGTTGAGCTCCAGGTTGTTGGTGCTGCACCAGGACACCAGCCGGTCCACCTCCCTCCTGTAGACAGACTCATCGCTGTCCGAGATGAGTCCGATGAGGGTGGTGTCGTCTGCAAACTTGATCAGTTTTACAGAGTCGTGGCTGGAGTTGCAGCAGTTGGTGTACAGGGAGAAGAGCAGAGGAGAAAGTACACAGCCCTGTGGAGTTCCTGTGTTGATAGTCCGAGTCTCTGAGACATTCTTCCCCAGCCGGACGCACTGCCTCCGGTCCGTCAGGAAGTCAGTGATCCACCTGCAGATGGAGTCAGGCACATTGAGCTGAGAGAGCTTGTCCTGGAGCAGAGCAGGGATGATGGTGTTGAATGCAGAGCTGAAGTCCACAAACAGGACCCTGGCGTAGGTTCCCGGGGAGTCCAGATGCTTCAGGATGAAGTGGAGGGCCAGGTTGATGGCGTCGTCTACAGATCTGTTGGCTCTGTAGGCGAACTGCAGACTTTGGTAGTTCCTGGCTGAGATTACCCTTGTTAAAATCCCCGAGGATGATCAACAAGGAGTCCGGAAAGTCCCGCTCCGTATTCAAAACCCGCTCCGCTAACACGCGCTGTGCCTCGTGTACGTTCGCGCATGGCGGGATGTAAACAGCGGCGAGAATGAATGAAGCGAACTCACGTGGAGAGTAGCTAAGTGCATTCGTGGATGCAAATGCTCCAAAAACTTTTTTTTGGTTACATGGCAACCGCAGAATTTTTTTTTCTAGGGACGGGAGACCGCCTGTTGAGCGAAGACAAAGGTGGCTTTAGTCTATGCATTTCCTTATGTCTACTGGTAGTCCAAAAAAAACGTATAATACATTTATAGTGTCAAGCTCAAAAAGCTACCGCCGTTGCCTTTTTATTTGCAATTTGCCCCGGGTATCATCGCTTACGGCCATATCTGCTTGGAGCAGGACCGATCTCGTCTGCTCTCGGAAGCTAAGCAAGTGCGGGCCTGGTTAGTACTTGGATGGGAGACCGCCTGGGATTACCAGGTGCCGTCACCCTTTTCTAGATTTTCAGATGATACTCTACTGTAGCTAAGTGCATTCGTGGATGCAAATGCTCCAAAAACTTTTTTTTGGCTGCCATGGCAACCGCAGAATTTTTTTTTCTAGGGACGGGAGACCGCCTGTTGAGCGAAGACAAAGGTGGCTTTAGTCTATGCGTTTCCTTATGTCTACTGGTAGTCCAAAAAAAACGTATAATACATTTATAGTGTCAAGCTCGAAAAGCTACCGCCGTTGCCTTTTTATTTGCAATTTGCCCCGGGTATCATCGCTTACGGCCATACCTGCTTGGAACACGCCCGATCTCGTCTGCTCTCGGAAGCTAAGCAAGTGCGGGCCTGGTTAGTACTTGGATGGGAGACCGCCTGGGAATACCAGGTGCCGTAAGCCTTTTCTAGATCTTCAGATGATACTCTACTGTAGCTAAGTGCATTCGTGGATGCAAATGCTCCAAAAACGTTTTTTTGGTTGCCATGGCAACCGCAGATTTTTTTTTTCTAGGGACGGGAGACCGCCTGTTGAGCGAAGACAAAGGTGGCTTTAGTCTATGCGTTTCCTTATGTCTACTGGTAGTCCAAAAAAAAGAGTATAGTGTCAAGCTCGAAAAGCTACCGCCGTTGCCTTTTTATTTGCAATTTGCCCCGGGTATCATCGCTTACGGCTATACCTGCTTGGAACATGCCCAATCTCGTCTGCTCTCGGAAGCTAAGCAAGTGCTGGCCTGGTTAGTACTTGGATGGGAGACCGCCTGGGAATACCAGGTGCCGTAAGCCTTTTCTAGATCTTCAGATGATACTCTACTGTAGCTAAGTGCATTCGTGGATGCAAATGCTCCAAAAACTTTTTTTTGGTTGCCATGGCAATGGACATTCCGGTTGCCATGGCAACCGCAGAATTTTTTTTTCTAGGGACGGGAGACCGCCTGGTGAGCGAAGACAAAGGTGGCTTTAATCTATGCGTTTCCTTATGTCTACTGGTAGTCCAAAAAAAAGAGTATAGTGTCAAGCTCGAAAAGCTACCGCCGTTGCATTTTATTTGCAATTTGCCCGGGTATCATAAACTACGGCCATACCTTCTTGGAACACGTCCGATCTCGTCTGCTCTCGGAAGCTAAGCAAGTGCGGGCCTAGTTAGTACTTGGATGGGAGACCGCCTGGGAATACCAGGTGCCGTAAGCCTTTTCTAGATTTTCAGATGATACTCTACTGTAGCTAAGTGCATTCGTGGATGCAAATGCTCCAAAAACTTTTTTTTGGTTGCCATGGCAACCGCAGAATTTTTTTTTCTAGGGACGGGAGACCGCCTGTTGAGCGAAGACAAAGGTGGCTTTAGTCTATGTGTTTCCTTATGTCTACTGGTAGTCCAAAAAAAAGAGTATAGTGTCAAGCTCGAAAAGCTACCGCCGTTGCCTTTTTATTTGCAATTTTCCCCCGGTATCATCGCTTACGGCCATACCTGCTTGGAGCACGCCCGATCTCGTCTGCTCTCGGAAGCTAAGCCAGTGCGGGCCTGGTTAGTACTTGGATGGGAGACCGCCTGGGAATACCAGGTGCCGTAAGCCTTTTCTAGATCTTCAGATGATACTCTACTGTAGCTAAGTGCATTCGTGGATGCAAATGCTCCAAAAACTTTTTTTGGTTGCCATGGCAACCGCAGAATTTTTTTTTCTAGGGACGGGAGACCGCCTGGTGAGCGAAGACAAAGGTGGCTTTAGTCTATGCGTTTCCTTATGTCTACTGGTAGTCCAAAAAAACCCATATAATATAGCTATAGTGTCAAGCTCGAAAAGCTACCGCCGTTGCCTTTTTATTTGCAATTTGCCCCGGGTATCATCGCTTATGGCCATACCTGCTTGGAACACGCCCGATCTCGTCTGCTCTCGGAAGCTAAGCAAGTGCGGGCCTGGTTAGTACTTGGATGGGAGACCGCCTGGGAATACCAGGTGCCGTAAGCCTTTTCTAGATCTTCAGATGATACTCTACTGTAGCTAAGTGCATTCGTGGATGCAAATGCTCCAAAAACTTTTTTTTGATTGCCATGGCAACCGCAGAATTTTTTTTTCTAGGGACGGGAGACCGCCTGATGAGCGAAGACAAAGGTGGCTTTAGTCTATGCGTTTCCTTATGTCTACTGGTAGTCCAAAAAAAAGAGTTTAGTGTCAAGCTCGAAAAGCTACCGCCGTTGCCTTTTTATTTGCAATTTGCCCCGGGTATCATCGCTTACGGCCATACCTGCTTGGAGCACGCCCGATCTCGTCTGCTCTTGGAAGCTAAGCAAGTGCGGGCCTGGTTAGTACTTGGATGGGAGACCGCCTGGGAATACCAGGTGCCGTAAGCCTTTTCTAGATCTTCAGATGATACTCTACTGTAGCTAAGTGCATTCGTGGATGCAAATGCTCCAAAAACTTTTTTTTGGTTGCCATGGCAACGGACATTCCGGTTGCCATGGCAACCGCAGAATTTTTTTTTCTAGGGACGGGAGACCGCCTGGTGAGCGAAGACAAAGGTGGCTTTAATCTATGCGTTTCCTTATGTCTACTGGTAGTCCAAAAAAAAAGAGTATAGTGTCAAGCTCGAAAAGCTACCGCCGTTGCCTTTTTATTTGCAATTTGCCCCGGGTATCATCGCTTACGGCCATACCTTCTTGGAACACGTCCGATCTCGTCTGCTCTCGGAAGCTAAGCAAGTGCGGGCCTAGTTAGTACTTGGATGGGAGACCGCCTGGGAATACCAGGTGCCGTAAGCCTTTTCTAGATTTTCAGATGATACTCTACTGTAGCTAAGTGCATTCGTGGATGCAAATGCTCCAAAAACTTTTTTTTGGTTGCCATGGCAACCGAAGAATTTTTTTTTCTAGGGACGGGAGACCGCCTGGTGAGCGAAGACAACGGTGGCTTTAATTTATGCGTTTCCTTATGTCTACTGGTAGTCCAAAAAAAAGAGTATAGTGTCAAGCTCGAAAAGCTACCGCCGTTGCCTTTTTATTTGCAATTTGCCCCGGGTATCATCGCTTACGGCCATACCTGCTTGGAACACGCCCGATCTCGTCTGCTCTCGGAAGCTAAGCAAGTGCAGGCCTGGTTAGTACTTGGATGGGAGACCGCCTGGGAATACCAGGTGCCGTAAGCCTTTTCTAGATCTTCAGATAATACTCTACTGTAGCTAAGTGCATTCGTGGATGCAAATGCTCCAAAAACTTTTTTTTTGGTTGCCATGGCAACGGACATTCCGGTTGCCATGGCAACCGCAGAATTTTTTTTTCTAGGGACGGGAGACCGCCTGGTGAGCGAAGAAAAAGGTGGCTTTAGTCTATGCGTTTCCTTATGTCTACTGGTAGTCCAAAAAAAACGTATAATACAGCTATAGTGTCAAGCTCGAAAAGCTACCGCCGTTGCCTTTTTGTTTGCAATTTGCCCCGGGTATCATCGCTTACGGCCATACCTGCTTGGAACACGCCCGATCTCGTCTGCTCTCGGAAGCTAAGCAAGTGCGGGCCTGGTTAGTACTTGGATGGGAGACCGCCTGGGAATACCAGGTGCCGTAAGCCTTTTCTAGATCTTCAGATGATACTCTACTGTAGCTAAATGTATTTGTGGATGCAAATGTTCCAAAACTTTTTTTGGTTGCCATGGCAACGGACATTCCGGTTGCCATGGCAACCGAATATTTTTTTTTTCTAGGGACGGGAGACCGCCTGGTGAGCGAAGACAAAGGTGGCTTTAGTCTATGCGTTTCCTTATGTCTACATGTAGTCCAAAAAAACATATAATATAGCTATAGTGTCAAGCTCGAAAAGCTACCGCCGTTGCCTTTTTATTTGCAATTTGCCCCGGGTATCATCGCTTACGGCCATACCTGCTTGGAACACGCCCTCTGTGGGAGTGGACTGCAATCAGAGTCTGGTGTGTCTGTGTGTGTGAGGAGAGGTGCTGCTGCATGGTGCAGAACAAACTTTTTGACTTTTCTTTTGGAATTTTTGGTTGTTTTTGGTGATTTGGATTTGAATTTTTTGTGTTTTGTGTGTGCTCCCCTCCCAGTGGTGACTGGGAGGTGGATTTTTTCTCTCATTTTGTTGTGTTTGTTTTAAGCAAACATGGCAGAACCCCGGATGGACCGCATGGCACTAGAAACTGGAATGGACATGACTACGAGACTGGATTCTGGGCAAGAAACGGAAATGGAATCGACTGGTGTGGACGTGAGCAAAGAAAAGGAGATCGGAAATAATATGGTGGTGAAAGAAGAAGGGAGGAGTGGAGGGAGAAGATATGAGAAAGAGCTGACTGTTTTTTTGGAGTGTGTGGGCAAAGAGCTGGGGCCGATGGTTCTCCTGAGAGCAGCGAGGAATATTTGTGGGAACATCTTGGCTTTTAGACAAATAAATAAGGAAAAATATGAATTGACTGTCTCCACTTCACAGGCGAAGGGGCGCTTGCTGGATGGCTTCCGTGTGGGGGAGACCACGGTGCATGGACGAGACATCACGGCGGATGAGCTGGTTGTTTCCTTCCTGGGGCTGCCGGCGTACATCGAGGATGAGGAGATCCTGGCGAAGCTCCTCTCCTGGGGAGTCTCTGCGGTCTCTGAGGTCAGGAGGAGAATGTGGCCAGGGACGGATGTGGCGGACGGCACGAGATTCGTGAGGGTGAGGTTCACTGACACTGTACAGTCCTTGCCATACTCTGTGCGTTTCAACACGGCCGCCGGCCCTGAATATTTCAGGGTCATTCATGACAGGCAGGTTCGGGTGTGTAGGGGGTGCCTGCAGCCTGACCATGTGTTGCGTGACTGCCCGGACTTTCTGTGCAGGAACTGTGGGGGACAGGGACACTATGCAAGGGAGTGCACTGAGCCTAGGGCACCGAAATGCAGGGAGTGCCGCATGTTCGCACATTTGTGTCCATGCAGAGACGAGGAGAGCGGAGAAAAGGGGGAGCAAAACTCGGCTGGCGGTGAGCACAGTGGTGGGCCATCAGAGGCGGCCTCAAAGGGGCTCACCTTACGGCGGTCGTCCAGCAGTGCAGTGTCGGATGGAATAGTTCCCGGCACTGGGGCGCCTGAGAAAGAGGGGGCAGGAGAGTCTGTTCCTCGCCCTACCCTTGATCAGGGGGAGGGGGCATCGAGGGGCTCTACTCCCAATGCCAGGGCAGCGGCGGCTGAACCAGGGAGGAGGGTGGATGTGGAGCTGGTTCCACATTCTACCTCCAAAGCGGGGGAGGTGGCTCCTGGTGCGAGCCATACTCCGAAGCCGGGTGATATTGAGAGAGGGCGTGGCGTATCTGCACAGCCTCAGAGGAAACGCTCGCAATCCAGGCGAGCCAAATCCTCGCAGGACAGCGCTGCTGCAAAATGTGCCCTAGCACCAGATGGGCAAGATATGGCGGGAGCCACAGATAGAGTCTCTTTCACCCCTCCTAATTCCGCTGCCTTCACACTTACTGATTTGGATAATGATGACTTGATGATTTTTGAGACGGCCGAGATTAAAAAACGCCAGATTGAGGGCGAAGTTGTCAGGGGTAGACTGAAGAAATCTAAATGAAATGGCAGTCATTACACTCACTTCGCTCCTCATGACTTGTTTTGCTCTCCTCTCTGTCAATGCAGGTGGACTAAAGAGCCTTGAACGAGTGCACAGGGTGCTTGGTGCGAGTCGCTGGGACGTTCTGTGCATTCAGGAGACAGGCTGGGACCAGGCATTTGTGCAGACTGTTGAGGAAATGAATGTGGGCTCCCTGTACTGCGCCCGGGGCTCAGGGCACTCCAGGGGGGTGGCCACGATAGTCAAAGCGGGGTTTTTGGGACAACCGAGTGTAGTATGTGCGGACACGGGTGGACGTTTTATTGTTTTAGATTTTGATGGGGCACTAAATTTTCGCCTGATAAATATCCATGCGCCAAATGACGATCTTGAGAGGAGGGTTTTTTTCCAGCGTGTATTTTTGTATGTGAATGATAGGTCTGTTCTAATGGGTGATTTTAACATGGTGTTGGGGCACTGGGATGTAGGGTGCAATAATGTGTTTAGGGATGACGTAAGCAGGACTTTTTTGGTGGACTCTGCTCGCACATTTAATATGACGGAGGTGTGGAGGAGTCTTCACCCCAAAACAAGGAGCTTCTCAAGACAACAGGTTGTAAGGGGTATTTTAAAGCAGTCACGGCTCGACATGTGTTTTATGTCGAGCTCTCTTGTCGGACATCTGGGCGGTGCGGAGTACACATGGTCGGGCTGCAGTGATCACTCTCCCCTTTCGGTCAGTCTCTCTCTCACAGGGGGCAAACGGAATGGGGGTTTGTGGGTCTTGAACGGCTCGATATTGAATGATGAAAAATTTGTAAAGAAAATGAATAACCTCTTTGATTGTTTTGAGGAGGAGATGGAGGTCCAGGAGAGCCTGATTGACTGGTGGGAGACTGCAAAAGAGAGGATCAAGAAACTTTCTATTAATTATTGTAAACATAAACGGTGGGTTGAGTCTGTGGAGGAGACGACTTTGAGGCGGAGGTTGCAGCACCTCAGTGCTGCTGCCGCGTCCCAGCCAGGTCTAGTGGATCCTGAGTTTCTGAAGCTAAAATCTGACATTGAACTCATAGAGCAGAGGAAATGTAAAGGTGCCATTTTGAGGGCTAAGGCCCGGCAGTTGACGGAGAGAGATCGACTGCCTTTTTTTTCGGATTGGAAAAAAGAAAACAATCTAAAATGTTTATTGAAAAACTTAAGAATTGTGACCGTCAGGAGGTGTCTGATCAGAGTATTATTATGGAGATGGCTCAGGCATATTATGAGGGGCTTCTTAGCACCCAAGGGGTGTCTCGGGTGGCATTGGAGACTGTGTCTGAGGCCTTGGAGGCCCGGCTAAGCCGAAGTGACAGCGACAGCTGTGATAGACCCATCTCGTGAGAGGAGATTGAATTGGCTATCTGTGGACTCAACTGGGGCTAGTGCCCTGGTCAGGATGGCCTTACTGCTGAATTCTTTAAAGCTTTCAGTGGACGGTTGGCTCCCATTCTACATGTTTTGTTTTTGGATTTTAAGCTTCACAACAGGGTGTCTAGATCATTTGCCATTGGTGTAATTACGCTTTTGTTCAAAAAGGGAGAGAAGGACAATTTAGAAAATTACAGGCCCATTAGCCTTTTGAACTGTGATTATAAGATCCTGGCTAAAGTTTTAGCCACCAGACTTAAAAAGGTCATTGGAAGTGTGGTCGGACCGTCACAGGCTTACAGTGTTCCGGGCAGAGACATAGCTGATACAATCCTTTCAATAAAATACTTTTTGAAAGAAATGCATCAGACTGGTGGTATACATGTCAGTGTAGATTTTAATAAAGCCTTTGACAGGGTAGAACATGAATTTTTATGGTGCATATTGGGTAAGTTGGGTTTTGGGGAGGAGTTTATTAGCTGGCTGCGTTTACTGTATGTTTCAGGTGAGAGTCGAGTTAAATGTAATGGAATGTTGACAGGAAATTTCAAAATCACCAGGTCCATTCGTCAGGGTTGTCCGCTTTCTGCTTTACTGTACAGCATAGTGGCGGAGCCTTTGGCAGCCCTCATAAGAAGGAATACAGAAGTGAGGGGCATTGTGTCACCGGCAGGTAACGAACATAAGATTTTTCAATTTGCAGACGACACTAATTTACTGGTGAGGGATAGGGCAAGTTTAGAAGCGGCATTTCGTGAGCTGAATCTTTATTGCCTGGCTTCAGGAGCTCAAATAAATTTTGAGAAGACGACTCTGGCCTTTTGTGGCAGTGTAGTCCCATTTCGCACTGGTGGGAATATGAAAGAGGCAGGGGACTCATACAGGGTACTGGGTGTGCTCCTGGGCAAAGATGAAGCGTCGTGTAGGGATGAACTTTGGGATACGTTGGTTAAAAAAATTATAAATGTACTTAATTAGTGGAAATTGCGTTTTTTGACTCTGAAGGGTAGAGTACTAGTGATAAATTCGCTATGTGTGTCCAAACTCGTGCCAGCGCTAACCGTTTTGATTTTCGGCGCAATAGCAAACAAGCTCAGTATTGCCTTTAGCCATTTTATTTGGAAAAGGGAGAAGGGCTTAAGTGGCCCATAATGTCCTCATCAGAGACTATGACAGAGGTGGGTTGAAGCTAGTGGATCTTGTTCTGAAAAACTTCTCCCTCAAGATAAAATTAATCAGAAAGTTTCTGGACCCGACTGCAGGGCTCCATGGAAGGACTTTTGTTGGCTGCATTGATAAAGTAGGAGGCTTTGGTGTTTTTGGCCTCTGTCAAAGCCGGCGGTGTCAGCACTGGCTGCGCTGCCCCGCCGACAGGGAGATGTGGCAGGCGTGGCGGATGCTGAGGCCAGCGGCGGTCGCAGTCCCAGCCTCGTCCTGGCAGGTTGGGAGGTTGCCACTCGGCTAAATCCGGACCTTCTGTCCAGTCCATCAGGGCCCAGAGAGTGTGTATACAGCGAAATATTTGAGAGAGCCGGGTACAAATGTGTGGGGGATTTATTTAATAAGGATTGTTCTTTTGATTTGGACCAGATTAGGAGGTGCTTGTGGTGTCAGGAGTGCCCTTCCGCAAGAGCCCAGTGACAAATCTTTTATGCAATTTGGCTTTAAATGTGAGGGTCAAGTGGGGGTCCATCTGGGGGAGGACTCTCATGTCCTGGGGATTCTGCCTCTGAGGGGAACAACCAACATGGGGGTTTCAATTTCAAAGTGTGGATGGGAGGGACCGTTTGGAAGATGCTGACCGAATTGAGCACCCGAGCCTGTTATGTGTTGATTACCTCTGTTGTGTTTAGCGCGGCGGCTGAGGACCACGTGGTCACGAACATTCCCCACGAACAACATCGCATCCATCTGGGCTCACACGTTTGATTGGTGCATTCCACACATAGCGGGTAATTTTGACTTTAAATTGAAACACAGAATCATATTTACATGCATACGCCTACACGCCATCAACCCGACGGAGTATGGCAGACAGTGCCCGGTGTGCGGTGGGCCCCCTGAGGACCTACTCCATCTGGTCATCGAAAGTGTCCTGTCGTCGGCGTTTCTGGGTCCTGGTCCAAGACCTCCTGGCCGGAGACTGAATTGGAGTCTCCCACGCCGGCGCCTGGGGGAGTGACCAGGAGGCCTGGTCTCTCCTATTCGGGATCGGACAGCGGCGCCCTGGAGCCAATCATCATCTCGCAAACCTGCTCCTCTCCATAGCCCGGTATACCATCTTCAACGCCCGAAACAGCCGTCTTTACGACGGTCGTACCGAACACGCCCGATCTCGTCTGCTCTCGGAAGCTAAGAAAGTGCGGGCCTGGTTAGTACTTGGATAGGAGACCGCCAGGGAATACCAGGTGCCGTAAGCCTTTTCTAGATCTTCAGATGATACTCTACTGTAGCTAAGTGCATTCGTGGATGCAAATGTTCTAAAACTTTTTTTGTTGCCATGGCAACGGACATTCCGGTTGCCATGGCAACCGAAGAATTTTTTTTCTGGGGATGAAGACCGCCTGGTGAGCAAAGACAAAGGTGGCTTTAGTCTATGCGTTTCCTTATGTCTACTGGTAGTCCAAAAAATGTATAATACAGCTATAGTGTCAAGCTCAAAGCTACCGCCGTTGCCTTTTATTTGCAATTTGCCCCGGGTATCATCGCTTACGGCCATACCTGCTTGGAACACGCCCGATCTCGTCTGCTCTCTGAAGCTAAGCAAGTGCGGGCCTGGTTAGTACGTGGATGGGAGACCGCATGGGAATACAAGGTGCCGTAAGCCTTTACTAGATCTTCAGATGATACTCTACTGTAGCTAAGTGCATTCGTGGATGAAAATGCTCCAATAACATTATATTGTTTGCCATGGCAACCGCAGAATTTTTTTTTTCTTCGGACGGGAGACCGCCTGTTGAGCGAAGACAAAGGTGGCTTTAGTCTATGCGTTTCCTTATGTCTACTGGTAGTCCAAAAAAAACGTATAATACATTTATAGTGTCAAGCTCGAAAAGCTACCGCCATTGCCTTTTTATTTGCAATTTGCCCCGGGTATCATCGCTTACGGCCATACCTGCTTGGAACACGCCCGATCTCGTCTGCTCTCGGAAGCTAAGCAAGTGGGCCTGGTTAGTACTTGGATGGGAGACCGCCTGGGAATACCAGGTGCCGTAAGCCTTTTCTAGATCTTCAGATGATACTCTACTGTAGCTAATTGTATTCGTGGATGCAAATGTTCCAAACACTTTTTTTTGGTTGCCATGGCAATGGACATTCCGGTTGCCATGGCAACCGAATAATTTTTTTTTCTAGGGACGGGAGACCGCCTGGTGAGCGAAGACAAAGGTGGCTTTAGTCTATGCGTTTCCTTATGTCTACATGTAGTCCAAAAAAAAACATATAATATAGCTATAGTGTCAAGCTCAAAAAGCTACCGCCGTTGCCTTTTTATTTGCAATTTGCACCGGGTATCATCGCTTACGGCCATACCTGCTTGGAGCACGCCCGATCTCGTCTGCTCTTGGAAGCTAAGCAAGTGCGGGCCTGGTTAGTACTTGGATGGGAGACCGCCTGGGAATACCAGGTGCCGTAAGCCTTTTCTAGATCTTCAGATGATACTCTACTGTAGCTAAGTGCATTCGTGGATGCAAATGCTCCAAAAGCTTTTTGGTTACATGGCAACCACAGAATTTTTTTTTCTAGGGACGGGAGACCGCCTGGTGAGCGAAGACAAAGGTGGCTTTAGTCTATGCGTTTCCTTATGTCTACTGGTAGTCCAAAAAAAACTTATAATACATTTATAGTGTCAAGCTCGAAAAGCTACCGCCGTTGCCTTTTTATTTGCAATTTGCCCCGGGTATCATCGCTTACGGCCATACCTGCTTGGAGCACGCCCGATCTCGTCTGCTCTCGGAAGCTAAGCAAGTGCGGGCCTGGTTAGTACTTGGATGGGAGACCGCCTGGGATTACCAGGTGCCGTCACCCTTTTCTAGATTTTCAGATGATACTCTATTGTAGCTAAGTGCATTCGTGGATGCAAATGCTCCAAAAACTTTTTTTTGGTTGCCATGGCAACCGCAGAATTTTTTTTTCTAGGGACGGGAGACCGCCTGTTGAGCGAAGACAAAGGTGGCTTTAGTCTATGTGTTTCCTTATGTCTACTGGTAGTCCAAAAAAAAAGAGTATAGTGTCAAGCTCGAAAAGCTACCGCCGTTGACTTTTTATTTGCAATTTGCCCCGGGTATCATCGCTTACGGCCATACCTGCTTGGAACACGCCCGATCTCGTCTGCTCTCGGAAGCTAAGCAAGTGCGGGCCTGGTTAGTACTTGGATGGGAGACCGCCTGGGAATACCAGGTGCCGTAAGCCTTTTCTAGATCTTCAGATGATACTCTACTGTAGCTAAGTGCATTCGTGGATGCAAATGCTCCAAAAAAATTTTTTTGGTTGCCATGGCAACCGCAGAATTTTTTTTTCTAGGGACGGGAGACCGCCTGTTGAGCGAAGACAAAGGTGGCTTTAGTCTATGCGTTTCCTTATGTCTACTGGTAGTCCAAAAAAAAAAGAGTATAGTGTCAAGCTCGAAAAGCTACCGCCGTTGCCTTTTTATTTGCAATTTGCCCCGGGTATCATCGCTACGGCCATACCTGCTTGGAACACGCCCGATCTCGTCTGCTCTCGGAAGCTAAGCAAGTGCTGGCCTGGTTAGTACTTGGATGGGAGACCGCCTGGGAATACCAGGTGCCGTAAGCCTTTTCTAGATCTTCAGATGATACTCTACTGTAGCTAAGTGCATTCGTGGATGCAAATGCTCCAAAAAAAATTTTTTGGTTGCCATGGCAACCGCAGAATTTTTTTTTCTAGGGACGGGAGACCGCCTGTTGAGCGAAGACAAAGGTGGCTTTAGTCTATGCGTTTCCTTATGTCTACTGGTAGTCCAAAAAAAACGTATAATACATTTATAGTGTCAAGCTCGAAAAGCTACCGCCATTGCCTTTTTATTTGCAATTTGTCCCGGGTATCATCGCTTACGGCCATACCTGCTTGGAGCACGCCCGATCTCGTCTGCTCTCGGAAGCTAAGCAAGTGCGGGCCTGGTTAGTACTTGGATGGGAGACCGCCTGGGAATACCAGGTGCCGTAAGCCTTTTCTAGATCTTCAGATGATACTCTACTGTAGCTAATTGTATTCGTGGATGCAAATGTTCCAAAAACTTTTTTTTGGTTGCCATGGCAACGGACATTCCGGTTGCCATGGCAACCGCAGAACTTTTTCTAGGGACGGAGACCGCCTGGTGAGCGAAGACAAAGGTGGCTTTAGTCTATGCGTTTCCTTATGTCTACATGTAGTCCAAAAAAAAACATATAATATAGCTATAGTGTCAAGCTCAAAAAGCTACCGCCGTTGCCTTTTTATTTGCAATTTGCACCGGGTATCATCGCTTACGGCCATACCTGCTTGGAGCACGCCCGATCTCGTCTGCTCTTGGAAGCTAAGCAAGTGCGGGCCTGGTTAGTACTTGGATGGGAGACCGCCTGGGAATACCAGGTGCCGTAAGCCTTTTCTAGATCTTCAGATGATACTCTACTGTAGCTCAGAATCAGAATCAGAATCAGAAATTGTTTATTGCCATTGTCAGTGAAATTCACAAACGTAGGAACTTGCTTCGGCGTAGGTGCAACATAAAGAAAAGGATAAAATATAAAAAATATATAAAAAGGCATGCATAAAATTAAGAATAAAATAGACTAAGATAGACTATATACAGAATGTACAGTTGGCAGATAGTGCAATGTGCAAATGAGTAGTGCAAATAGATTGTTCTTAAATAGTATTATTGTTGAAGTGACAGGTGTTACAAAGTGTTCATGAGTCCAACGGCAGAGGGAAAGAAACTGTTCTTGTGGCGGGAGGTTCTGGTCCGGATGGACCGTAGCCCTCCTGCCCGAGGGGAGTGGCTCAAATAGTACGTGTCCAGGGTGAGAAGGGTCAGCTGTGATCCGACCTGCTCGTCCCCGAGTCCTGGAGACGTACAGGTCCTGGACAGATGGAAGGCTGCAGCCGATCACCTTCTCAGCAGAGCGCACAATGCGCTGTAGTCTCTGTTTGTCCCTGGCTGTGGCTCCAGCGTACCACACGGTGATGGAGGAGGTGAGGATGGACTCGATGATGGCCGTGTAGAACTGCACCATCATCTGCGCCGGCAGCTTGGCTTTCCTCAGCTGCCGCAGGAAGTACATCCTCTGCTGGGCCTTCTTGATGATGGAGCTGATGGTCGGCTCCCACTTGAGGTCCTGAGTGATGGTGGTGCCAAGGAAGCGGAAAGAGTCTACGGTGGTGATGGGGGAGTCTGTCAGGGCGAGGGGGCAGGGGGGCTGAGACTTTCCTGAAGTCCACGATCATCTCCACTGTCTTCTGGGCGTTGAGCTCCAGGTTGTTGGTGCTGCACCAGGACACCAGCCGGTCCACCTCCCTCCTGTAGACAGACTCATCGCTGTCCGAGATGAGTCCGATGAGGGTGGTGTCGTCTGCAAACTTGATCAGTTTTACAGAGTCGTGGCTGGAGTTGCAGCAGTTGGTGTACAGGGAGAAGAGCAGAGGAGAAAGTACACAGCCCTGTGGAGTTCCTGTGTTGATAGTCCGAGTCTCTGAGACATTCTTCCCCAGCCGGACGCACTGCCTCCGGTCCGTCAGGAAGTCAGTGATCCACCTGCAGATGGAGTCAGGCACATTGAGCTGAGAGAGCTTGTCCTGGAGCAGAGCAGGGATGATGGTGTTGAATGCAGAGCTGAAGTCCACAAACAGGACCCTGGCGTAGGTTCCCGGGGAGTCCAGATGCTTCAGGATGAAGTGGAGGGCCAGGTTGATGGCGTCGTCTACAGATCTGTTGGCTCTGTAGGCGAACTGCAGACTTTGGTAGTTCCTGGCTGAGATTACCCTTGTTAAAATCCCCGAGGATGATCAACAAGGAGTCCGGAAAGTCCCGCTCCGTATTCAAAACCCGCTCCGCTAACACGCGCTGTGCCTCGTGTACGTTCGCGCATGGCGGGATGTAAACAGCGGCGAGAATGAATGAAGCGAACTCACGTGGAGAGTAGCTAAGTGCATTCGTGGATGCAAATGCTCCAAAAACTTTTTTTTGGTTACATGGCAACCGCAGAATTTTTTTTTCTAGGGACGGGAGACCGCCTGTTGAGCGAAGACAAAGGTGGCTTTAGTCTATGCGTTTCCTTATGTCTACTGGTAGTCCAAAAAAAACGTATAATACATTTATAGTGTCAAGCTCGAAAAGCTACCGCCGTTGCCTTTTTATTTGCAATTTGCCCCGGGTATCATCGCTTACGGCCATATCTGCTTGGAGCAGGACCGATCTCGTCTGCTCTCGGAAGCTAAGCAAGTGCGGGCCTGGTTAGTACTTGGATGGGAGACCGCCTGGGATTACCAGGTGCCGTCACCCTTTTCTAGATTTTCAGATGATACTCTACTGTAGCTAAGTGCATTCGTGGATGCAAATGCTCCAAAACTTTTTTTTGGTTGCCATGGCAACCGCAGAATTTTTTTTTCTAGGGACGGGAGACCGCATGGTGAGCGAAGACAAAGGTGGCTTTAGTCTATGCGTTTCCTTATGTCTACTGGTAGTCCAAAAAAAACGTATAATACATTTATAGTGTCAAGCTCGAAAAGCTACCGCCGTTGCCTTTTTATTTGCAATTTGCCCCGGGTATCATCGCTTACGGCCATACCTGCTTGGAACACGCCCGATCTCGTCTGCTCTCGGAAGCTAAGCAAGTGCGGGCCTGGTTAGTACTTGGATGGGAGACCGCCTGGGAATACCAGGTGCCGTAAGCCTTTTCTAGATCTTCAGATGATACTCTACTGTAGCTAAGTGCATTCGTGGATGCAAATGCTCCAAAAACTTTTTTTGGTTGCCATGGCAACCGCAGAATTTTTTTTTCTAGGGACGGGAGACCGCCTGTTGAGCGAAGACAAAGGTGGCTTTAGTCTATGCGTTTCCTTATGTCTACTGGTAGTCCAAAAAAAAGAGTATAGTGTCAAGCTCGAAAAGCTACCGCCGTTGCCTTTTTATTTGCAATTTGCCCCGGGTATCATCGCTTACGGCTATACCTGCTTGGAACATGCCCAATCTCGTCTGCTCTCGGAAGCTAAGCAAGTGCTGGCCTGGTTAGTACTTGGATGGGAGACCGCCTGGGAATACCAGGTGCCGTAAGCCTTTTCTAGATCTTCAGATGATACTCTACTGTAGCTAAGTGCATTCGTGGATGCAAATGCTCCAAAAAACTTTTTTTTGGTTGCCATGGCAATGGACATTCCGGTTGCCATGGCAACCGCAGAATTTTTTTTTCTAGGGACGGGAGACCGCCTGGTGAGCGAAGACAAAGGTGGCTTTAATCTATGCGTTTCCTTATGTCTACTGGTAGTCCAAAAAAAAGAGTATAGTGTCAAGCTCGAAAAGCTACCGCCGTTGCCTTTTTATTTGCAATTTGCCCCGGGTATCATCGCTTACGGCCATACCTGCTTGGAACACGCCCGATCTCGTCTGCTCTCGGAAGCTAAGCAAGTGCGGGCCTGGTTAGTACTTGGATGGGAGACCGCCTGGGAATACCAGGTGCCGTAAGCCTTTTCTAGATCTTCAGATGATACTCTACTGTAGCTAAGTGCATTCGTGGATGCAAATGCTCCAAAAACTTTTTTTTGGTTGCCATGGCAACCGCAGAATTTTTTTTTCTAGGGACGGGAGACCGCCTGGTGAGCGAAGACAAAGGTGGCTTTAATCTATGCGTTTCCTTATGTCTACTGGTAGTCCAAAAAAAAAAAAGAGTATAGTGTCAAGCTCAGCTACCGCCGTTGCCTTTTTATTTGCAATTTGCCCCGGTTATCATCGCGAACGGCCATACCTGCTTGGAACACGCCCGATCTCGTCTGCTCTCGGAAGCTAAGCAAGTGCGGGCCTGGTTAGTACTTGGATGGGAGACCGCCTGGGAATACCAGGTGCCGTAAGCCTTTTCTAGATCTTCAGATGATACTCTACTGTAGCTAAGTGCATTCGTGGATGCAAATGCTCCAAAACTTTTTTTTGGTTGCCATGGCAACCGCAGAATTTTTTTTTCTAGGGACGGGAGACCGCCTGGTGAGCGAAGACAAAGGTGGCTTTAGTCTATGCGTTTCCTTATGTCTACTGGTAGTCCAAAAAAACCCATATAATATAGCTATAGTGTCAAGCTCGAAAAGCTACCGCCGTTGCCTTTTTATTTGCAATTTGCCCCGGGTATCATCGCTTACGGCCATACCTGCTTGGAACACGCCCGATCTCGTCTGCTCTCGGAAGCTAAGCAAGTGCGGGCCTGGTTAGTACTTGGATGGGAGACCGCCTGGGAATACCAGGTGCCGTAAGCCTTTTCTAGATCTTCAGATGATACTCTACTGTAGCTAAGTGCATTCGTGGATGCAAATGCTCCAAAAACTTTTTTTTGGTTGCCATGGCAACCGCAGAATTTTTTTTTCTAGGGACGGGAGACCGCATGGTGAGCGAAGACAAAGGTGGCTTTAGTCTATGCGTTTCCTTATGTCTACTGGTAGTCCAAAAAAAACGTATAATACATTTATAGTGTCAAGCTCGAAAAGCTACCGCCGTTGCCTTTTTATTTGCAATTTGCCCCGGGTATCATCGCTTACGGCCATACCTGCTTGGAACACGCCCGATCTCGTCTGCTCTCGGAAGCTAAGCAAGTGCGGGCCTGGTTAGTACTTGGATGGGAGACCGCCTGGGAATACCAGGTGCCGTAAGCCTTTTCTAGATCTTCAGATGATACTCTACTGTAGCTAAGTGCATTCGTGGATGCAAATGCTCCAAACATTTTTTTTGGTTGCCATGGCAATGGACATTCCGGTTGCCATGGCAACCGCAGAATTTTTTTTTTCTAGGGACGGGAGACCGCATGGTGAGCGAAGACAAAGGTGGCTTTAGTCTATGCGTTTCCTTATGTCTACTGGTAGTCCAAAAAAAACGTATAATACATTTATAGTGTCAAGCTCGAAAAGCTACCGCCGTTGCCTTTTTATTTGCAATTTGCCCCGGATATCATCGCCTACGGCCATACCTGCTTGGAACACGCCCGATCTCGTCTGCTCTCGGAAGCTAAGCAAGTGCGGGCCTGGTTAGTACTTGGATGGGAGACCGCCTGGGAATACCAGGTGCCGTAAGCCTTTTCTAGATCTTCAGATGATACTCTACTGTAGCTAAGTGCATTCGTGGATGCAAATGCTCCAAAAAAATTTTTTTGGTTGCCATGGCAACCGCAGAATTTTTTTTTCTAGGGACGGGAGACCGCCTGGTGAGCGAAGACAAAGGTGGCTTTAGTCTATGCGTTTCCTTATGTCTACTGGTAGTCCAAAAAAAAAAGAGTATAGTGTCAAGCTCGAAAAGCTACCGCCGTTGCCTTTTTATTTGCAATTTGCCCCGGGTATCATCGCTTACGGCCATACCTGCTTGGAACACGCCCGATCTCGTCTGCTCTCGGAAGCTAAGCAAGTGCGGGCCTGGTTAGTACTTGGATGGGAGACCGCCTGGGAATACCAGGTGCCGTGAGTCTATTCTAGATCTTCAGATGATACTCTACTGTAGCTAAGTGCATTCGTGGATGCAAATGCTCCAAAAACTTTTTTTTGGTTGCCATGGCAATGGACATTCCGGTTGCCATGGCAACCGCAGAATTTTTTTTTCTAGGGACGGGAGACCGCCTGTTGAGCGAAGACAAAGGTGGCTTTAGTCTATGCGTTTCCTTATGTCTACTGGTAGTCCAAAAAAAACGTATAATACATTTATAGTGTCAAGCTCGAAAAGCTACCGCCGTTGCCTTTTTATTTGCAATTTGCCCCGGTATCATCGCCACGGCCATACCTGCTTGGAACACGCCCGATCTCGTCTGCTCTCGGAAGCTAAGCAAGTGCGGGCCTGGTTAGTACTTGGATGGGAGACCGCCTGGGAATACCAGGTGCCGTAAGCCTTTTCTAGATCTTCAGATGATACTCTACTGTAGCTAAGTGCATTCGTGGATGCAAATGCTCCAAAAATTTTTTGGTTGCCATGGCAACCGCAGAATTTTTTTTTCTAGGGACGGGAGACCGCCTGTTGAGCGAAGACAAAGGTGGCTTTAGTCTATGCATTTCCTTATGTCTACTGGTAGTCCAAAAACCATATAATATAGCTATAGTGTCAAGCTCAGCTACCGCCGTTGCCTTTTATTTGCAATTTGCCCCGGTATCATCGCTACGGCCATACCTGCTTGGAACACGCCCGATCTCGCCTGCTCGGAAGCTAAGCCAGTGCGGGCCTGGTTAGTACTTGGATGGGAGACCGCCTGGGAATACCAGGTGCCGTAAGCCTTTTCTAGATCTTCAGATGATACTCTACTGTAGCTAAGTGCATTCGTGGATGCAAATGCTCCAAAACTTTTTTTGGTTGCCATGGCAAACGCATAATTTTATTTTATAGGTACGGTAGACCGCCTGTTGAGCGAAGACAAAGGTGGCTTTAGTCTATGCGTTTCCTTATGTCTACTGGTAGTCCAAAAAAACCCATATAATATAGCTATAGTGTCAAGCTCAAAGCTACCGCCGTTGCCTTTTTATTTGCAATTTGCCCCGGGTATCATCGCCTACGGCCATACCTGCTTGGAACACGCCCGATCTCGTCTGCTCTCGGAAGCTAAGCAAGTGCGGGCCTGGTTAGTACTTGGATGGGAGACCGCCTGGGAATACCAGGTGCCGTTAGCCTTGTCGAGATCTTCAGATGATACTCTACTGTAGCTAAGTGTATTCGTGGATGCAAATGCTCCAAAACTTTTTTTTGCTGCCATGGCAACCGAATAATTTTTTTTTCTAGGGACGGGAGACCGCCTGGTGAGTGAAGACAAAGGTGGCTTTAGTCTATGCGTTTCCTTATGTCTACTGGTAGTCCAAAAACCCATATAATATAGTTATAGTGTCAAGCTCAAAGCTACCGCCGTTGCCTTTTTATTTGCAATTTGCCCGGGTATCATCGCTTACGGCCATACCTGCTTGGAACACGCCCGATCTCGTCTGCTCTCGGAAGCTAAGCAAGTGCGGGCCTGGTTAGTACTTGGATGGGAGACCGCCTGGGAATACCAGGTGCCGTAAGCCTTTTCTAGATCTTCAGATGATACTCTACTGTAGCTAAGTGCATTCGTGGATGCAAATGCTCCAAAAACTTTTTTTGGTTGCCATGGCAACCGCAGAATTTTTTTTTCTAGGGACGGGAGACCGCCTGGTGAGCGAAGACAAAGGTGGCTTTAGTCTATGCGTTTCCTTATGTCTACTGGTAGTCCAAAAAAAACGTATAATACATTTATAGTGTCAAGCTCGAAAAGCTACCGCCGTTGCCTTTTTATTTGCAATTTGCCCCGGGTATCATCGCTTACGGCCATACCTGCTTGGAACACGCCCGATCTCGTCTGCTCTTGGAAGCTAAGCAAGTGCGGGCCTGGTTAGTACTTGGATGGGAGACCGCCTGGGAATACCAGGTGCCGTAAGCCTTTTCTAGATCTTCAGATGATACTCTACTGTAGCTAAGTGCATTCGTGGATGCAAATGCTCCAAAACTTTTTTTTGGTTGCCATGGCAATGGACATAACTGTTGCCATGGCAACCGCAGAATTTTTTTTTCTAGGGACGGGAGACCGCCTGGTGAGCGAAGACAAAGGTGGCTTTAATCTATGCGTTTCCTTATGTCTACTGGTAGTCCAAAAAAAAGAGTATAGTGTCAAGCTCGAAAAGCTACCGCCGTTGCCTTTTTATTTGCAATTTGCCCCGGGTATCATCGCTTACGGCCATACCTGCTTGGAACACGCCCGATCTCGTCTGCTCTCGGAAGCTAAGCAAGTGTGGGCCTGGTTAGTACTTGGATGGGAGACCGCCTGGGAATACCAGGTGCCGTAAGCCTTTTCTAGATTTTCAGATGATACTCTACTGTAGCTAAGTGCATTCGTGGATGCAAATGCTCCAAAAAAAATTTTTTGGTTGCCATGGCAACCGCAGAATTTTTTTTTCTAGGGACGGGAGACCGCATGGTGAGCGAAGACAAAGGTGGCTTTAGTCTATGCGTTTCCTTATGTCTACTGGTAGTCCAAAAAAAACGTATAATACATTTATAGTGTCAAGCTCGAAAAGCTACCGCCGTTGCCTTTTTATTTGCAATTTTCCCCCGGTATCATCGCTTACGGCCATACCTGCTTGGAACACGCCCGATCTCGTCTGCTCTCGGAAGCTAAGCAAGTGCGGGCCTGGTTAGTACTTGGATGGGAGACCGCCTGGGAATACCAGGTGCCGTGAGCCTTTTCTAGATCTTCAGATGATACTCTACTGTAGTTAAGTGCATTCGTGGATGCAAATGCTCCAAAAACTTTTTTGTGGTTGCCATGGCAACGGAAATTCCGGTTGCCATGGCAACCGCAGAATTTTTTTTTCTAGGGACGGGAGACCGCCTGTTGAGCGAAGACAAAGGTGGCTTTAGTCTATGCGTTTCCTTATGTCTACTGGTAGTCCAAAAAAACCCATATAATATAGCTATAGTGTCAAGCTCGAAAAGCTACTGCCGTTGCCTTTTTATTTGCAATTTGCCCCGGGTATCATCGCTTACGGCCATACCTGCTTGGAACACGCCCGATCTCGTCTGCTCTCGGAAGCTAAGCCAGTGCGGGCCTGGTTAGTACTTGGATGGGAGACCGCCTGGGAATACCAGGTGCCGTAAGCCTTTTCTAGATCTTCAGATGATACTCTACTGTAGCTAAGTGCATTCGTGGATGCAAATGCTCCAAAACTTTTTTTTGGTTGCCATGGCAACCGCAGAATTTTTTCTAGGGACGGAGACCGCCTGTTGAGCGAAGACAAAGGTGGCTTTAGTCTATGCGTTTCCTTATGTCTACTGGTAGTCCAAAAAAACCCATATAATATAGCTATAGTGTCAAGCTCGAAAAGCTACCGCCGTTGCCTTTTTATTTGCAATTTGCCCCGGGTATCATCGCTTACGGCCATATCTGCTTGGAACACGCCCGATCTCGTCTGCTCTCGGAAGCTAAGCAAGTGCGGGCCTGGTTAGTACTTGGATGGGAGACCGCCTGGGAATACCAGGTGCCGTAAGCCTTTTCTAGATCTTCAGATGATACTCTACTGTAGCTAAGTGCATTCGTGGATGCAAATGCTCCAAAACTTTTTAATTGTTGACATGGCAACCGCAGAATTTTTTTTTCTAGGGACGGAGACCGCCTGTTGAGCGAAGACAAAGGTGGCTTTAGTCTATGCGTCCTTATGTCTACTGGTAGTCCAAAAAAAAGAGTATAGTGTCAAGCTCGAAAAGCTACCGCCGTTGCCTTTTTATTTGCAATTTGCCCCAGGTATCATCGCTTACGGCCATACCTGCTTGGAACACGCCCGATCTCGTCTGCTCTCGGAAGCTAAGCAAGTGCAGGCCTGGTTAGTACTTGGATGGGAGACCGCCTGGGAATACCAGGTGCCGTAAGCCTTTTCTAGATCTTCAGATGATACTCTACTGTAGCTAAGTGCATTCGTGGATGCAAATGCTTCAAAAACTTTTTTTGGTTGCCATGGCAACCGCAGAATTTTTTTTTCTAGGGACGGGAGACTGCATGTTGAGCGAAGACAAAGGTGGCTTTAGTCTATTCGTTTCCATATCTCTACTGGTAGTCCAAAAATAAATTATAATAGATTTATAGTGTCAAGCTCAAAGCTACCGCCGTTGACTTTTTATTTGCAATTTGCCCCGGGTATCATCGCTCACGGCCATACCTGCTTGGAACACGCCCGATCTCGTCTGCTCTCGGAAGCTAAGCAAGTGCGGGCCTGGTTAGTACTTGGATGGGAGACCGCCTGGGAATACCAGGTGCCGTAAGCCTTTTCTAGATCTTCAGATGATACTCTACTGTAGCTAAGTGCATTCGTGGATGCAAATGCTCCAAAAACTTTTTTTTGGTTGCCATGGCAATGGACATTCCGGTTGCCATGGCAACCGCAGATTTTTTTTTTCTAGGGACGGGAGACCGCCTGGTGAGCGAAGACAAAGGTGGCTTTAGTCTATGCGTTTCCTTATGTCTACTGGTAGTCCAAAAAAAAGAGTATAGTGTCAAGCTCGAAAAGCTACCGCCGTTGCCTTTTTATTTGCAATTTGCCCCGGGTATCATCGCTTACGGCCATACCTGCTTGGAACACGCCCGATCTCGTCTGCTCTCGGAAGCTAAGCAAGTGCGGGCCTGGTTAGTACTTGGATGGGAGACCGCCTGGGAATACCAGGTGCCGTAAGCCTTTTCTAGATCTTCAGATGATACTCTACTGTAGCTAAGTGCATTCGTGGATGCAAATGCTCCAAAATTTTTTTTTTGGTTGCCATGGCAATGGACATTCCGGTTGCCATGGCAACCGCAGAATTTTTTTTTCTAGGGACGGGAGACCGCATGGTGAGCGAAGACAAAGGTGGCTTTAGTCTATGCGTTTCCTTATGTCTACTGGTAGTCCAAAAAAAACGTATAATACATTTATAGTGTCAAGCTCGAAAAGCTACCGCCGTTGCCTTTTATTTGCAATTTGCCCGGGTATCATCGCTTACGGCCATACCTGCTTGGAACACGCCCGATCTCGTCTGCTCTCGGAAGCTAAGCAAGTGCGGGCCTGGTTAGTACTTGGATGGGAGACCGCCTGGGAATACCAGGTGCCGTAAGCCTTTTCTAGATCTTCAGATGATACTCTACTGTAGCTAAGTGCATTCGTGGATGCAAATGCTCCAAAAACTTTTTTTTGGTTGCCATGGCAACCGCAGAATTTTTTTTTCTAGGGACGGGAGACCGCCTGTTGAGCGAAGACAAAGGTGGCTTTAGTCTATGTGTTTCCTTATGTCTACTGGTAGTCCAAAAAAAACCATATAATACAGCTATAGTGTCAAGCTCGAAAAGCTACCGCCGTTGCCTTTTTATTTGCAATTTGCCCCGGGTATCATTGCTTACGGCCATACCTGCTTGGAACACGCCCGATCTCGTCTGCTCTCGGAAGCTAAGCAAGTGCGGGCCTGGTTAGTACTTGGATGGGAGACCGCCTGGGAATACCAGGTGCCGTAAGCCTTTTCTAGATCTTCAGATGATACTCTACTGTAGCTAAGTGCATTCGTGGATGCAAATGCTCCAAAAACTTTTTTTTGGTTGCCATGGCAACAGACATTCCGGTTGCCATGGCAACCGCAGAATTTTTTTTTCTAGGGACGGGAGACCGCCTGTTGAGCGAAGACAAAGGTGGCTTTAGTCTATGTGTTTCCTTATGTCTACTGGTAGTCCAAAAAAAAGAGTATAGTGTCAAGCTCGAAAAGCTACCGCCGTTGCCTTTTTATTTGCAATTTGCCCCGGGTATCATCGCTTACGGCCATACCTGCTTGGAACACGCCCCCGTGTTCCAATCAGTGCCTGGTGTGAGTGTGTGCAATCAGTGACAGGTGTGTGTGTGAGTGTGAGGAAGGAGCTGCTGTGCTGCTGCAAACTTTTGTTTCTTCATTTGACGTTTTTGCATGTATTTTTGAGTTTTTTGATTTGTTTTTCGGACTTTTGTGTGTTCCCCTCCCAGCACTGGCTGGGAGGTGGTTCTTTTTGTTTTTCCTTGTTTGCCTCTGGCAAACATGGAGGTGCCCCGGACGGATCTCCAGGTGATTGACAATAGAATGGACACGACTACGAGCCGGCTTGAGAATTCCGTGGAGGAAGCGGGAGTGCGCCGGGAGAGAGCGAATAAAGAGAAAGGACGAACGGAGGTGGAGAAAGGCGGAAGGAAGAGGAGGTCGTATGAGAAGGATTTGACGGTGTTGTTGGAGTGTACTGGAAAAGAATTGGGACCGATGGTTCTCCTACGAGCGGCGACCAACATTTGCGGGACCGTTTTGGCCTTCAGGCAAATAAACAAGGAAAAATATGAACTAACTGTTTCCACTCCGCAGGCGAAGGGGCGCTTACTGGACGGCTTCCGGGTGGGAGAGACTGCAGTGCACGGGCGGGACATCACGGCGGACGAGCTGGTCGTCTCTTTCCTGGGGCTGCCGGCTTACATCGAGGATGAGGAGATCGTGGCCAAGCTCCTCTCCTGGGGAGTCTCCGCGGTCTCTGAGGTCAGGAGGAGAGTGTGGCCGGGGACAGATGTGGCGGACGGCACGAGATTCGTACGGGTGAGGTTTACTGACACTGTGCAGTCTCTGCCGTACTCTGTTCGTTTCAACACGGCAGCTGGCCCTGAGTATTTCAGAGTCATTCATGACAGGCAGGTGCGGGTGTGCAGGGGGTGCCTGCAGCCCGACCATGTGTTGCGGGACTGCCCAGAGTTCTTGTGCAGGAATTGTGGGGGACAGGGGCATTACGCTAGGGAGTGCACTGAACCCAGGGCACCTAAGTGCAGGGAGTGTCGCATGTTTGCCCATCTGTGCCCGTGTCGAGAGGAGGAGAGCGTGGAGAATGAGGAGTCAGTCTCAGCAGGCGGTGAGCGCGGGGGAGCGCCCCAGGAGCGGGTCTCGACCGCACTCTCCGGGTCACAAATGGCGGTAAGTGCGGCGCCTGACGCCACCACGCAAAGCGCAGAGGCGCCCGTGCCGGGGAGGGAGAAGGGAGTGGTGTCTCGCCCTACCCCGAATCGGGGAGAGGGGGTCGTGACAGGCCCTACTCTCAATGCCGGGGCAGCAGCGGTCGAACCGGGGAGGAGGATGGATGCAGGAAAGAGCCCTCATCTTACCTCTGAAGCGGAGGAGGTGGCGCCTGGTGTGGGCCAAACTCCTAGACCGGGTACAAATGAAAGGGGGAGAAACGTTTCCCAGCTACCACAAAGGACGCGCTCCCAGTCGAGGAAGGGGAAAGCCTCGACAGGGAGTGCTAAAGTGGAGGGAGCTCGGGCACCAGACGAGCTGAAGGAGGCGGGAATGCGACAAGCACATGGCCCGTCTGACGTTTCTTTCACTCCCCCTAGTTCTGCTGCCTTTTCGCTTACGGGCATTGATGACGATGACTTGATGATTTTCGAAAGCGCTGAAGTGAAAAAAAGACAGAGTGAATGTGATGGAGGGAAGATCAAAATGAAGCGGTCAAAATAGAATGGCGGTATTTTGTCTTCTTCCTCTCCTCATGGTGGGCTTCTCCCTCCTTTCCGTAAATGCTGGCGGACTTGTGAGTCAGGATAGGATGCATAGAGTGTTGAGCGCATCCCACTGGGATGTGCTATGCATCCAGGAGACTGGCTGGAATCGGGCACAGGAGCAGAAGGTGAGACTCATGAACGTGGGCTCCCTGCACTGCGCCCTGGGTTCAGGGCACTCCAGGGGGGTGGCGGTGTTAGTAAAACCGGGATATCTAGGTCAACCTGACGTCGCTCATGTAGACCCTGAGGGGCGGTTTATTGTTGTAGACTTTGAGGGGGCCCTTGCCTTCCGTCTTATCAATATACATGCTCCCAATGATGAGTATGAGAGGCGGTCGTTTTTTGTGCGCGTGTTCTCACACGTCACGGAAAACACAATTCTGATGGGAGATTTCAATACAGTACTAAGCAAAACTGACATAGGGTGTAACAACATTTTCAGAGACGACGTAAGTCGCACATATCTAACCGACTCCCTGCGGACTCTTAACATGGTTGAGGCCTGGCGCAGTCTGCACCCGACCACAAGGGCCTTCTCTAGGCAGCAAGTGGTGCAGGGTGTACTTAAACAATCCAGGCTGGATATGTGTTGTGTGTCTGGCTCTCTGATGAGGTTTCTGGGCGGTGCCGCGTATGCATGGTCGGGTTGTAGTGATCACTTCCACCTATCGGTCTGCTTCTCCCTGACGGGGGGCAGAAAGAACGGGGGTTTGTGGGTTCTGAATAACTCTATATTGGCTGAGGAAACATATTTGAAAAGGATGAATGCGTTGTTTGACTGTTTTGAGAGAGAGATGGAAGTGTGTGACTGTTTGATTGAGTGGTGGGAGGGTGCGAAGGAAAGGATGAAACGGCTGTCACTTAATTACTGTAGGCACAAGAGGTGGGTGGAGTCTCTACAGGAAACTACATTGAGAAGAGAGCTCCAGCGGCTGAGTGCTGTTGCTGCTTCACAGCTGGGTCCGGTTGACCCGGAGTATGTGCGGCTGCGGGCCGACCTTGAGCTGCTGGAGCGTCGAAAGTGTGCCGGGGCCATTTTGAGAGCCAAGGCTAAGTACACTGTTGAAGGTGAGCGGTCGACAGCTTTCTTTTATGGTCTCGAGAAGAGGAAACAGTCGAAATTGTTTATTGAGAAGATTAAAAATAATGATGGTGTGGTGGTTTCGGATTTGTGTAGTGTTTTGAGTAGTGTTCAATCTTTTTATTGTAATTTGTTTAGTGCACAGGGTGTGTCCAGGGCTGCGCTGGAGTCTGTCTCAGAGGCCGTGGACAAGAGATTGAGTCGCGGAGATAGGGAGAGCTGTGAGGGCCCCATCTCCTCTCAGGAGATTGAGGTTGCCATTCAAGGCCTGAATGGGGGTAAGAGTCCGGGCCGAGATGGCCTCACGGCAGAATTTTATAAGGTGTTTCGAAATCGTATTGTGCCAATTTTACATGTGTTGTTTATGGATGTAGAAAGGGAGAGTAGGGTGTCAGGGTCGTTTGCTGAAAGCGTCATTACACTGTTGTACAAAAAGGGTGACAAGACAGATCTGGAGAACTACAGGCCTATTAGTTTGCTGAATGTTGATTATAAAATCTTAGCCAAAGTGTTGGCCAACAGGCTAAAGCGAGTGATTGGGAGTGTAGTGGGTTCGACTCAGGCATATAGTGTGCCTGGGAGGGACATCGCGGACACTCTCCTATCCATGAAATATTTGTTGCGTACTATGCACACGACAGGGGGTCTTCATGTGAGTATTGATTTTAATAAAGCTTTTGATAGGGTAGAGCACGACTTTTTGTGGCACGTTCTGTATAGGATGGGGTTTGGTGATAGGTTTATCGTTTGGTTACGTGTTTTGTATGGTTCTGCTATTAGCAGTGTGAAGTGTAATGGGACGTTGACAGGCTCTTTTCCGATCACTCGGTCAATACGTCAGGGCTGTCCTCTGTCCGCATTGTTGTATAGTATAGTTGCTGAACCTCTCGCTGCCCTGCTCGTAAGGAATCAGGATGTGCGGGGTATTTTGACACCTGCGGGGCGTGAATGTAAGGTGTTTCAGTATGCTGATGACACCACTCTGCTGGTCCAAGATGTTGGGAGCTTGAGGGCAGCGTTCCATGAGGTAGGTGTTTATTGTCTGGCGTCTGGTGCGAAGATAAATTTTGAGAAGTCAGAGGTAGCTTTTTGTGGGAGAGTCACTCCCGAGCCCTTGGAGTGGGGGATGAGAGCAGCTGGAGACTCCTGTAAGGTTTTGGGGGTGCTTCTGGGGAAGGATGAGGGTAAGTGTAGGGATGAATATTGGAGTGAACTGGTGCGTAAAGTTGAAGCTTTACTGCACCTGTGGAAACTTCGATATTTGAATTTGAAAGGTAGAGTATTGGTAGTGAACTCGTTGTGCGTCTCAAAATTTATTCATGCTTTGAACATATATGATTTACCGGGTGTGGTGGCAAATCGGCTCAGTGTGGCCTTTAGCAACTTCATTTGGAAACGGGAGAGAGGTTTGGTGGCCCACACTGCGATGATCGGTGATTATGATAAAGGTGGGTTGAAGTTGGTGGACTTGGTCCTTAAAAAGTTTTCACTGCGGATCAAGCTGCTCCGCAAATACCTTGATCCTGCCTGTGACGCTCCGTGGAAAGATTTTTTTCTCGATTGTCTTAATTTGATTGGAGGTCATGGTGTGTTTGGCCTGTGCCAGATGCCCACGATGGCGGTGGTTGCTGCGTTGCCACCTTTCGACAGGGAGGTGTGGACGGCGTGGAGGATGCTGCGGCCGGCTGCTGTGGCTGTCCCAGCCTCATTGTGGCAGGCGGGCAGGATGCCGCTACGGCTGAACCCGGATCTTCTGTCCAGTCCTTCTGGCCCGAGGGAGTGCATGTATAGCACCGCCCTAGAGAGGGCTGGTTTTGTGTGTGTTGATGATGTGTTTGATAATGAATGTGGGTTTTGTATTGATGTTGTCAGGAGGTGCTTTGTGGCATCGGGGATCACTTTCCGGCGGGGCCAGACCACTAATCTTCTGGATACAATGGCCTTGAATGTCCGGGTGAAATGGGGCGACATAATGTCTGTAGCCCAACCACGGTCTGTGGTTGATTCCCCGTGGGTTGGGTTTGATTTTAACCTGTGGATGGGGGGTGGAGTCTGGAAGAGGCTGACCGATTTGAGCACCCGGGTCTGTTATGTCATGTTGACCTCTGTTGTTTTCAGGCGTCCGGCGGCGGAACACACATGGTCACTTACATTCCCATCCCGCAACATTGCAACCATCTGGGCCCACACATATGATTGGTATCTCCCTCACATAGTCAGCAATTTCGAGTTTAAATTGAAACACAGGATCATTTTCACATGTCTCCGTCTACATGCAATACACCCAACAGAGTACGGCAGGGAGTGTCCGGTGTGTGGTGGACCCCCCGAGGACCTGCTGCATCTAGTGCTTGAGTGTCGTGTTGTCCGTCGCTTCTGGGCCCGTGTCCGGGCTCTCCTGGCCAGGAGGCTGTCTTGGAGACTCCCATCGCCGGTGGACCCGGGTGAGAGCGACCAGCGGGCCTGGTCTCTCCTGTTCGGAGTCGGGCGGGGGTGCCCCGGAGCCAATCAACACCTGGTTCATCTCCTGCTTGCTGTTGCCCGGTATACTGTCTTCTATGTCCGAAACATCCATCTGTATGATCATCGCATCGTGTCCCATTGGCCCATCTACACTGGTTTTCTTCGATCGCACCTGTCTCATTTGCATCTGGCTGCCCCACATCGGTTCACGTCGACTTTGCTCCCGAACAATACCCTGCTATCTGTAGATTCATCAAATAATCTGTCTATATGTTTTTAAGTCTGTGCTTGTATGTTCCCGCCCCCTTTGTGTTCCCCTCCACTTGCCCCTATGTGTGTCTGTTTGTCTCATGTCTGTCTTGTCTACTCATGTAAATAAGAGAATGTGATACATTGTATATTTTTGATAATAAAAAGATTAAAAAAAAAGAACACGCCCGATCTCGTCTGCTCTCGGAAGCTAAGCAAGTGCGGGCCTGGTTAGTACTTGGATGGGAGACCGCCTGGGAATACCAGGTGCCGTAAGCCTTTTCTAGATCTTCAGATGATACTCTACTGTAGCTAAGTGCATTCGTGGATGCAAATGCTCCAAAAACTTTTTTTTGGTTGCCATGGCAATGGACATTCCGGTTGCCATGGCAACCGCAGAATTTTTTTTTCTAGGGACGGGAGACCGCATGGTGAGCGAAGACAAAGGTGGCTTTAGTCTATGCGTTTCCTTATGTCTACTGGTAGTCCAAAAAAAACATAATATAGCTATAGTGTCAAGCTCGAAAAGCTACCGCCGTTGCCTTTTTATTTGCAATTTGCCCCGGGTATCATCGCTTACGGCCATACCTGCTTGGAACACGCCCGATCTCGTCTGCTCTCGGAAGCTAAGCAAGTGCGGGCCTGGTTAGTACTTGGATGGGAGACCGCCTGGGAATACCAGGTGCCGTAAGCCTTTTCTAGATCTTCAGATGATACTCTACTGTAGCTAAGTGCATTCGTGGATGCAAATGCTCCAAAAACTTTTTTTTGGTTGCCATGGCAACCGCAGAATTTTTTTTTCTAGGGACGGGAGACCGCCTGTTGAGCGAAGACAAAGGTGGCTTTAGTCTATGCGTTTCCTTATGTCTACTGGTAGTCCAAAAAAAACCATATAATATAGCTATAGTGTCAAGCTCGAAAAGCTACCGCCGTTGCCTTTTTATTTGCAATTTGCCCCGGGTATCATTGCTTACGGCCATACCTGCTTGGAACACGCCCGATCTCGTCTGCTCTCGGAAGCTAAGCAAGTGTGGGCCTGGTTAGTACTTGGATGGGAGACCGCCTGGGAATACCAGGTGCCGTAAGCCTTTTCTAGATCTTCAGATGATACTCTACTGTAGCTAAGTGCATTCGTGGATGCAAATGCTCCAAAAACTTTTTTTTGGTTGCCATGGCAACAGACATTCCGGTTGCCATGGCAACCGCAGAATTTTTTTTTCTAGGGACGGGAGACTGCCTGGTGAGCGAAGACAAAAGTGGCTTTAGTCTATGCGTTTCCTTATGTCTACTGGTAGTCCAAAAAAAAGAGTATAGTGTCAAGCTCGAAAAGCTACCGCCGTTGCCTTTTTATTTGCAATTTGCCCCGGGTATCATCGCTTACGGCCATACCTGCTTGGAACACGCCGGATCTCGTCTGCTCTCGGAAGCTAAGCAAGTGCGGGCCTGGTTAGTACTTGGATGGGAGACCGCCTGGGAATACCAGGTGCCGTAAGCCTTTTCTAGATCTTCAGATGATACTCTACTGTAGCTAAGTGCATTCGTGGATGCAAATGCTCCAAAAACTTTTTTTTGGTTGCCATGGCAACCGCAGAATTTTTTTTTCTAGGGACGTGAGTCCGCCTGTTGAGCGAAGACAAAGGTGGCTTTAGTCTATGCGTTTCCTTATGTCTACTAGTGATGTGACGCTCAGAGTCGAGGCTTCGAAGCGTGTGTCGAGTAGGGGAGGTGGTGTTTCCGCGATGCGCGATTCGAGGCTTGCTTCGTTCAGGGGAGGAGCCAAAAACGATGACAGCCGAAGCCCGGCGCTCGGCGAATCAGTCACGTGGTACAGCCGAAGCTTGCCGCCGGCTGTACCACGTGATTGATTCAGGGAGGATTCGAATTTTTCCGCGAAGTTTTGACAGCTATTTAAACCCTTGGCGCGCTATTCAATATGTGGGTGTTTGATGGAGATTTGCAGTTAGTGAGAATTTGGAGATAGTTTGGAGAGAGTTTGGAGACAGGTTGGCGATAGGTTGGAGATAGTTTGGAGACAGGTTGGAGATAGTTTGGAGACAGGTTGGAGATATAAAAGTGAGGAGAGACAGCTAGGAAAGAATGGAGCCTGCTAGAAAGAGAAGGGTGTCCCCTGTGTGGGAACACTTTGATCTCATTGCTCCCAACAAAGTATGTACAATAATGTTTCAATAGAATATTTGTTTTACATTTACAATAAATATTGGTTTTGCAATGCAATTTGTCTTCATCTGTCTGTACTTTTGTACAAGGTGAAGTGTTTGTTATGTGCCAGGGAACTGGGCTATAACAACAACACCTCATCCATGCTTAGGCATTACAGAGCTCTGCTTGAGAATAAAGATAAGACTGAATGTGGCCTAACACCAGGTGAGTTATCAAAAATGCAATGACAAAAGCAATCAGTGTGACACTAAATATTATACAAGTGCAATAACCTGAGAGTGATATTTATGTTTGTACTTTATTTATTTGAGATTTTTTTCCTGAGGAAAAATAAAACAAAGACCTGGTTAGGATGGTGATTGAGGACACCCAGCCTTTCAGTATTGTGGAGGATAAAGGATTCAAAAGATTTGTTAAATCTTTAAATCCTACCTATGTTCTCACCACTAAGAAGGTTATAAAAAGATTAAATATGGTGTTTTTACTGAGTTAAACCATTAACACTGCACTGGCAAGTCTCTCAACAGACATTCCACCCATTTCCTCTGAGGAATATGCTATGATCTCTGACAGTCTAATTATACTAGCACCATTTAATAATGCTAGTACAGAGTTATCAGAAGAAAAAAGGTTTTCTGGCTCAAAGGTTATACCTTTGCTCACAATGTTAGATCATTGCCTGACGGAACAAATGGAAAAAACAAGGTCTGAGGGTCTTCTTTGGCTGAGACGATGAGGGTGTTCTTGAGAGAAAAAATGGACAGAATACAAACTATGAGCATTATGTGCCTTGCTACACTGCTCGATCCAAGGTTTAAAAAATTGGGTTTCTTAGCCCTGCAAGAGCAAATGAAGCAGAAATCAGACCAAAAGGTGAATGTGCATCCATAATGAGGGCCACCACTACCACCTCCCCCTCCTCCTCATCATCCTCACCACCATCAACATCACAAACTGTTGATGCTGCTTCCCAAGGTAGCACTGTTTTGCCACTTGAGTTGATATTCTGTCTAATGTTTCTTCTTTCTTAGGTAACAACCTGTGGCGTCGATTGGATGACTGTGTAAGGCAAACACAAACCCAAAATGTGACTGCTGATGCTTATGTTGAAGTGCAACGATATTTGATGGAGCCAAATATTGGAAGGCTGGAGGACCCTCTTCAATACTGGGACAGACAAAAATATGTATATCCGCATCTGTACAAATTAGCCAAGTGTTACCTGTGCACACCTGCTTCATCTGTGCCCTGTGAACGGGTATTTTCAAAAGCAGGAGAGATCTTGTCAAAAAAAAGAAATCGCCTAAAACCTGCCATAGTTGAGAAACTATTGTTTTTAAATAAAAACCAATGATCAAAGACAAACACAAACCTACATCTCTTTAAAACATGATTTTATTCATCAGCTCTCTACATACTTTACATTCATGCCAACATATATTTTTCCATCCAGTAGATGTCCTACTAGCCTACCGCCGTTGCCTTTTTATTTGCAATTTGCCCAGGGTATCATCGCTTACGGCCATACCTGCTTGGAACACGCCCGATCTCGTCTGCTCTCGGAAGCTAAGCAAGTGCGGGCCTGGTTAGTACTTGGATGGGAGACCGCCTGGGAATACCAGGTGCCGTAAGCCTTTTCTAGATCTTCAGATGATACTCTACTGTAGCTAAGTGCATTCGTGGATGCAAATGCTCCAAAAACTTTTTTTTGGTTGCCATGGCAACGGACATTCCGGTTGCCATGGCAACCGAAGAATTTTTTTTTCTAGGGACGGGAGACCGCCTGGTGAGTGAAGACAAAGGTGGCTTTAGTCTATGCGTTTCCTTATGTCTACTGGTAGTCCAAAAAAACCCATATAATATAGCTATAGTGTCAAGCTCGAAAAGCTACCGCCGTTGCCTTTTTATTTGCAATTTGCCCCGGGTATCATCGCTTACGGCCATACCTGCTTGGAACACGCCCGATCTCGTCTGCTCTCGGAAGCTAAGCAAGTGCGGGCCTGGTTAGTACTTGGATGGGAGACCGCCTGGGAATACCAGGTGCCGTAAGCCTTTTCTAGATCTTCAGATGATACTCTACTGTAGCTAAGTGCATTCGTGGATGCAAATGCTCCAAAAAAAATTTTTTGGTTGCCATGGCAACCGCAGAATTTTTTTTTCTAGGGACGGGAGACCGCATGGTGAGCGAAGACAAAGGTGGCTTTAGTCTATGCGTTTCCTTATGTCTACTGGTAGTCCAAAAAAAACGTATAATACATTTATAGTGTCAAGCTCGAAAAGCTACCGCCGTTGCCTTTTTATTTGCAATTTGCCCCGGGTATCATCGCTTACGGCCATACCTGCTTGGAACACGCCCGATCTCGTCTGCTCTCGGAAGCTAAGCAAGTGCGGGCCTGGTTAGTACTTGGATGGGAGACCGCCTGGGAATACCAGGTGCCGTAAGCCTTTTCTAGATCTTCAGATGATACTCTACTGTAGCTAAGTGCATTCGTGGATGCAAATGCTCCAAAAACTTTTTTTTGGTTGCCATGGCAATGGACATTCCGGTTGCCATGGCAACCGCAGAATTTTTTTTTCTAGGGACGGGAGACCGCATGGTGAGCGAAGACAAAGGTGGCTTTAGTCTATGCGTTTCCTTATGTCTACTGGTAGTCCAAAAAAAACGTATAATACAGCTATAGTGTCAAGCTCGAAAAGCTACCGCCGTTGCCTTTTTATTTGCAATTTGCCCCGGGTATCATCGCTTACGGCCATACCTGCTTGGAACACGCCCGATCTCGTCTGCTCTCGGAAGCTAAGCAAGTGCGGGCCTGGTTAGTACTTGGATGGGAGACCGCCTGGGAATACCAGGTGCCGTAAGCCTTTTCTAGATCTTCAGATGATACTCTACTGTAGCTAAGTGCATTCGTGGATGCAAATGCTCCAAAAACTTTTTTTTGGTTGCCATGGCAACCGCAGAATTTTTTTTTCTAGGGACGGGAGACCGCCTGTTGAGCGAAGACAAAGGTGGCTTTAGTCTATGTGTTTCCTTATGTCTACTGGTAGTCCAAAAAAAAACGTATAATACGTTTATAGTGTCAAGCTCGAAAAGCTACCGCCGTTGCCTTTTTATTTGCAATTTGCCCCGGGTATCATCGCCTACGGCCATACCTGCTTGGAACACGCCCGATCTCGTCTGCTCTCGGAAGCTAAGCAAGTGCGGGCCTGGTTAGTACTTGGATGGGAGACCGCCTGGGAATACCAGGTGCCGTAAGCCTTTTCTAGATCTTCAGATGATACTCTACTGTAGCTAAGTGCATTCGTGGATGCAAATGCTCCAAAAACTTTTTTTTGGTTGCCATGGCAACCGCAGAATTTTTTTTTCTAGGGACGGGAGACCGCCTGTTGAGCGAAGACAAAGGTGGCTTTAGTCTATGCGTTTCCTTATGTCTACTGGTAGTCCAAAAAAAACGTATAATACATTTATAGTGTCAAGCTCGAAAAGCTACCGCCGTTGCCTTTTTATTTGCAATTTGCCCCAGGTATCATCGCTTACGGCCATACCTGCTTGGAACACGCCCGATCTCGTCTGCTCTCGGAAGCTAAGCAAGTGCGGGCCTGGTTAGTACTTGGATGGGAGACCGCCTGGGAATACCAGGTGCCGTAAGCCTTTTCTAGATCTTCAGATGATACTCTACTGTAGCTAAGTGCATTCGTGGATGCAAATGCTCCAAAAACTTTTTTTTGATTGCCATGGCAACGGACATTCCGGTTGCCATGGCAACCGAAGAATTTTTTTTTCTAGGGACGGGAGACCGCCTGGTGAGCGAAGACAAAGGTGGCTTTAGTCTATGCGTTTCCTTATGTCTACTGGTAGTCCAAAAAAAAGAGTATAGTGTCAAGCTCGAAAAGCTACCGCCGTTGCCTTTTTATTTGCAATTTGCCCCGGGTATCATCGCTTACGGCCATACCTGCTTGGAACACGCCCGATCTCGTCTGCTCTCGGAAGCTAAGCAAGTGCGGGCCTGGTTAGTACTTGGATGGGAGACCGCCTGGGAATACCAGGTGCCGTAAGCCTTTTCTAGATCTTCAGATGATACTCTACTGTAGCTAAGTGCATTCGTGGATGCAAATGCTCCAAAAACTTTTTTTGGTTGCCATGGCAATGGACATTCCGGTTGCCATGGCAACCGCAGAATTTTTTTTTCTAGGGACGGGAGACCGCCTGGTGAGCGAAGACAAAGGTGGCTTTAGTCTATGCGTTTCCTTATGTCTACTGGTAGTCCAAAAAAAACGTATAATACATTTATAGTGTCAAGCTCGAAAAGCTACCGCCGTTGCCTTTTTATTTGCAATTTGCCCCGGGTATCATCGCTTACGGCCATACCTGCTTGGAACACGCCCGATCTCGTCTGCTCTCGGAAGCTAAGCAAGTGCGGGCCTGGTTAGTACTTGGATGGGAGACCGCCTGGGAATACCAGGTGCCGTAAGCCTTTTCTAGATCTTCAGATGATACTCTACTGTAGCTAAGTGCATTCGTGGATGCAAATGCTCCAAAAACTTTTTTTGGTTGCCATGGCAACCGCAGAATTTTTTTTTCTAGGGACGGGAGACCGCATGGTGAGCGAAGACAAAGGTGGCTTTAGTCTATGCGTTTCCTTATGTCTACTGGTAGTCCAAAAAAAATACATTTATAGTGTCAAGCTCAAAAAGCTACCGCCGTTGCCTTTTTATTTGCAATTTGCCCCGGTGATCATCGCTTACGGCCATACCTGCTTGGAACACGCCCGATCTCGTCTGCTCTCGGAAGCTAAGCAAGTGCGGGCCTGGTTAGTACTTGGATGGGAGACCGCCTGGGAATACCAGGTGCCGTAAGCCTTTTCTAGATCTTCAGATGATACTCTACTGTAGCTAAGTGCATTCGTGGATGCAAATGCTCTAAAACTTTTTTTTGTTGCCATGGCAACCGCAGACATTTTAAATCTAGGGACGGGAGACCGCCTGGTGAGCGAAGACAAAGGTGGCTTTAGTCTATGTGTTTCCTTATGTCTACTGGTAGTCCAAAAAAAACGTATAATACATTTATAGTGTCAAGCTCGAAAAGCTACCGCCGTTGCCTTTTATTTGCAATTTGCCCCGGGTATCATCGCTTACGGCCATACCTGCTTGGAACACGCCCGATCTCGTCTGCTCTCGGAAGCTAAGCAAGTGCGGGCCTGGTTAGTACTTGGATGGGAGACCGCCTGGGAATACCAGGTGCCGTAAGCCTTAACTAGATCTTCAGATGATACTCTACTGTAGCTAAGTGCATTCGTGGATGCAAATGCTCCAAAACTTTTTTTTGGTTGCCATGGCAACCGCAGAATTTTTTTTTCTAGGGACGGGAGACCGCCTGGTGAGCGAAGACAAAGGTGGCTTTAGTCTATGCGTTTCCTTATGTCTACTGGTAGTCCAAAAAAAAGAGTATAGTGTCAAGCTCGAAAAGCTACCGCCGTTGCCTTTTTATTTGCAATTTGCCCCGGGTATCATCGCTTACGGCCATACCTGCTTGGAACACGCCCGATCTCGTCTGCTCTCGGAAGCTAAGCAAGTGCGGGCCTGGTTAGTACTTGGATGGGAGACCGCCTGGGAATACCAGGTGCCGTAAGCCTTTTCTAGATCTTCAGATGATACTCTACTGTAGCTAAGTGCATTCGTGGATGCAAATGCTCCAAAAACTTTTTTTGGTTGCCATGGCAACCGCAGAATTTTTTTTTCTAGGGACGGGAGACCGCATGGTGAGCGAAGACAAAGGTGGCTTTAGTCTATGCGTTTCCTTATGTCTACTGGTAGTCCAAAAAAACGTATAATACATTTATAGTGTCAAGCTCGAAAAGCTACCGCCGTTGCCTTTTTATTTGCAATTTGCCCCGGGTATCATCGCTTACGGCCATACCTGCTTGGAACACGCCCGATCTCGTCTGCTCTCGGAAGCTAAGCAAGTGCGGGCCTGGTTAGTACTTGGATGGGAGACCGCCTGGGAATACCAGGTGCCGTAAGCCTTTTCTAGATCTTCAGATGATACTCTACTGTAGCTAAGTGCATTCGTGGATGCAAATGCTCCAAAACTTTTTTTTGGTTGCCATGGCAACCGCAGAATTTTTTTTTCTAGGGACGGGAGACCGCCTGGTGAGCGAAGACAAAGGTGGCTTTAATCTATGCGTTTCCTTATGTCTACTGGTAGTCCAAAAAAGATAATACATTTATAGTGTCAAGCTCAAAGCTACCGCCCGTTCCGTTTTATTTGCAATTTGCCCCGGGTATCATCGCTTACGGCCATACCTGCTTGGAACACGCCCGATCTCGTCTGCTCTCGGAAGCTAAGCAAGTGCGGGCCTGGTTAGTACTTGGATGGGAGACCGCCTGGGAATACCAGGTGCCGTAAGCCTTTTCTAGATCTTCAGATGATACTCTACTGTAGCTAAGTGCATTCGTGGATGCAAATGCTCCAAAAAACTTTTTTTGGTTGCCATGGCAACCGCAGAATTTTTTTTTCTAGGGACGGGAGACCGCATGGTGAGCGAAGACAAAGGTGGCTTTAGTCTATGCGTTTCCTTATGTCTACTGGTAGTCCAAAAAAAACGTATAATACATTTATAGTGTCAAGCTCGAAAAGCTACCGCCGTTGCCTTTTTATTTGCAATTTGCCCCGGGTATCATCGCTTACGGCCATACCTGCTTGGAACACGCCCGATCTCGTCTGCTCTCGGAAGCTAAGCAAGTGCGGGCCTGGTTAGTACTTGGATGGGAGACCGCCTGGGAATACCAGGTGCCGTAAGCCTTTTCTAGATCTTCAGATGATACTCTACTGTAGCTAAGTGCATTCGTGGATGCAAATGCTCCAAAAACTTTTTTTTGGTTGCCATGGCAATGGACATTCCGGTTGCCATGGCAACCGCAGAATTTTTTTTTCTAGGGACGGGAGACCGCATGGTGAGCGAAGACAAAGGTGGCTTTAGTCTATGCGTTTCCTTATGTCTACTGGTAGTCCAAAAAAACGTATAATACATTTATAGTGTCAAGCTCGAAAAGCTACCGCCGTTGCCTTTTTATTTGCAATTTGCCCCGGGTATCATCGCTTACGGCCATACCTGCTTGGAACACGCCCGATCTCGTCTGCTCTCGGAAGCTAAGCAAGTGCGGGCCTGGTTAGTACTTGGATGGGAGACCGCCTGGGAATACCAGGTGCCGTAAGCCTTTCTAGATCTTCAGATGATACTCTACTGTAGCTAAGTGCATTCGTGGATGCAAATGCTCCAAAAACTTTTTTTTGGTTGCCATGGCAATGGACATTCCGGTTGCCATGGCAACCGCAGAATTTTTTTTTCTAGGGACGGGAGACCGCATGGTGAGCGAAGACAAAGGTGGCTTTAGTCTATGCGTTTCCTTATGTCTACTGGTAGTCCAAAAAAAACGTATAATACATTTATAGTGTCAAGCTCGAAAAGCTACCGCCGTTGCCTTTTTATTTGCAATTTGCCCCGGGTATCATCGCTTACGGCCATACCTGCTTGGAACACGCCCGATCTCGTCTGCTCTCGGAAGCTAAGCAAGTGCGGGCCTGGTTAGTACTTGGATGGGAGACCGCCTGGGAATACCAGGTGCCGTAAGCCTTTTCTAGATCTTCAGATGATACTCTACTGTAGCTAAGTGCATTCGTGGATGCAAATGCTCCAAAAAAAATTTTTTGGTTGCCATGGCAACCGCAGAATTTTTTTTTCTAGGGACGGGAGACCGCCTGGTGAGCGAAGACAAAGGTGGCTTTAGTCTATGCGTTTCCTTATGTCTACTGGTAGTCCAAAAAAAAAGAGTATAGTGTCAAGCTCGAAAAGCTACCGCCGTTGCCTTTTTATTTGCAATTTGCCCCGGATATCATCGCTTACGGCCATACCTGCTTGGAACACGCCCGATCTCGTCTGCTCTCGGAAGCTAAGCAAGTGCGGGCCTGGTTAGTACTTGGATGGGAGACCGCCTGGGAATACCAGGTGCCGTAAGCCTTTTCTAGATCTTCAGATGATACTCTACTGTAGCTAAGTGCATTCGTGGATGCAAATGCTCCAAAAACTTTTTTTTGGTTGCCATGGCAACCGCAGAATTTTTTTTTCTAGGGACGGGAGACCGCCTGGTGAGCGAAGACAAAGGTGGCTTTAATCTATGCGTTTCCTTATGTCTACTGGTAGTCCAAAAAAAAGAGTATAGTGTCAAGCTCGAAAAGCTACCGCCGTTGCCTTTTTATTTGCAATTTGCCCCGGGTATCATCGCTTACGGCCATACCTGCTTGGAACACGCCCGATCTCGTCTGCTCTCGGAAGCTAAGCAAGTGCGGGCCTGGTTAGTACTTGGATGGGAGACCGCCTGGGAATACCAGGTGCCGTAAGCCTTTTCTAGATCTTCAGATGATACTCTACTGTAGCTAAGTGCATTCGTGGATGCAAATGCTCCAAAAAAAATTTTTTGGTTGCCATGGCAACCGCAGAATTTTTTTTTCTAGGGACGGGAGACCGCCTGTTGAGCGAAGACAAAGGTGGCTTTAGTCTATGTGTTTCCTTATGTCTACTGGTAGTCCAAAAAAAAGAGTATAGTGTCAAGCTCGAAAAGCTACCGCCGTTGCCTTTTTATTTGCAATTTGCCCCGGGTATCATCGCTTACGGCCATACCTGCTTGGAACACGCCCGATCTCGTCTGCTCTCGGAAGCTAAGCAAGTGCGGGCCTGGTTAGTACTTGGATGGGAGACCGCCTGGGAATACCAGGTGCCGTAAGCCTTTTCTAGATCTTCAGATGATACTCTACTGTAGCTAAGTGCATTCGTGGATGCAAATGCTCCAAAAACTTTTTTTTGGTTGCCATGGCAACCGCAGAATTTTTTTTTCTAGGGACGGGAGACCGCCTGGTGAGCGAAGACAAAGGTGGCTTTAATCTATGCGTTTCCTTATGTCTACTGGTAGTCCAAAAAAAAGAGTATAGTGTCAAGCTCGAAAAGCTACCGCCGTTGCCTTTTTATTTGCAATTTGCCCCGGGTATCATCGCTTACGGCCATACCTGCTTGGAACACGCCCGATCTCGTCTGCTCGGAAGCTAAGCAAGTGCGGGCCTGGTTAGTACTTGGATGGGAGACCGCCTGGGAATACCAGGTGCCGTAAGCCTTTTCTAGATCTTCAGATGATACTCTACTGTAGCTAAGTGCATTCGTGGATGCAAATGCTCCAAAAACTTTTTTTTGGTTGCCATGGCAATGGACATTCCGGTTGCCATGGCAACCGCAGAATTTTTTTTTCTAGGGACGGGAGACCGCATGGTGAGCGAAGACAAAGGTGGCTTTAGTCTATGCGTTTCCTTATGTCTACTGGTAGTCCAAAAAAAAACGTATAATACATTTATAGTGTCAAGCTCGAAAAGCTACCGCCGTTGCCTTTTTATTTGCAATTTGCCCCGGGTATCATCGCTTACGGCCATACCTGCTTGGAACACGCCCGATCTCGTCTGCTCTCGGAAGCTAAGCAAGTGCGGGCCTGGTTAGTACTTGGATGGGAGACCGCCTGGGAATACCAGGTGCCGTAAGCCTTTTCTAGATCTTCAGATGATACTCTACTGTAGCTAAGTGCATTCGTGGATGCAAATGCTCCAAAAACTTTTTTTTGGTTGCCATGGCAACCGCAGAATTTTTTTTTCTAGGGACGGGAGACCGCCTGGTGAGCGAAGACAAAGGTGGCTTTAGTCTATGCGTTTCCTTATGTCTACTGGTAGTCCAAAAAAAAGAGTATAGTGTCAAGCTCGAAAAGCTACCGCCGTTGCCTTTTTATTTGCAATTTGCCCCGGGTATCATCGCTTACGGCCATACCTGCTTGGAACACGCCCTCTGTGGGAGTGGCCTGCAATCAGAGTCTGGTGTGTCTGTGTGTGTGAGGAGAGGTGCTGCTGCATGGTGCAGAACGATTTTTTGACTTTTGATTTGACATTTTTAGTGTGCTTTTTAAAGTTTTTTGATTTGTTTTTTTGTTTTGTTTTGTGTGTTCCCCTCCCAGTACTTACTGGGAGGAGGTTCTTTTTTTTTGCTGTGTTTGCCTTTTGGCAAGTCATGGCAGAGCCCAGGACAGATCTACTGGCAACGGACAATGGAATGGACGCGACACCGAGTTTGATTGTTGGACAGAAAATGGCAGCAGGATCAAGTAAAGCAAGAGATAGAAGGGAGGAAATTATCAACTCGATCAGGGAGGCGAAGGAAGCGAGGAAAAACAAGGAAAGGAGATATGAGAAGGATTTAACTGTTTTACTGGAGTGTGGAGGGAAGGAATTGGGGCCCATGGTACTTCTGCGTGCAGCGAAAGAACTCTGTGGGAATATCCAGGCTTTTAGACAATTAAACAAAGAAAAGTATGAAATAACTGTCTCCACTTCACAGGCAAAGGGGCGTTTGCTCGATGGCTTTCGAGTGGGGGAGACCACGGTGCATGGTCGGGATATCATGGCAGACGAGTTGGTCGTCTCTTTCCTGGGACTGCCGGCTTACATCGAGGATGAGGAGATCGTGGCCAAGCTCCTCTCCTGGGGAGTCTCTGCAGTTTCTGAGGTCAGGAGGAGAATGTGGCCGGGCACGGACGTGGCGGACGGCACGAGATTTGTACGGGTAAGGTTCACTGACACTGTACAGTCTCTGCCATACTCTGTTAGATTCAACACAGCTGCTGGCCCTGAATACTTCAGAGTCATACATGACAGGCAGGTTCGGGTGTGTAGGGGGTGCCTTCAGCCTGACCATGTGTTGCGGGACTGCCCAGATTTTCTATGTAGGAACTGTGGGGGTCAGGGGCATTACGCTAGGGAGTGCGCCGAACCCAGGGCACCTAAGTGCAGGGAGTGCCGCATGTTTGCTCACCTGTGCCCATGCAGAGAGGAGGGGGGAGGGGGAGTGGAGGAGGAGGCTTGGGTGGAGGGACACAGTGGCATAGCTACCAGGGTGGAAGCTTCCAACACAGTCCCAGTCTCTCAGTCTCCTGCGTGTGAGGTACCTGTAATTTCCACGCTGTGTGAGGTGGCGCCTGTGAGAGAGGGGGCTCGAGATGGTACAGCTCACCCTACTCTTGATCAGGGGGAGGGGGCCCTGAGGGACCCTGCTCCTAAGGCCGAGGCAGTGGCGGTTGTGCCGGGGAGGAGGATGGATGGGGTAACGGAACCCCATCTTACCTCTGAAGCGGGGGAGGTGGCACCTGGTGCAGGCCAGACTCCGAAACCGAATGTTAATGAAAGGGGAAGAGATGCCTCCCAGTTGCCACAGAGAACACGCTCTCGATCAAGGAAAGGGAAAGCCTTGAAAGAGAGCGCAAGAGTGGAGGGGGCTCGTGCACCAGACGAGCAGAGGAGGGCAGGGACGTGTCCGCCACCTGCCCCAGACAACATCTCTTTTTCCCCTCCTTGTTCTGCTGCCTTCTCATTGACAGGTATAGAGACTGAGGATTTAATGCTAGTGGAGACAACTGAAACAAAAAAGAGGCTAAGTGAAAGTGACGAAGGGAAAATGAAAACAAAACGGTCGAAATAGAATGGCTGTCATATGCCTAACAATTTTCCTCATGGCAGGCTTCTCCCTCCTCTCTGTTAACGCGGGAGGTCTGGTTAATCGTGACAGAATGCATAGGGTGTTCAACATGTCTCAGTGGGACATATTGTGCATCCAGGAGACAGGTTGGAACCAAGAGGTAGAGCAAACTGTGAGGCAAATGAAGGTGGGCTCCCTGTATTGTGCTCTGGGTTCGGTGCACTCCAGAGGGGTGGCGGTTTTGGTCAAAGATGGGTATTTGGGCCAACCCAATGTTGTGGCAACAGATCCAGGGGGGCATTTTGTTATTCTAGACTTTGATGGGGCCTTAGCTTTTCGACTTATTAATGTGCACGCACCAAGTGCAGAGTATGATCGAAAGGATTTGTTTGTGAGGATGTTTTCTTATGTAAATTGTATGACTGTGTTGATAGGGGATTTTAATACTGTTCTAAGCAGAGCTGACATTGGCTGCAACAATGTCTTTAGTGCCGATGTCAGCAGGACCTATTTAGTCGATTCACTTAGACATTTAGATATGACAGAGGTATGGCGTTGTCTCAACCCCAGTAGTAGGGCCTTTTCTAGGCAACAGGTGGTACAGGGCGTGCTGAAGCAGTCCAGGCTAGACATGTGCTTCATGTCCGGCCAGCTGCTCAAATTTCTGGGTAGTGCCTCCTACACGTGGTCGGGCTGCAGTGATCACTCTCCCCTTTTGGTCAGCTTCCTTTTGACGGGGGGCAAGAGGAACGGGGGGTTGTGGGTATTGAATAGTTCAATTTTAAGTGAGGAAAAATATATTATGAAAATTAACAAATTATTTGATTGTTTTGAAGAGGAAATGGAGCTGTGCGACTGCATCATTGACTGGTGGGAGACGGCCAAAGACAGAATTAGGAAGCTGTCTGTCAATTTCAGCAGACACAAACGCTGGGCTGAATCATTGGAGGAGACTGTCCTGCGGCGGAGGCTACAACACCTCAGTGAGGCAGCCGCATCTCAGACTGGTCCGGTCGACCCTGAATTTCTTTCCTTGAGAGCCGACTTAGAAAGGATTGAGCAGCAGAGATGTAAGGGAGCCAGTTTGAGAGCCAGAGCCCAGTATGCAGTGGAAGGTGAAAAATCCACAGCATATTTTTTTGGTCTTGAAAAACAAAGGCAATCCAAAATGTTTATAAACAAGCTGGAAAATGATAAGGGGCAGGAGGTCACAGATTGCTGTGACATTTTGGAGACGGTGAGGAAGTTTTATGAGACGCTCCTGGGCACCCAAGGTGTGTCTTGGGCAGCTCTGTCTTCTGTAGTGAAGGCCCTGGAGGTAAAGCTGAGTGACACTGAGCGAGAGAGCTGTGAGGGGCCCATTACATTAGAAGAGATTGAGGCAGCAATCAGTGGGCTCAATGGGGGGAAAAGCCCCGGGCATGATGGCCTCACAGCTGAATTTTACAAAGTATTCAGCAAACGGGTAGCTCCCATTCTACATGTGCTTTTCATGGATTTTGAAAGAGTGAATCGTGTCTCAACTTCCTTTTCTGACGGGGTAATCACCCTTTTGTTCAAGAAAGGGGAGAAGAGCAGGCTTGAAAATTACAGACCTATTAGTCTTCTGAATAGTGATTATAAAATATTGGCCAAAGTTCTAGTGCATAGATTGAAAAAAGTAATAGGAAAGGTGGTAAGCCCGTCTCAGGCGTATAGCATCCCGGGGAGAGACATTTCAGACACCATTTTATCACTAAAGTACTTTCTTAGACAAATGCATCAAGAGAGTGGCTTTCATGTGAGCATTGACTTTGATAAAGCTTTTGACAGGGTTGAACATGATTTTCTTTGGAGTGTCTTAGATAGGTTTGGGTTTGGCGAGAGATTTATTGGTTGGATGAAATTGTTGTATGGGTCAGCAAGGAGCAGAGTGAAATGTAATGGATGGCTGACTGATTGTTTTAGAGTTACTAGGTCTGTTAGACAAGGATGCCCTCTATCGTCCATGCTTTATAGCATTGTGGCGGAGCCACTAGCGGCACTCCTGAGAAGAAACCCTGATGTAAGGGGCGTTGTGTCTCCTGCAGGGACAGAACACAAAGTCTTTCAGTATGCGGACGACACAAATTTGTTAATAAAAGATGAGGGGAGCTTGGAGGCGGCATTTTGTGAACTGGATTGTTATTGCCTAGCTTCAGGAGCTAAAATAAATTATAAAAAAACGACGTTGGCCTGTTGTGGCAGTGTCACCTCTGTGAGATTTGGGAAACGTCTAAAGGAGGTTAGGGGTTCATATCGGGTACTGGGTGTGATGTTGGGGAAGGAGGAAGATCAGTGTAGGAATGCAGTGTGGGATGTGTTGATTAAAAAGGTGGAGAATCTATTGAATTGGTGGAAGATACGGAGTATAAATTTGAAGGGTAGAATTCTTGTTGTAAATTCATTATGTTTGTCAAAACTTGTGCATGCTTTAACTGTTCTGGATCTGCCAAGTGCAATTGCAAACAGACTAAGTGTTGCTTTCAATCATTTCATTTGGAGAAGAGAAAGAGGATTTGTAGCGCATAATGTCCTGATAGGGGATTATGATCAGGGGGGCTTAAAATTAATTGATGTAATTCTGAAAAAATTTTCACTGCGAATAAAACTGGTGAGAAAATTCTTAGATCCAGCATGTTGTGCCCCGTGGAAAGACTTTTTCGTTGAGTGCATCGATAGTGTGGGGGGTTTTGGGGTCTCAGGGTTGTGCCAGATGCCCACGTTAGCCTCAGTAGCTGCGTTGCCTCCCTTTGAGCGGGAGGTTTGGCAGGCTTGGAGATTGTTGAGGCCAATGGTGATAGCTGACCCGTCTTCTTTTTGGGACATCAGCAGGCTACCACTCAGACTGAATCCTGACCTACTATCCTGTCCATCAGAGCCACGCCAGTCAATGTTAAGCACCACCCTCGAGAGGGCAGGGTACAAGTGTGTAGGTGATCTATTTGACAATAACTGTCTCTGTAATCTGTCTCAGGTCAGGCAGTGTTTCCTGGTTGCAGAGGTTACTTTCAGAAGACGACAAATAACATCCATCATTGACACAATAGCTAGGAATATCAGAGCTAAGTGGAAGTCTGTGATGGGGAATGGCCCTCCGTGCACTGGGGTGCCTGTCCAGGTTACGGATGTTCCATGTGGGGGTTTAAATTTTAAAGTATGGTTGGGGGGGGACGTTTGGAGGAAGCTGACTGAATTGAGCACCCGGGCCTGTTACTTGTTGTTGGTTTCTGTTGTGTTCAGGCGTCCAGTGGCTGAGTACACATGGTCACAAACATTCCCTGCACGAAACATTGCATCCATCTGGGCCCACACATACGATTGGTACATCCCTCACATAGTCAGCAATTTTGAATTCAAATTAAAACATCGGATAATTTTTACATGCACACGTTTACATGCATTCCTTCCCACGGAGTATGGCAGGGAGTGTCCGGTGTGTGGTGGAACCCCCGAGGACCTTCTCCATCTGATAGTCGAGTGTCCTGTCGTCCGGCGCTTCTGGGTCCTGGTGCAGGATCTCCTGGCTCGGAGGTGTAAAAGAAAAATGTCATTTGATGTATTGTATTTACACGTGACCATTGGTCAGCAGTGTCAAAAGCTCCCATTTGGCCTCTCCAATCCAGGAAGCACCATTTACATTCTTATTTAACCACCTGGACCCCCTATGGTTAACCAGTCTCCTCACTCAAAGAGACACCACCAGAGACATTCTAATTTGATCGTCTGGACCCCCCCTGCATGTAACCACTCTAATGTGTATTGTAATGTACCCCCTACCCTGTGACTGCCTGACAAACCTGTTCTCCCGGTGGCCTTTATGGGCCGGCCTACTGTAACTCTATATATTGCTGTGTTTCCTATTGTGTGGCTCGCGTCGTTGCTCCGTTGGTCATCCGTGTAGTTGAGTCTGTTTGGGAACTGTATTCTTCGATGCATCTTAGAATAAAGAATCCACCTTTTTGAGAGAGACAGTGCTCCTTTTTCCTTGGACTTATTACACAAATTTCCACAACAGAGGCTGAACTGGAGTCTCCCACCACCGGCGGCCCTGGGAGGAGATGACCAGGAGGCCTGGTCTCGGACAGCGGCGCCCTGGAGTCAATCACCATCTTGTCCATCTATTCCTTTCCATAGCGGTTTTCCTCTGTCTTGTTGCCCCACAATTCTCTGATTTCAGTAGACTCATCTGGACATTTGATGTTGAATATGTAAATGGCTGTTTGTAAATAGTGGTTTAATGCTCATTTTGTTGTCCCCTTTTGTGCCCTCTGTGGGAGTGGCCACAATCAGGTCCTGGTGTGTGAGTGTGAGGAAGGAGCTGCTGTGCTGCTGCAAACTTTTGTCTCTTCATTTGACATTTTTGTATGTATTTTCGAGTTTTTTTATTTGTTTTTTTTTTTTGGGTGGTTTTGTGTGTTTCCCTCCCAGCAATTACTGGGAGGTTTTTCTTCTTTTGTGTTTTTTGGCATTTTTATGTGTTTGGTTTTTGGTGTTTGTGGTGTTGTGTGTCCCCCTCCCAGGGTTACTGGGAGGTGGTTTTTTTCTTTTAATTTTGCTGTGTTTGCTTTTTGGCAAACATGGCTCAGCCCCGGATGGATCGATTGGCTACTGAACCTGGACAGGATAAGGATATGGATTTGCGAAGTGGACTACACATGGAAGTGGAATTAAGCGGAGAAGGAGGTGTGAAGGGAGGTGATGTGGGTAATGTGAAGGAAGTGAGGCGGAATAAGGAGCGGAGGTATGAGAAAGATTTGACTGTTTTGTTGGAGTGTGGTGGAAAAGAGTTGGGACCAATGGTGCTTCTACGTGCGGCTAAGGACATCTGTGGAAACGTTCTAGCCTTCAGACAATTGAACAAAGAAAAATACGAACTAACAGTTTCCACTCCACAGGCAAAGGGGCGCCTGCTCGATGGCTTTCGAGTGGGGGAGACCACGGTGCATGGTCGAGACATCATGTCGGACGAGCTGGTCGTCTCTTTCCTGGGGCTGCCGGCTTACATCGAGGATGAGGAGATCGTGGCCAAGCTCCTCTCCTGGGGAGTCTCCGCGGTCTCCGAGGTCAGGAGGAGAATGTGGCCGGGGACAGATGTGGCGGACGGCACGAGATTCGTGAGGGTAAGGTTCACTGACACTGTACAGTCTCTGCCATACTCTGTACGGTTCAATACAGCCGCTGGCCCTGAATATTTCAGGGTCATTCATGACAGGCAGGTTCGGGTGTGTAGGGGGTGTCTGCAGCCCGACCATGTGTTGAGGGAATGTCCAGATTTTTTGTGCAGGAATTGTGGGGGTCAGGGGCATTATGCACGGGAGTGTACTGAGCCCAGGGCGCCTAAGTGCAGGGAGTGCCGTATGTTTGCGCACTTGTGCCCGTGTAGAGAGGAGGAGGGAGAGGGGCGGGAGGAGCAGGTTCTGGCAGAGGAAGGGCAGGCTGATGAGACCCAAGTGGTGACCTCGGCTGCTTCCCCGGATTCACAGCCCATAGTGTGTGTAGTGCCTGACACTAATTCGCACGGCGATATGGCGCCTGAGAAAGAGGGGGTTCGACATGGTGTAGCTCGCCCTACTCTTGATCGGGGGGAGGGGGCCTTGAGGGGTCCTGCTCCTAAGGCCGAGGCAGTGGCGGTCGAACCGGGGAGGAGGATGGATGTAGGAAAGAGCCCTCATCTTACCTCTGAAGCGGAGGAGGTGGCGCCTGGTGTGGGCCAAACTCCAAGACCGGGTACAAATGAAAGGGGGAGAAACGTTTCCCAGCTACCACAAAGGACGCGCTCCCAGTCGAGGAAGGGGAAAGCCTCGACAGGGAGTGCTAAAGTGGAGGGAGCTCGGGCACCAGACGAGCTGAAGGAGGCGGGAATGCGACAAGCACATGGCCCGTCTGACGTTTCTTTCACTCCTCCTAGTTCTGCTGCCTTCTCGCTTACGGGCATTGATGACGATGACTTGATGATTTTCGAAACCGCTGAAGTGAAAAAAAGACAGAGTGAATGTGATGGAGGGAAGATCAAAATGAAGCAGTCAAAATAGAATGGCGGTATTTTGTCTTCTTCCTCTCCTCATGGTGGGCTTCTCCCTCCTTTCCGTAAATGCTGGCGGATTTGTGAGTCAGGATAGGATGCATAGAGTGTTCAGCGCATCCCACTGGGATGTGCTATGCATCCAGGAGACTGGCTGGAATCGGGCACAGGAGCAGAAGGTGAGACTCATGAACGTGGGCTCCCTGTACTGCGCCCTGGGTTCAGAGCACTCCAGGGGGGTGGCGGTTTTGGTTAAGGAGGGTGTTTTAGGTCAGCCTAGGGTGGTGGCTACGGATCAGGGGGGACGCTTTGTTGTGTTAGATTTTAATGGAGCCTTGGCTTTCCGTCTTATAAACGTCCATGCCCCGAATGAGGATTATGAAAGGAAAAATTTGTTTATGAGGTTGTTCACTTATGTCAACGATAAGACTGTCTTTATTGGGGATTTTAACACTGTCCTTAGTAAAGATGATATTGGTTGCAACAATGTATTTCGTGACGATGTTAGCAGGACTTATTTGGTAAATTCTGTACATAATTCGAATATGACAGAAGCATGGCGTTGCCTGAACCCTAGGACTAGAGCCTTCTCTAGGCAACAGGTTGGACATGTACTTTATGTCTTGCTCGTTGCTAGGATTTCTGGGCGGTGCTGCATACACATGGTTGGGCTGCAGTGATCACTCTCCCCTTTCGGTCAGCTTCCTTCTAACGGGGGGCAAGAGGAACGGGGGTTTATGGGTGTTAAACAGTTCAATTTTGTGTGAGGAGGAATATGTTAGGAAAATGAATAAATTGTTTGATTGGTTTGAAGAGGAGATGGAGATGTGCACTGATATCATAGACTGGTGGGAATCAGCCAAAGAAAGGATTAAGAAACTGTCTGTGAATTACAGCAGACACAAACATTGGACCGAATCGCTGGAAGAGAATAATCTGAGGCAGAGGCTCCAACACCTGAGTGAAGCAGCCGCAGTCTGGCCAGGTCGATCCGGAGTTCTTGGTTCTGAAGTCGAATTTGGAGAAAATTGAACAGAGGAAGTGTAAGGATGCCATTTTAAGAGCAGGTGCTCAGTATGCGGTTGAGGGCGAGCGTTCAACTGCTTTCTTTTTCGGGCTTGAACACAACGTCAGTCAAAACTGTATATAAATGGTCTGATAAATAAGGCAGGCCAGGAGGTTACAGATGTCTGTGACATTTTAGATACTGTGAAGTCTTTTTATAGTGAGCTTCTGAGTACGCAGGGTGTGTCCCAAGCAGCCTTCTCCGCTGTGTTAGAGGCCCTGGAAGCACAGCTGAGTGCGGATGAAAGTAAGAGCTGTGAAGGGCCTATCTCACTGGAGGAAATTGAAGCGGCCATTAGTGGGCTTAACAGGGGGAAGAGTCCGGGTCAGGATGGACTAACGGCTGAATTTTACAAGGTTTTCAGTAAACGTGTGGCTCCGATTTTGAATGTGTTGTTTATGGACTTTGAAAGTAAGAACCGTGTGTCTAAGTCTTTTGCTGTTGGGGTGATTACTCTTCTTTTCAAGAAGGGGGAGAAGAATCGTTTAGAGAATTATAGGCCGATAAGCCTACTGAATAATGATTATAAAATACTGGCCAAAGTTCTTGCAAACAGACTTAAGAAGGTGATCGGGATAGTGGTCAGCCCTTCACAGGCCTACAGTGTCCCAGGCCGAAACATTTTGGACATGATTCTGTCACTAAAATACTTCTTAAAGCAGATGCATCAAGATGGTGGTTTACATTTGAGCATTGATTTTAACAAAGCTTTTGATAGGGTGGAGCATGAGTTTCTCTGGGGTGTTTTGAATAAGTTTGGTTTTGGGGGAGGATTCATTGGTTGGTTAAAATTATTATACACGTCAGCTGAGAGTAAGGTAAAGTGCAATGGTTTGTTAACTGACTGTTTTAGAGTGACCAGATCTGTAAGGCAGGGGTGTCCTTTGTCCTCTTTGCTATATAGCTTAGTGGCAGAGCCACTTGCTGTCCTCTTAAAGAAAAACCCAGACGTGAGGGGCATTATTTCTCCTGCAGGGAATGAACATAAAGTTTTCCAGTATGCGGATGACACTAATTTGTTGATAAGGAATGAGAGGAGTTTAGCAGCAGCATTTTATGAATTAGATCGCTATTGTTTGGCCTTGGGGGCCAGGATCAATTATGAAAAATCGACACTAGCCTGCTGTGGGGACGTCACCTCAGTGGGAATTGATAGGAAGTTAAAGGATGCTGGGTGTTCTTATCGGGTACTGGGTGTGTTTCTGGGAAAAAATGAAGATGAATGTAGGGATAAGTTGTGGGATATTTTGATTAGGAAGGTGGAGGGTTTACTGAACTGGTGGAAGATTAGGTATCTTAACTTAAAAGGCAGAGTTTTAGTTGTTAATTTGTTGTGTGTATCTAAATTTGTGCATGCCTTGACAGTCCTGGACCTCCCGAGTACAGTGGCAAATAGATTAAGTGTTGCCTTCAGTCATTTTGTCTGGAGAAGGGAGAGGGGCTTTATAGCTCATAATGTTCTAATTGGGGAATATGAGAAGGGGGGGTTGAAATTGACTGATGTGGTATTAAAAAAGTATTCTCTTCGGATTAAACTGATTAAGACATTTCTAGATCCTGACTGTCGTGCCCCCTGGAAGGACTTTTTCATTGAATGTGTTGATAGTGTGGGGGGTTTTGGAGTTTCCGGTCTATGCCAAATGCCTGCAGTAGCCTCGTTGGCTGCGTTGCCACCTTTTGATCGAGAGGTATGGCAAGCATGGAAGATGCTAAGGCCAATGGTGGTGGCTGACCCATCCTCCCTTCAAGAAATAAGCAGGATGCCTCTCCGGTTCAATCCCGACCTTTTATCCAGTCCCTCAGGACCACGTCAGTGTATGTTCAGTGGCACCCTCGAGAAGGCTGGGTATAAATGTATTGGTGACCTGTTTAATGATTTTTGTCTTTATGATTTGGACCAGGTTAGATGTTGTTTTCACGTGGCAGGAGTCACTTTTAGAAAAAGCCCAACAATGAACATCATCGACACCATGGCTATGAACATCAGGGTCAAGTGGGGGTCCATGATGAGGAGGGTGCCTCCGCTTTCCGGGGTGCCTTTCCCTGTTGTGGATGTCCCGGGTGAGGTCTTGAATTTCAGGGTGTGGATGGGTGGGGACGTTTGGAGGAGGCTGACCGAATTGAGCACCCGGGCTTGTTATGTGTTGTTGGTTTCTGTTGTGTTCAGGCGTTCAGTGGCTGAGTACACATGGTCACAAACATTCCCTGCACGAAAGATTGCATCCATCTGGGCCCACACATACGATTGGTACATCCCTCACATAGTCAGTAATTTTTAATTCAAATTGAAACATCGGCTCATATTCACATGCCCACGATTACATGCATTTCTTCCCACGGAGTATGGCAGGGAGTGTCCAGTGTGTAGTGGGCCCCCCGAGGACCTTCTCCATCTGGTGGTCGAGTGTCGTGTCGTCCGGCGCTTCTGGGTCCTGGTGCAAGATCTCCTGGCCCGGAGGCTGAACTGGAGTCTCCCACCACCGGCGGCCCTAGGAGAGGAGGACCAGGAGGCCTGGTCTCTCCTATTTGGGGTCGGAGAGCGGTGCCCTGGAGCTAATCAACATCTGGTCCATCTACTCCTCTCAATAGCCCGGTATACCATCTACAAAATCAGGAACATTCATCTCCACGACCGTCGGACTGCCCCACATTGGCCCGTCTTTGCTGGACTACTTCGATCACACCTGATCCACCTTCATCTGGCCGTCCCACATCATTTTTCATCTGTCTTGCTACAAAATAATTCCCTGATTTCAATCAACTCGTCTGGACATTTGAATTTGAATATGTAATTTGTGTGTGTTGTGTAAATAGTATTTCATATTACCAACCCCCTTTTTGTGTCTTCCCTTACTTGGCCTGATGGCTTGTGTTGTCTTGTCTCTTTTTTCATGTACATATTGTAAATAATAGTATTATTTGAATTTCTGTGTTTTTGATAATAAAAGATAAAAAAAGAACACGCCCGATCTCGTCTGCTCTCGGAAGCTAAGCAATTGCGGGCCTGGTTAGTACTTGGATGGGAGACTGCCTGGGAATACCAGGTGCCGTAAGCCTTTTCTAGATCTTCAGATAATACTCTACTGCAGTAAGGTGCATTTGTAGACGCAAATGCTCCAAGAACTTTTTGTTGGTTGCCATGGCAACGGACATTCCGGTTCCGCCTGGTGAGCAAAGACAAAGGTGGCGTTAGTGTATGCGTTTCCTTATGCCTACTGGTAGTCAAATCAAATCAAATCAAAATTTATTTGTATAGCACAATTCATACAAAAGTAACACAAACTGCTTTACAGTCCTAAAAACACATTAAAACTCACAATACAATCACAATAAGAGCATAGTATAATACAACTATAGTGTCAAGCTCGAAAAGCTACCGTCGTTGCCTTTTTATTTGCAATTTGCCCCGGGTATCATCGCTTACGGCCATACCTGCTTGGAACACGCCCGATCTCGTCTGCTCTTGGAAGCTAAGCAAGTGCGGGCCTGGTTAGTATTTGGATGGGAGACCGCCTGGGAATGGGCCATGACCCCCCCAAGTCCCTATTTTTGGGCTTTGCGTTGTGCAGGAGCAACTTGAACTCAGAGCCGAAAGAGACTGACGCGGAAGGGACTATAGGACCTTAGTTCGAATCCCGGTGTAGTCAAATTCCTCTTAAATGTGTGTATGTTTTTTGTTCATTTGTAATTTAAATGGATCATAGTAAAGGAAATATTAGCAAAAATATGATACCATACCATACAAAAAATTATACAATTTAAATGTAATGGATAGTGCTTGCATCATTTCTTGTATATGTATGTATATCTATATATAAAACACAACAACAACTTATTTGTATTTTGTTTTTATTTTAAGTTGAACAGATAAAGCTGTAAACATCACATAATAGTGCATTAGTTAATAACAACAATAACAATATAAAATGCATCCTCATGGAAACAGTATAGTGTTGAACTCTGATCTAACTGTCAGAATTTTTAAAGACTGGAAACTACAATTTTAACATTTTATTTAAAGTCTATATGACCGGTTCTCATTATATTCTAATTTTAACTTAGTTTGATGGAATAGCACCTGTGTTAAATATTTAGCAGAGTGTAACATTTGTGAAAAATAAAGGTTAAAATGACAGGAAGTAGTGAAGTTCTAAAACTGAATTCTTTTACCTATGTCATCAAAAAGCTACGTGCCATTGTAAATACAGAGACCATTTACAAACAATTTAGAATTTAGAAACATGTGTTTCTGACTTTCTAACAGTTATTCAATCCAGTAAAGTTGTTATCAGGTATTATTATTTGTCAAATCACAACCTTTGTGTACCTTATATGGATTTTGGCTGTTGTTTTGAAGATGGTTGTGGAATTACCTCCAATTATGTTATATTCGTTGCTCATGTCCAACCAGGAGGTAAAATTATAAACATTACAAAAACTGTAAAGTGGGGATAAATAGGCAAATGTATACTAAAATCTTAAATATTATATAGTGAAATGTGTAGTCTAATGTGACATATAAACTTAAACATTTTAAATATTATGTTATGTAGTGTATAATCTAGTGTTTTTGTTTGTTTTCCACCTGGATTCGTACTTCTTCACAAAGTTGACAGCAGACTTGTCATGTTCTTGAAGAGCACTGATTGCAATGATAATCTTTTGCCTCAGGTCAGCTGGAACTAGATGGCGGTCGCTGTTGTCAACTAATTCTAGAAGTAGTAAAGCCAAAGCTTCCACTTCCTCAAGCCCAGGAAGATGTAAATGGCTTTTGGTCATCAACATATCCTGCAGAGCTGGACTGTCCTCCTCTTTCACCTGTTCTGTGTGAGTGAGCATGACATGTTTCCCACAAATGCTGTCCATGGGCTCTTCTTCTAACTCTGAACATAACTCCACACCTTCATCCTTCAGCTCCTCATCACTTTGTTCAGTGGTCTCTTCTTCATGGGACTGCTCCTCCTCAACTGGACATATTTATACTGTAGAGTATAGAGAATAGAGTATAGTAAGTAAAGTATAAAATGTGCATGTAGCGTTTTTGTTTTTTTTTCATAATGTTGTATTGCAATAACATTTTACCTTTCTCTGCATAATAGTCCCTTGCAGTGAAGCTGCTTGACTGGCACATGGTGTACTCTATGCCAAGGAGCTCCTCCTCATCTGGGTCGTCATATTTGGCGGGGTAGGGCATAGGAGCAGCAAAGTTGGGCTCCAGGATGTGCTCTTTACCAAAGAGCACCTCAGCCTGCTGATTCATGCGTTGAATCTGACGTGCGTCCACACATGTAGTCTGCCGACCCTGACCACCAGCAACCCGGAGTGATTCCATACGGTTGTTCCACTGCACAGCAAACGCAATCAGATATGCCTGAAAAACATTTTAAAAACAATACATGTATACTTTAACATTATTGTCCATCATGTTTTACATAGCTGTTTTCGATGTATATGAAAGTAACATAATAATACATAAGTAATACATAAACAAGATTAATTAATATTGTAACATGCATTACTTACTTGGAATGGCATTACACCACATCTCTGTGAGGGAATGGCATTGTACAGGTGTGAGTGCAGACCCTCCAAGGCGTTGCTGCCTCGCCTGCACTTGTACTTGTTCAGCTGAATGCCATTCAGTACGACCACCTTTACAGACACGTACAGCTGTATGCCAGGGGGGTCCTGTAAAACACATTGAAGTTCCTTATTAATTCTTGCTCAAAGACACTTTTAACAATTTAAAAACCTAACACCCACCTGCATACAACTAATGTGTTTACTTGCAGTTGCCCAGTGAGCATCGACAGCCTCTGACGACTTGAACAGGTGGATTCCATCAATGTCAAGGCCTGCGGGACCCTTGAATTCAGCGATGATGTACTCAATCTCTGTAGCTGTCTCCTGTTACATTAATCCAGGTGTATTACATGCAGTGTAAAAAGTTTAAACTTATCGTACTTATATATTGATTATATTTGTGCATAAAACTCACCTCAACCCCACGAGTGATGCGCCTAACATAGGACCTGATTTGGTGAGGCTTGAGGAAAGCCATAATTTCCTCATCTGAAAGCTTTCCATACAATTCTTGGTTCCCTTTCCTGACTGCTTGGATTAGGAGGATCATGTCATTCTTGTTGTAGGCCAGAACTGCACCTGCCAAGGCACTGATAAACACCCTGTATTTGGCATGGGTCTGCTTGATGACTACAGCATCCCAACGATGCAGCCAGTGTCTGATGTCCAGTCTGACTACAGTCCCCTTCTGCACCCAGTCATGAACAGATTCTCCAGGAAGGACGAACCACTCTCCCTTGAAACAATATCAATGTCACATTTTTACTTTTTGTTGGTGCTTCATATAGCTATGAAATTAGTTATTGTATTACGCTATGTCAAAGTCAAGTTATTGTTGACCGACAACAGTTGCAATCTGCATATATGACAGATGGTGCAGGAACCAAAGCACGCTGAAAGCGGGCAATCAGGCCTTTGGCCATTCGCCTGTAGCACGCTTCAGACTCAGCTGCCACCACCACTGTTGTCAAGAACTGGCCCCACTCGTTGAGCACACTGGTCACATACTGCATGGTGCCCTGGCCATCCCCATATATCTTTTTGAGAACCTAAAAACATGAACATGCATTTTTACATAACCCCTAAATCATTTCATCATGTGGCTGATGATCCATATTCAAAACATAAATAACCAAATGTGGGGAAAAAGTGACATTTGTTTTACTTTAGTCAACACCAAATCACTGTTTTTTTTCTTTTTCAATGTATATGCCCATTATTGAACACATTTTACGTTTGTACATTTCACTACTTCCACACATGATTTATGATCTTAAAAGAAAACCAACTGAACTTTTTGGTACCATCAATGCAGAAGATTTCTCCTGTCACACTGAGAATGGAGGCTCTGTACACAGGCATCTTCTCCATCTCCATGATCATGTGTGCACATCTCAACACACGAGCTGATGGAATGGGAGACCGTGGGAGAGGAGGAGTGTAACTGCCAGAAGCTTTCACAAAGGGCAGGATACCCCTCTGAGATGAAGCAGAACCAGCTGTGTGGGCTTCATACAGGAGAGTTTGGTACAGGTCACACCGCTCCACATACCAATCATCATGACCCTGTTGCAGTAGTCTCTGCACTTTATTCATGGAGACACTGTTGACTCGGTCATTCAGCAGGGTAACTACACCTTTGTCAATGGCACGCTTCCCACACAGTATGGCAGGAAACATACTTCTGATGGCTGGGGCAAGGCTCATCAGAATCTTGGGACTGTGTGCAAGCCACATGTACTGCTGCTGCTGTGTGTGACAACGGTCCTCATCTCCACTGTCAGTGTCACATTGTGTCTTGCTTGCCAGCCTCATTTTTTCACAATGAGAACATTTCAGCTTTTCTGTTAACAGGGTGTAGTTTGTACTTCATCCCACACACTTGTCTAGCATAAGTGCCAAAGCCTTTCTTCTCAAGATATTCCCCTGGAGGTGCAGGACAGTTGGGGTTGGGGCAGTGGATCTCTGCTTGCATCACACCCACTGGCCGCCAAAAAAAAGCTGGTGTGGTGAAGAAGGCCATCATGTTGGGCACCCCACCCTTCACAGATGTTGGTGGTGGAGGAAGGTAGAACTCCATCTTCTCCTTTAAAAGTTTCCTCTCCACGATGTCTCCTTTGGTGTTTTTGTACTTGGAAGGACACTCAAACAGACCATACATTTCATCATTTTTAAGCCACTTGATGTTAGGCGGAGTGATACCATGCGCCTGGGCAGACAGAGGTGGATCCTCCCAGTATTTTTGCCAGCCCTCCAGTAGAATGCTACCGGCTTCTGAGGTAGTGGTGTGTATAGGGGACGACGGTCTTCCTTGAGACGTGCTGGGCCTGTGACCAGAGTCCTGACTTACAGCTGGTGTGAGCTCTCCCCAAGTGGTGAGCTTTGTGGATACAGGGACCTCGGACACGTCAAGGACATCCTCTGAAGAAATAAACATGCAGTACATTAGCATACTAAATTAATACAGATAATAATTTCTTATACCAATCACTGGCTAAAGTTAACTGAGAAAATCAGTGAGTTTCAGGTTTATTTACCTGCAAGAGCCAACATTTCAGCATCACTTGCAAAGTTAGGATCATGCTGGAATGTGGTTGTTGCTATCTTTTCTTTGTCTTTCCTTAATTCCTGTTTATTTAGAAAATAAAGCCACAAATAACAAAATCAGTTGGAGGTTTATAATTGTTTTGATATGGCTGGATGATATTATGACAGAAGTATCAATTTCTTTTTTTTTTTTTTTTTACATAAACAAAACAACATGCGATCTCAGAGCATGATTAAAAAAAGCTATAACCCCATTACCTCCAACCGCTTGTCCAGGTGATAGGTGACAGATGGGAACTCTCTGGCATACTGCAGTATTCGCTCCTTTTTCCACTTTAGATGTTCGTTCTTCTCATCCTTCTGACAATATTCTGCCAGCAACCATACAACCCAGCCGACATCATTTTCAAGCAACCACCTGAAGGACTGTCCAACATACTTGCCGAAAGTGACAACTAACTGGCCTTTCCACATATTCCCTCCAGTTTTCTTTACAGCAGCTTCCGCCTTTTCAGAATCCAGCCAACAGGGGTCCAATGCTTTGCTGGGGGCCCGTGCCACTGTCTTAGCTGCATCTGTACACTGCAGCTTAGCCTCTCCCTTCCTATACAGATGGATACTGGGATAATGTTGAGCATCCTGGTGCAGTTTGAGATGGGATTTCAACTGTTGTTTCTGGTGGAATATTTTCCCACAGACATCACACTCGAGTCAGGTTGGACTTCAATGGGAAAATCCTGCTGCACACATTGCACTGGTGTCCCTTCACCTGTTGTAAAGCAGAAATACATTTTTTTTTTTTATTATTGTTATTGTTACATTGTGTCAAACTCAGGAGGTTGTCAGTTGTTTACTACAAGACACACAACTTGCAGGTTCAATACACTAGATTTGAACTGCAAGCTGGAAGTTTAAATCCACCCTCATTAATGTGAAACACTGCTTAAGCATGATTAATTAATAAAAGTCAGCACCTTATATGCTAAATCTATTTTATTTACTTTAATAATTTACTTTCTGACTGTATTATACGATCTGAGATGAGCAGTGCCAAAGTAAACATATAAGACACACAGCCAAAATAAATTAGAATGTGTGTGTTTGAGATGTCTATGCAACCAAGACATATTTTTAAGAATAAATAAAGCCAATATATGATAATTTTGCCTCATCAAAAATAAATAAAAAGACTATGAATTCAGTTAGCCTAAGGAATTGTGCCACTGTAGTACTAACATTGCTGCCTACCTCTTTTCTTGGCACATCCATCTGTATCTTTGTTGTTATGCTAGCTTTATCATGTTTTTATCCAGAGAGAGCCCATCAAAACTTCCTCGTCACGGACACCACACGCACTGATTGGCTGACATCTCAACCCCCCTCCCCATCCCCCCTCCACTAAAACACTGTCTCTGACAGCCCTACAGTAACCAATTATTACAGGCAGCAACATGTAATAAATATTCATATATACACAGTAATAGCTCCACATTTCATGTGGAAATGACATAACACATAGTAAACCTTTGAAGGCTGATATACACTATTTAAAACTTTACATCACCGTAATATTTTAAAACTAAAATATCGAATATGTCAGCTTTAAATAATGCTCCTGCTCAGAGTTTTTAACCTGTTAAAACCCACCGTCCCTGATCAGGGACACTTTCGGAGTTTTTACATACATGCGTCATTCATTAAAAACAAATGTTTTCAATACAGACATGTTATATGTCATTTGAAAGCTTAGAGTCACCACTAAACGCCTAAAATGTTCAATCCACGCTAAAACTCCTCCCAAAAAACTTGTGAACTATCACACTGTAACATAACCAAACTGTTAATCTCTCATTTCTTACCTTTCGTTGGCTCCTCAAGACGCAAACAAAATCCAATCCAGAAGTGTGTGCACTCTTTCTGCCCATCACAGTCCACAAAATAAGAATATCCAGTTGTTATTTCAAATAATATAATCCATTTGTTGATATCCACCCGTAAACGCATATTCTTCATTTGACAGTAACACAAAAGCAATAAAAACATAACTTTTGCGCATCACTTTGTGAAGATTACGTCGGCTTCCGCGGTTCGGCTTGGGTATGTTCGTTTTCCTCTCAGTCTTGTCTTCAAAACGAGCCTATCCGTGCAATTTTCCGTCGAGTACTTCCAGAGGGAGAGCCCTTTGAACAAAGCGGAAGCATCCATTTTGACACGCGAGGAGCGTCCATAGAACTATAATAAAACCTGGAAGATGAATCCAAGATGGCCGTCCTGTTTATCCCTATGGAGAGTGCTCATTGGCGCATGACCCCAAAAAAGTTTCTTACTTCCGCATTTACTTCCTGATACGAAGGCTGCCATCTTTGTTTTACTTCCTGAAACGGTGGCTGCCATCTTTGTTTTACTTCCTGAAACGATGGCTGCCATCTTTGTTTTAGGGCGCCACGTGACGACAACCCCCCACTTCATATAAAAACGGTAATTTCGGTGATTTTAGAAACGGTAGAAAAGAACATTTCCTTCTATTTTATTTAAATACCGATAATAATTCAGTACTGTCTGCAATTATAATGTGACATTTGAGAAAAAGGCTGGTTCCAAGAGGCTGCAGTACCTCGCACGGCCACAAATCAATCTGGGACCACAGTCAGAGGGGGCGTACCTTATCCAGTTCTTTTAATACATCCATGGGAGCGTCAGCTCCGCGTGCGTAATGGCGTCACAGCCTGCAATGCCATTGGTGATTCAGTAAGTCAATCACAGATTCTTCTAGCCAATCACCAGAGCTTTCAGATGAGGGGCGGGACTTGCAGGTTCATTGAGTACCGGTGTTCCGGTTCTCGGAGTGATCATGTCAGCCTGTGATTTGTAAACACATCATGCGCCACCACGAGGCCACAAAAGGTACCTGCACGCCACGGTATTTTCCCCTGTAACTGGCGTTCCGTTTTTACACGCAGATTCGACAAAGAAGGCGGGACTCCAAAAAGTGATGTCAAACATGTTCAACACAAATGTGTGTATGCAAGGTTGATCAATAAACGCTTTCATTATCTGGTCTTAACTCAATCACATGTGACTTTTGTCATTGTTGTCAATCACAACCATTCTACACACCACGTTCGTGAAGAACAAAAAAAAAAAAAAATACAGGTCTCGAACGCACTTGGTTTCTGCAAAAGCATACTACCTATCCGTATCCATAACCACTTGGCCAGAGGTTCTGTGATCGGTAGGGTTGGTGTCTTTAATTGAAAGTGTCAAATCTTAGGACGGAAGACATGCTTGCTATGTTAACTTGTGACACACTGTCTAACATTTATCGATGTTGCAGTGGACCTACGCTATTGTGCACAGTGCCACACACAGTATCACGGGTCACGGGTAGCCTTAGATGACTGTGCATTCAATCTGCAACCAAGAAGTTATACTTTAGGAGTTATAATCACGCCAATTCCAACAAACACACATCAGTTTTCTGTTGACAGTCAACTCGTAGTGTTCACAACACACCACAGGGTGTCACTATTGTGCAAGTGACAGTGGAGTTGTGTTGCTTCCTAATGAGCATATATTATTGGACACAGTTCACAGCTTTATTCACAAAGTCACTGTGGCATGTGGCTGTGGTAGGTAATATTTATATTAAAGAGGCATATTTGGAGAATTCTATATGTATAAATGTAGATTTTCAAAGGCGCAGACAAATTTTATTGCCAAAATTAGACCCCAATTAATTACAATAATAGTGTGTAAATCATTTTTCATCATCACGTCATACACAAAAATACATCAATAATAAGTACAATAATGTTAATCATATTATGAACCTTTCAGAAATAACAATATTGATCGAATTCTGTTAGAAAAGTAGGAAATAATGTTCCAGAGTTTGTGTTAAGTCTCCCTTCCGTCTTAGAGGGAGGGGAACCGCAGACCATCATTTCTCAGACATCATCACATTACCTTAAAGAGTACTTCATCATTTAAGCCTCTCGGGCTGAGAGTTCGTAAAGTAAAAAGTCCATAAGCTTCGCCTCTTTTTAGCGCAAGGTCGTGGTGGCCCCCTCTGGCCTGAGGTCAACCCCATCAAAACGAAACGTCGTGTTTAAGTTAATCAAAATGCAACCGGAGAGTCAGGATCTTGGCGTCTAATGGCGCTTTTGTGTTCACTCATTCGAGTTTGCGTGTCATTTTTCCGACATACACGAGTCCGCATGGAGAGCGCAGCAGGTAAACTAGAATAGTTCCAAAAAATACCAAATTTGATGATTTTCAGTATGTCTGAAAACATCATAATATCATTACATTTTTTATCATTATTATTCATTTATTTTTATGTCTGAATTGATCATTTAAAATGATTTGTTGTGGTTAATTTGTTGTGGGATCTAATTGTGATTGGCTCTTGTTCACGTATGTGATTGTAATGCCAGCGAAAGGGGCTGAAGGAGCTCAGAGTGAGCCAACAAAAATGGCCATATCTTTAGGAGTTCTGTTTGTAATGATTTTTTTTCCTCTTATGTAAAGCACTTTGAATTGCATTGTGTACGAATTGTGCTCTAAATTTGCCTTGCTATATCTGTAAATTAAATTTATGTACTCTTGTATGTATCTTTTTTTGTCATCATTATCATTATTAGTAATGTTATGGCGCTGCTTATTTTTCTTTGCACTTGTTATGCAATAGAATGTTGCAAAGTCACTTTTGATTATTGAAATCAATGTCAAAACACACAAGGAGGAAGCCATTTTAAGACACCAAAGTGCAGCATCAGGTCTGAGTGCACCCTTGACACTGCGGATAAACTAATTTGAAATCAGGGGGCAATAACGACACTCAACACAAGTTCTCTTCAACCGCTTGACTTCCAAAGTCGTGTTTTGATGCATTATGTAAATAGTTTGAGTGGGGTTGGTGTCCAAGAAGCCTAATTGTCTAAATATTGGCTATTACAGCGGCTGTTAGGAAAGTGAGACCCATTAACAAAATAATTCATAACCTACTCTATAGAAGTTGAAACAGAAATGCATTTTTTCATCCACATGCCTGCAAGACAAAACATAGGGTGCAGGTAAAACCCAGCAGGGGTGTGACTTTGAAATTGAACCAACTATATAAGGGGCTGAAAGCTGAATGGTGGTCTCTTACTAAGAAATGGATCCAATTAAGGTCAAGGAGATTATCCAATACCTAAAATTCCACAAATATCCGAAAAATAAAAAAAAACTCCCCTACAGAAATGGGACGTTAGAAGAAGATGTGAGAATTTCAAACTTGAGGGTAAGTGACAAACCACATGCATGTATGTACATACATATATCTGTTTGTAATCTATATATTTGTTACCCCTTAAGATGGTCAATTATTTAACCTGGCCCAGAGGAAAAAAAAGGTCCACACTGGGCTGTAGTGGTCAAAACGCCAAAAGAAGCGAGTGACGTTTTTAAATGTATTCATGCCAGTGCACATGGGGGGCACAGTGGCATGGAAAAAACCATGGATGCCATATCCCAGCGGTATTTCTGGCCTGGTATGGAAAGGGATATAAGAAAATGGGTGAGTTGTAGGTCTACCAATTGCTAAGTACTGTTGGTCTGCTCTTATCTTGATGATCACTATATTCTGGTGTAGGTTTCAGAATGTCCTGAATGCCAGGCCAGGACAAACAAGCTAAAATTAAAACAGGACCTCATTCCCATTAAAGTAACAAAGCATACAGTTACTCAGCACACATGTGCCTCTCTTCTGTGCATTATGTCTAATGTTTGTTTTACAAACAGGTAACAGAGCCCCTGGAGCTGGTGGGAATGGATCTAATTGGGAAATTGGTCCCAACAAATAATGGCCATCAATATCTGTGTGTGATGATTGACTATTTAACAAAGTGGCCAGAGGCCTACCCATTAAAATCCAAGTCAGCAGAAGAGGTAGCAACCTGCATCTGGGATTTCTTTTGCCGGTTTGGGGCCCCACAGCGCATCTTGACTGATCAGGGCAGAGAATTTGTCAATCAGGTAGACTTTTATACGATATGTGCATATGTGTGTCAGACAAACGGGATGTATAATGACAATGTTTACTGTTCCCTGCAGCTTAACAGCAACCTGTGCAAAAGACTGGGTATTGAGCGAAGCTTATGTGCGCCGTACCACCCCCAAACCAATGGGTTGGTGGAAAGGATGAATGGCACAATTCAAAGGTGATAAGACTAAAAAAGCACACTGAACCAGCATGTCTGCACAGTTTCTGTAATGTCTGACCTTTCTATTCCAGAACATTGACCAAACTTGTTGGGGACAAGCCCCACACATGGGACATGCATTTGAAAGGTGCATTATTTGCCATCAGAACCAAAAAGCAGCTCACCACACAATACTCCCCTTACTTCATGATGTTTGGGAGAGAGGCAAGATACCCGGTGCAGGTCCCAGAGCAATATGAGGTAGATTTTTGTAAAAGTGTGACAACTTTAAGGTCATTGCAAAGCAGACACAATGTTTCTGTACACAGATCAGCGATGAAGTTGTCCATGCAGTAGTGGCTCATGATGGCCCAACATGTTCCTCAAAAAACAGGACTAGGGCAAAAGAAATTGCTTTGAGCAATATATCAAAATCACAAGCGAAAATGACAAAGAAGAGGAAACTGGCGGGCGAAGCAGTCACTTTCCAGGTGGGGGACCAGGTTTGGAGGCAAAACATCAGAGAGGAGCAGAGGAAGGGTGGGAAAATGGCCTCCTCAATGTTGGGCCCATACAAAATCGTAAAACTGGAGGGAAAGAGCGCAAACCTTGTTTCGGCGAAAGGAAAAGCCCTCATAAAGATCAATACAGACCACTTGAAACTGTATGTTCCACCTACAACCCATATTCCACACAAATGGCCCAAACTGTCCTCGCCAACAGCCCCACCCACCAGCCCACCAGGAGAAGCCTCTGGAAGTTCAACCTTATCTGCATTAAGCCCAGAACTTCCAGAGACCTCTCCTGGAGGGGTGATGGGTAGAAGGCCGATCACCCCGCTGGACACCACCTCTCCTGCTCTGGCCCCCCTGGATCTCACCACCTTTCCTGCTCTGGCCCCCCTGGATCTCACCACCTCTCCTGTGTTGGCCCCCCTGGACCTCACCACCTTTCCTGCTCTGGCCCCTCTGGACCTCACCACCTCTCCTGTGCTGGACCCTCTGGACCTCACCACCTCTCCTGTGCTGGCCCCTCTGGACCTCACCACCTCTCCTGTGCTGGCCCCTCTGGACCTCACCACCTCTCCTGTGCTGGCCCCTCTGGACCTCACCACCTCTCCTGTGTTGGCCCCTCTGGACCTCACCACCTCTCCTGTGCTGGCCCCTCTGGACCTCACCACCTCTCCTGTGCTGGCCCCTCTGGACCTCACCACCTCTCCTGTGCTGGCCCCTCTGGACCTCACCACCTCTCCTGTGTTGGCCCCTCTGGACCTCACCACCTCTCCTGTGCTGGACCCTCTGGACCTCACCACCTCTCCATCGCTGGACCTCACCACTTCTCCTGTGTTGGCCCCCAGAGACCTCCCCACCTCTACTGCATCAAGCTCAGTGTTGCCAGATTTTACTGACAGTTTCCAGCCCAAAGTCCACATAAAACCCACCAAGATCAATGAAAACCAGCCCAAATTATAAACTTTCCAAAATTACTATTTAAATGGCATACAAAGCACAGTTGCAACCGTAAAATTATGAACAAACCAACGGCACACACCAGATAAACATATAGACCACAGTCGGGCCCTTAGCCCTCCTTATTTGGCAACTATACCACCATCTGATTGTGTGGTGCGTTTAAAGTTGACAGGTTAGACATGTTTGACTAATATATACTGAATATGATTGTATTTAAGATTTTACTACACATTTTGCCTATTTTGTCATCTGTTTGACAATCTTCATAACATTTATAGTGTTAACTGTCTATTTATTTTCAACTGTACGTCACATTTTGATGACACACACCTGTAATTTTAAACTTTTAAAATTTCTTCTGGAACTGTACTTCAAAAACGTAAAACTGCTAAATATTTACCACAAGTTCCCTCCCATTTTGACTGACAACCAGCACAACCACAACATGTCACTGTTGCAAACCATTCAATATGCAATTTCTGTAATTTATTCTATTCTATTATTCTATTTAATATTCTATCAACAACTCAATCAATAATACACAAATATTTATGAAGATATTAATCTATTTTGCATTTTCAAATTCCCACCTGAGACATCCAAAAATAGCCCAAAATATATGCACCCGCCCAACGCTATTTTTTTCCGCCCGAAGCCAACAAAAGGAGCCTAATTGGGCGGAAAACCGCCCAATCTGGCAACACTGATCAAGCTCCATGGACCTTATGGCCTCATTTTCTACACCTGTTGCCACCACCAGCATTTTCCCGATACCAACTTGCAGACTTGAAAGGGGTAAGTGTGGTATCTAAGTGAAGGCTATGGACCATTGCTTAAAGTAATTAATCTCAATCTGCAGTCGTTCATAAAATCTGGGAAGGTGCTTTGCCCAGATTGATGTGGGCAAAGATTGGACCGTACAAACTGTACGGTCACAATTTTGTAAATCATCTGGCACCAGGAAAATGTCTTGAGGCTGACGTGAGGATTAAACAAATTTTGTTTATCACTCTTAGCATGTGAAAGTAAAGAAAATGTGTTACTAGGTGATTAATGCCTATCTTACCATTCTGGTGCGTGACGAGGTGGGGAAAAAGATTTTCCTCATAGATTCATTTAAGATGACGGATATTTGGCAGAGGAAATTCAGTGGCCTTCGTAAAGTAAGTATATGTGTGAAATGTCATCTGTTAGAGGCTTATTGTTACAATGCTCTGGTTTAATTTCAGCTTAAACCACAGGACTATGATATTCTGCTCGGTGCAATTTGCATTAATAGCCATTGGACCTTGGCTGTAAGTATACAACAAATTTGGATAAACCGGCTCTGTTGTGGATATAATATTTTACTTTGTAGGTCATTTGGCCAGAGCTTAAAAAAACAATATATGTGGATCCTTTCGGTGCAAGCGCAAAGGCCCTAAAAGAAAGTGAAGCCATCAGCAGGTTGTAACAGTACAATGTATTGACTGAAGGCTGTCTTCATATAATTATAATTATTATCTGAATTATTTTTCCTTTACCAGAGCTTTCATGAGGACAAGGGGGATAAACTGTTCCCGGTGGACATGTGATACTATTCCCCATCCGACCCAAAAGGATTTTACGTCATGTGGCGTAATTGTTTGCAAGTTAAATGTATGGATTGCTTTTAAGTTATTTGAATGTGCATCATGCTCACTTTTTAACTCTTACTAGCTTGCTGAAGTGATCCTGAAAGGCAAGAACTTCCAGCCCTCGGACAGCTTTCAGAATAAGGACATTGATGGGCTTCGGCTGACCATGGCCACCAGGCTCATTGCTGAAACTGGTAAGAACATGCCAGCGATATCACTTGTGCGGTGAAACATTCAGCCATGCATTTTTGGGGTTTCAGATGTGGTATCTAAAGTGGGTTGCATGTGTGGCGTCCGCGACACTCACATTCATTGGGTGAGTGCTATCTGCTAGAAATCAATGAATGCAAACGCACAAATTAAATGCTTTTCTCCCTTTTTAGATTCGTTGCAGTCAGTGCCACAGCTGGTACCACCAGGCATGTGTCTCTTATCCAGAAACAACGAAAATATACATCTGCCCCGCATGCAGTTTAAAATGAGCATTCTTATTTGTGGAACAAAAAAACAAAAAAAAAAGCAAAGTATTGAAATAAAATTGGTTTCGTTTTGGTACACATTTTGGTCTAAAGTTCTTTTCACCTCCCAATAATCATTTACATAATGTAGGCAAGTAGAATGTAGAGCTGCAAACTATGGTGACATCAAAACACGACTTTGGAAGTCAAGCGGTTGAAGATGTGAACTTGTGTTGAGTGTCGTTATTGCCCCCTGATTTCAAATTAGTTTATCCGCAGTGTCAAGGGTGCACTCAGACCTGATGCTGCACTTTGGTGTCTTAAAATGGCTTCCTCCTTGTGTGTTTTGACATTGATTTCAATAATCAAAAGTGACTTTGCAACATTCTATTGCATAACAAGTGCAAAGAAAAATAAGCAGCGCCATAACATTACTAATAACGATAATGATGACAAAAAAAGATACATACAAGAGTACATAAATTTAATTTACAGATATAGCAAGGCAAATTTAGAGCACAATTCGTACACAATGCAATTCAAAGTGCTTTACATAAGAGGAAAAAAAATCATTACAAACAGAACTCCTAAAGATATGGCCATTTTTGTCGGCTCACTCTGAGCTCCTTCAGCCCCTTTCGCTGGCATTACAATCACATACGTGAACAAGAGCCAATCACAATTAGATCCCAATTAACCACAACAAATCATTTTAAATGATCAAATCAGACATAAAAATAAATGAATAATAATGATAAAAAATGTAATGATATTATGATGTTTTCAGACATACTGAAAATCATCAAATTTGGTATTTTTTGGAACTATTCTAGTTTACCTGCTGCGCTCTCCATGTGGACTCGTGTATGTCGGAAAAACGACACGCAAACTCGAATGAGTGAACACAAAAGCGCCATTAGACGCCAAGATCCTGACTCTCCGGTTGCATTTTGATTAACTTAAACACGACGTTTCGTTTTGATGGGGTTGACCTCAGGCCAGAGGGGGCCACCACGACCTTGCGCTAAAAAGAGGCGAAGCTTATGGACTTTTTACTTTACGAACTCTCAGCCCGAGAGGCTTAAATGATGAAGTACTCTTTAAGGTAATGTGATGATGTCTGAGAAATGATGGTCTGCGGTTCCCCTCCCTCTAAGACGGAAGGGAGACTTAACACAAACTCTGGAACATTATTTCCTACTTTTCTGACAGAATTCGATCAATATTGTTATTTCTGAAAGGTTCATAATATGATTAACATTATTGTACTTATTATTGATGTATTTTTGTGCATGACGTGATGATGAAAAATGATTTACACACTATTATTGTAATTAATTGGGGTCTAATTTTGGCAATAAAATTTGTCTGCGCCTTTGAAAATCTACATTTATACATATAGAATTCTCCAAATATGCCTCTTTAATATAAATATTGCCTACCACAGCCACATGCCACAGTGACTTTGTGAATAAAGCTGTGAACTGTGTCCAATAATATATGCTCATTAGGAAGCAACACAACTCCACTGTCACTTGCACAATAGTGACACCCTGTGGTGTGTTGTGAACACTACGAGTTGACTGTCAACAGAAAACTGATGTGTGTTTGTTGGAATTGGCGTGATTATAACTCCTAAAGTATAACTTCTTGGTTGCAGATTGAATGCACAGTCATCTAAGGCTACCCGTGACCCGTGATACTGTGTGTGGCACTGTGCACAATAGCGTAGGTCCACTGCAACATCGATAAATGTTAGACAGTGTGTCACAAGTTAACATAGCAAGCATGTCTTCCGTCCTAAGATTTGACACTTTCAATTAAAGACACCAACCCTACCGATCACAGAACCTCTGGCCAAGTGGTTATGGATACGGATTGGTAGTATGCTTTTGCAGAAACCAAGTGCGTTCGAGACCCGTATTTTTTTATTTATTTATATATATTTTTTTTGTTCTTCACGAACGTGGTGTGTAGAATGGTTGTGATTGACAACAATGACAAAAGTCACATGTGATTGAGTTAAGACCAGATAATGAAAGCGTTTATTGATCAACCTTGCATCCACACATTTGTGTTGAACATGTTTGACATCACTTTTTGGAGTCCAGCCTTCTTTGTCGAATCTGCGTGTAAAAACGGAACGCCAGTTACAGGGGAAAATACCGTGGCGTGCAGGTACCTTTTGTGGCCTCGTGGTGGCGCATGATGTGTTTACAAATCACAGGCTGACATGATCACTCCGAGAACCGGAACACCGGAGCTGGTTTTTCCATGCGTAAAGAGGCGAAGACACCATTTTACGCATCATTTACGCAGCGGAACGTCTTTACGCACGACCTGCCGTTGATTTGAGGAAATTTATGAAAAAAAATCATCTATAATATATATTTATAATCACCAAAATGACCAAATGTGGTTTTTCAGGGTCATTAGAGTGTCAAAATGCATGTAAAGCAGTTTGGCACATTTGGCACAGAGAAGAACCTCTTGTTCGGATTAGGGTTATTACATACAAAAAGCAGCTCAACATCAGAATGGTTGTATCTAGAAGTCTGAAATTTCACACAGTTGTTGTCAACAAGGTGGACAACTGCTGTGGTGAGTTTCAATAGCACAGCATTAAGTATGTCTTCAGGAAGACATTTTTATTTTCTCTTTTTTTTTTCGAGACCAAAAAAACAACTTTTGGGGTGTGTTTGAACAGGTGTATGGCAGGTTGTGTTTCACTCAGACAAATCTAATGCTCAGCTTCTGAAACTAGAAGGTCTTAGCTTTCAAATGACACATCATACAAGCATATAGACTGTAAGTTAGCCATGCAATAAGCTTTTTCATTTGGGTATGTACTTTTCGAGAAAAACTGCCAAAATGAGGTGGGTCTTAACAGGTTAATGTAGTACACACAGCAAAAAAAATAAATAAATAAATAAAGTTTCTGACCGCAGACAAGCTCTGTGTTTGCGTTTTGGTGGCTAAGGTTAATGCTAACTGGCACTGTAATCCGCCTTCGTAAGAGCAGAAAAGGCACAAAGCGGCGAAAAAACAGTCTGTGCCCACTCTGTGGACAAAGAAGCACAGGCTTAGACAGATAAAACGGGCACTTTACCTCTCTGATGTCTCCATTTAGCTCTTAAACCGAGTGTATATCTCGGACAGCGCAGTGTTGTAGCGGCCATCTTGCGGAGCTGCCGTGATCCGCTATTGGCCCAGCTGAGCAGGGAGCTGCTCAATGATTGGAGGGTTGACCGCACAGGTTGAGCACCATCGCTCAACTATTGGATGGCTCAGGGACTTGGAGGAGAAAACGCCTGGGAATACCAGGTGCCGTAAGCCTTTTCTAGATCTTCAGATAATACTCTACTGCAGTAAAGTGCATTCGTGGATGCAAATGCTCCAAAAACTTTTTTTTTTGGATGGGAGACCGCCTGGTGAGCAAAGACAAAGGTGGCTTTAATCTATGTGTTTCCTTAGGTCTACTGGTAGTCCAAAAAAAAAGTATAATACAACTAAAGTGTCAAGCTCGAAAAGCTACCGCCATTGCCTTTTTATTTGCAATTTGCCCCAGGTATCATTGCTTACGGCCATACGTGCTTGGAACACGCCCTCTATGGGAGTGTCCACAATCAGGTCCTGGTGTGTGAGTGTGAGGAAGGAGCTGCTGTGCTGCTGCAAACTTTTGTCTCTGTCCTTAGTAAAGATGATATTGGCTGCAACAATGTATTTCGTGACGATGTTAGCAGGACTTATTTGGTAAATTCTGTACATAATTCGAATATGACAAAAGCATAGCGTTGCTTGAACCCTAGGACTAGAGCCTTCTCTAGGCAACAGGTTGTGCAGGGTGTGTTAAAGCAGTCCAGGTTGGACATGTGCTTTATGTCTTGCTCGTTGCTAGGATTTCTGGGCGGTGCTGTATACACATGGTTGGGCTGCAGTGATCACTCTCCCCTTTCGGTCAGCTTCCTTCTAACGGGGGGCAAGAGGAACGGGGGTTTATGGGTGTTAAACAGTTCAATTTTGTGTGAGGAGGAATATGTTAGGAAAATGAATAAATTGTTTGATTGGTTTGAAGAGGAGATGGAGATGTGCACTGATATCATAGACTGGTGGGAATCAGCCAAAGAAAGGATTAAAAAACTGTCTGTGAATTACAGCAGACACAAACGTTAGACCGAATCGCTGGAAGAGAATAATCTGAGGCAGAGGCTCCAACACTTGAGTGAAGCAGCCGCATCTCAGTCTGGCCAGGTCGATTCGGAGTTCTTGGTTCTGAAGTCGAATTTGGAGAAAATTGAACAGAGGAAGTGTGAGGGTGCCATTTTAAGAGCAGGTGCTAAGTATGCAGTTGAGGGCGAGCATTCAACTGCTTTCTTTTTCGGGCTTGAAAAACAACGTCAGTCAAAAATGTATATAAATAGTCTGATAAATAAGGCAGGCCAGGAGGTCACGGATGTCTGTGACATTTTAGATACTGTGAAGTATTTTTATAGTGAGCTTCTGAGTACGCAGGGTGTGTCCCAAGCAGCCTTCTCCGCCGTGTTAGAGGCCCTGGAAGCACAGCTGAGTGCGGATGAAAGTAAGAGCTGTGAAGGGCCTATCTCACTGGAGGAAATTGAAGTGGCCATCAGTGGGCTTAACAGGGGAAAGAGTCCGGGTCAGGATGGACTAACGGCTGAATTTTATAAGGTTTTCAGTAAACATGTGGCTCCGATTTTGAATGTGTTGTTTATGGACTTTGAAAGTAAGAACTGTGTGTCTAAGTCTTTTGCTGTAGGGGTGATTACCCTTCTTTTCAAGAAGGGGGAAAAGAATCGTTTAAAGAATTATAGGCCGATAAGCCTACTGAATAATGATTATAAAATACTGGCCAAAGTTCTTGCAAACAGACTTAAGAAAGTGATTGGGACAGTGGTCAGCCCTTCACAGGCCTACAGTGTCCCAGGCCGAGACATTTTGGACATGATTCTGTCACTAAAATACTTCTTAAAGCAGATGCATCAAGATGGTGGTTTACCATCTTGATGCGCTTTGGGTGCCTATTAGGTGGAAAAGCGCTCTATAAATAAAAATTCTTCTTCTTCTACATTTGAGCATTGATTTTAACAAAGCTTTTGATAGGGTGGGGCATGAGTTTCTTTGGGGTGTTTTGAATAAGTTTGGTTTTGGGGGAGGATTCATTGGTTGGTTAAAGTTATTATACGCGTCAGCTGAGAGTAGGGTGAAATGCAATGGTCTGTTAACAGACTGTTTTAAAGTGACCAGATCTGTAAGGCAGGGGTGTCCTCTGTCCTCTTTGCTATATAGCTTAGTGGCAGAGCCACTTGCTGTCCTCTTGAAGAAAAACCCAGATGTGAGGGGCATTATTTCTCCCGCAGGGAATGAACATAAAGTTTTCCAGTATGCGGATGACACTAATTTGTTGATAAGAAATGAGAGGAGTTTAGCAGCAGCGTTTTTTGAATTAGATCGCTATTGTTTGGCCTCGGGGGCCAAGATCAATTATGAGAAATTGACACTAGCCTGCTGTGGGGACGTCACTTCAGTGGGAATTGATAGGAAGTTAAAGGATGCTGGGTGTTCTTATCGGGTACTGGGTGTGTTTCTGAGAAAAGACGAAGATGAATGTAGGGATAAGTTGTGGGATATTTTGATTAGGAAGGTGGAGGGTTTACTGAACTGGTGGAAGATTAGGTATCTTAACTTAAAAGGCAGAGTTTTGGTTGTTAATTCGTTGTGTGTATCTAAATTTGTGCATGCCTTGACAGTCCTGGACCTCCCGAGTTCGTGCGCCTCAGGCTGTAAGAACAAAATGACGTCATTTTGTTCTTACAACCTCTGTACGGCTGTTCTCGCAGCCTGTTCTTGGTACATCAGCTGAGCAGAACTTTGTTCGGCAGAGCTGTGCGTCAGCTAGGCTCTGATTGGCCAGTTTTTCAAAAGGGGCGGGGTATATTTCCTTGGGCGCATGTTGGAGAAATAGTGTTATCCTAAGGACAAGGTGGTCAAACCGACGGGCTGACATCCGGAAGTACGAAAAGTGCCTCTCCTCATCCATTTCCCGCATTTGTTGAACGAGCAGACTGTATTCGCCCTGTACTACCCGCGTCGTATTTAGCGGCCGGACATGCCATCTTCACTCATTTCGTTCTGTCTCCTCGGCCAGCGCATGTAAAAAAAGCAGGTCGTCATCCTCTTCATCTTCAAACATCATCCTCTCTTCTTCCTCCTCCTCTCTCATCCACTCAAAAACTACATCTGCCATTGCTAAAACAATCAACTGAGCTGTCAGCGATGGTAATCTCCATAGAAACAGCATGGAAACAGTTGTTGGGGATCACGGGGGGCGGGGTCTGAAAGAGTTCTGCTGCGGCGCTTGAGCTGAAGTATGAAGAGCCAGAGCCGAAACGAAGTTTGTTCTTGTTCTTACAGCCTGAGGCGCACGAACAAAGTTTGTACTTCTTATGAAGTATGAATTGGCCTTAAGTGTTGCCTTCACTTTTGCCGTCATTTTGTCTGGAGAAGGGAGAGGGGCTTTATAGCTCAGAATGTTCTAATTGGGGAATATGAGAAGGCTGATGGGGTGTTAAAAAAGTATTCTCTTCGGATTAAACTGATTAAGAAATTTCTAGATCCCGACTTTCGTGCCCCCTGGAAGGACTTTTTCATTGAATGTATCAATAGTGTGGGGGGTTTTGGGGTTTCCGGTCTATGCCAAATGCCTACAGTAGCCTCATTGGCTGCGTTGCCACCTTTTGATCGAGAGGTATGGCAAGCATGGAGGATGCTAAGGCCAATGGTGGTGGCTGACCCATCCTCCCTTCAAGAAATAAGCAGGATGCCTCTCCGGTTGAATCCCGGCCTTTTATCAAGTCCCTCAGGACAGCGTCAGTGTATGTTCAGTGGCACCCTTGAGAAGGCTGGGTATAAATGTATTGGTGACCCGTTTAATGATTTTTGTCTATGAACATCATCGACACCATGGCTATGAACATAAGGGTCAAGTGGGGGTCCGTGATGAGGAGGGTGCCTCCGCTTTCCGGGGTGCCTTTCCCTGTTGTGGATGTCCCGGGTGAGGTCTTGAATTTCAGGGTGTGGATGGGTGGGGACGTTTGGAGGAGGCTGACCGAATTGAGCACCCGGGCTTGTTATGTGTTGTTGGTTTCTGTTGTGTTCAGGCGTCCAGTGGCTGAGTACACATGGTCACAAACATTCCCTGCACGAAACATTGCATCCATCTGGGCCCACACATACGATTGGTACATCCCTCACATAGTCAGTAATTTTTAATTCAAATTGAAACATCGGCTCATATTCACATGCACACGATTACAGTGATCCCTCGCTATATCGCGTTTCATCTTTCACGGCTTCGCTGCTTCACTCAAATTTAATCGAAGGTGGCATATCCGTTTATAAAAATCTTCTTGCTCAGAAAAAGAAAGAGCGCCAACAACTACCATTAACAATGTTCTTCTCTCGGAGAAAGACTGCTGCGCCTTCAGTAGAAGCAGACGCTACAGCGGAGCGGAGTCAGGACGAAGAGGCACAGCTGGGACTGTGAAATACGACTGTTTCCAACCTTGTATTACTATATTAAAATTATTGTTTTAAACAAATTTTGGGCTTTAAAACAGGTTTTGATTTTTGGTTTCATTCCATAGTTCAGTATTGCATTGTAAAATAATACAAAATAAAGCTGACTACTTCACGGATTTCACTTTTCGCGTGTTATTTTTGGAACGCAACTCCCGCGATAAACGAGGGATCACTGTACATGCATTTCTTCCCACGGAGTATGGCAGGGAGTGTCCAGTGTGTAGTGGGCCCCCCGAAGACCTTCTCCATCTGGTGGTCGAGTGTCGTGTCGTCCGGCGCTTCTGGGTCCTGGTGCAAGATCTCCTGGCCCGGAGGCTGAACTGGAGTCTCCCACCACCGGCGGCCCTAGGAGAGGAGGACCAGGAGGCCTGGTCTCTCCTATTTGGGGTCGGAGAGCGGTGCCCTGGAGCTAATCAACATCTGGTCCATCTACTCCTCTCAATAGCCCGGTAAACCATCTACAAAATCAGGAACATTCATCTCCACGACCGTCGAACTGCCCCACATTGGCCCGTCTTTGCTGGACTACTTCGATCTCACCTGATCCACCTTCATCTGGCCGTCCCACATCGTTTTTCATCTGTCTTGCTACCAAATAATTCCCTGATTTCAATCAACTCGTCTGGACATTTGAATTTGAATATGTAATTTGTGTGTGTTGTGTAAATAGTATTTCATATTACCAACTCCCTTTTTGTGTCTTCCTGTACTTAGCCTGATGGTTTGTGTTGTCTTGTCTCTTGTTTCATGTACATATTGTAAATAATCAGATCATTTGAATTCTGTGTATTTTTGATAATAAAAGATAAAAAAACAAAAAACAAAAAAAAACACGCCCAATCTCGTCTGCTCTCGGAAGCTAAGCAAGTGCGGGCCTGGTTAGTACTTGGATGGGAGACCGCCTGGGAATACCAGGTGCTATATGCCTTTTCTAGATCTTTCGGAAATACTCTACTGCAGTAAAGTGCATTTGTAAATGCAAATGTCGAAGAAAAACATTTGGTTGCCATGGCAACCACGTCAAACAAGCTCCTTTCTTTCTTTCGCCTGTTAGCGGCTAAACTAAGCAAGTGAGGGCCTGTTTAGTACTTGGATGGGAGACCGACTGGTGAGCAAATACAAAGGTGGCTTTAGTCTATGCTTTTCCCTGGTTAGCACTTGGATGGGAGACCGCCTGGGAATACCAGGTGCTGTAAGCCTTTTCTAGATCTTCAGATAATACTCTACTGCAGTAAAGTGCATTTGTAAATGCAAATGCAGAAAAAAAAATTTGGTTGCCATGGCAACGGACATTCTAAACAAGCTCCTTTCTTCCTTTCACCTGTTAGCATCTAAACTAAGCAAGTGTCAAGCTTGAAAAGCTACCGTCATTGCCTTTTTATTTGCAATTTGCCCCGGGTTTTATCGCTTACGGCCATACCTGCTTGGAACACGCCCTCTGTGGGAGTGGCCACAATCAGGTCCTGGTGTGTGAATGTGTGGAAGGAGCTGCTGAGCTGGCACAAACTTTTTGTCTTTCATTTGACGTTTTTGGGTGTGTTTTTGGATTATTTTGGTTTGGATTTTTAGTTTTTGTGTGTTTTTTCTTCGTTTTGCTGTGTTTACATTTTGCAACATGGCTCAACCTCGGACGGACCGCATGGCAGCCGATACTGGAATGGACCTGACTACAAGTTTGCAAGACGGACAACGAATGGAATCGAGTGGAGAAGAAGTTATTAAAGCAAAAGAGAGTGATGACATCGAGACAGTGAAGGAAGTGAGAAGGAACAAAGAAAGGAAATATGAAAAGGACTTGACTGTACTATTGGAATGTGGAGGGAAGGAGTTGGGGCCTATGGCTCTACTACGAGCAACAAAGAACATTTGTGGGAACATTTTAGCATTTCGACAAATAAACAAGGACAAATATGAATTAACAGTCTCTATTTCACAGGCAAAGGGGCGCCTGCTTGACGGCTTCTGGGTGGGAGAGACCACAGTGCATGGACGAGATATCACGGCGGATGAGCTGGTTGTTTCCTTCCTGGGGCTGCCGGCTTATATCGAGGATGAGGAGATCGTGGCCAAGCTCCTCTCCTGGGGAGTCTCCGCGGTCTCTGAGGTCCGGAGGAGGATGTGGCCGGGGACGGACGGCACGAGGTTCGTGAGGGTAAGGTTTACTGACACAGTGCAGTCCCTGCCATACTCTGTATGATTCAACACAGCCGCTGGCTCTGAATATTTCAGGGTCATACATGACAGACAGGTTCGGGTGTGTAGGGGGTGCCTTCAGCCTGACCATGTGTTGCGGGACTGGCCGGATTTTCTGTGTAGAAACTGTGGGGGGCAGGGACATTATGCTAGGGAGCAATGTTCCCTCTAATTTTTCATGTGTCTGAGCAAACACATAAACTCCCTGAGCAGAGCCTTGGACCATGTGAGCGACATCAGACGCACTGGGGCCACATCGGGGTCACAATCGTTCAAAACCTGAGATCAGAGCACTGCAGTAACAGTCTATATTGGGTTTTGTTGGCCTTCATCCATTAATGAAGCATCTCTGGATAGAATTTTGAATGTAACTTATAGCGGGTAAGTTTGAAAGCGCAGGAAATTTTCAACACAATGGATGTAATTTCCTGGGATTTGGGCTGTTTTAGATCAACAAATTCAAATGCTACAGTGATACATTTTATGATCATGCAATAGGCTGATGGCAGGCCCTCCACACAAAAGTTACATAGTGTACCTTTAATCATACATTATGATTGCAGGCTCCTTCTGCCCAAGATTCAAATGGAGGCTTTGTTTATCATTAGAAAACTTGTGGCACAGTTGTGTTAACCTGTGTGTGTGTGTTTCTCTGTGAGCTGCACCGTCCTCTGCTCCTCTCTGATCACAGCCCCTTAGCTATAAATAGGTTTAGGGAATTAATAAAAAAATGGATATCATCAAATCAGGGTCATGGTGTTTTCCCCTCCAAAGCTTTCACATTTTTTGATGCATTTTAACATAGAGACTGACTCACATCCAGCAACACTTCTGTGCAATATTCAGTAACCTGCTTACATTTCCCCTGGAAGCCTCTGGACAAAGTAACGTGTGTGTCATGTTTAGATCCTAAGCCTATGTTTCAAATAGGCCTAATGATAATTTACAGTTAATTTATGACTAAGGATGTCATTGATTAGACTTTACTGTAGCTCTGACACAACAACACAGTCTTCAATAGCCAAAATAAACTTTCCGTCAGTGGCCATTAATTTTCATTCTTCCAATTTTCACTTGGGATTATTCTGTGCCATAAAGCACTTAACGCCTCGTTATGCACACGGCTAATTTGCATATCAATACACGCTGTGCAAAGCGCTAAACTTTGTAGACGCGCTGTGGCGTTTGCTCTGATTGGTTCATGATTCTTCACTGGTGCTGAGGACAGAGGAGTCTGAAGTCTGTGTCTGCCGCGCTGCTCACGGCGCTCACGCCGCTGCCGCGTAAAGACGCGCGGAGACAAGTCAGATCCAAAATGAATGAACTCAAATCAAGTTTGTCATCGTGAGTTCTGAGAGTTCGGGGCTGGGTTGATTAAATCTCAAAAAGTGTACAGCCTGACCCTGGATTAAGTTTGTGTCTAATGTGATGGTTTGACTCCAGAGGTAATGACTTTAGTGGGACTAGTTTTCCGTGCGTAAGGTGGAGGAGCTCGTCTGCTGGTACAGCGTACTACCACCAAATGTTTTAGGAGTCTGCAGTAATGGGCCGTAATGCCTCACTTTCACCCCTGATGGGGAGCGCGAGTCTTCGCGGTAATTTGCGCTATTCTAGACGCATTAGTTCGTCAGCTGTTTGTTCTCCGTGAAAACGAGGCGGGTTGGTCCAGAAGAAAGACTAGTTAAAAGCATATGGGATGTAGAACTTTAGTTCCCCCGGAGCCTTTGATTTGTTGCTATGTGCTGTTTATGATCAGGTGTACGTCACTGTGTGTAGCTGGCGCCTCTCGCTCTCTTCCTCTCTCTCTCTTTCTCTCGTGCGCAACTTAGATTTTCTCTGCGCGATGCCCCTGGGAGCTGTGCGCAATTGCGCACGCGCGCAGCTTAGAGGGAACAGTGCTAGGGAGTGTGTTGAGCCCAGAGCACCCAAGTGCAGAGAGTGTCGCATGTTTGCGCATTTCTGCCCATGCAGGGAGGAGGAGAGTGTGGAGACAGCAACGTATGCCTCGGCGGGTGGAGAGCACGGTGGAGGGCCTTTTTCCAAGGCCTCAACCATGCTCTCTGAGTCACTGACGTGTGTGGTGTCCAGCGCGGCTGCACCCAGCGCGGAGGCGCCTGAGCAAGGGGGGGCTGCAGAGGCAAATTCTCGCCCTACCCTTAATCGGGGGGAGGGGGACGTGAGCGGCCCTACTCCCAAGGCCCAGGCAGTGGCAGTTGAACCGGGGAGGAGGATGGGTGTGAGGCTGGATCCACACCCTACCTCTGAAGCGGGGGAGGTGGCTCCTGGTGGGGGCCAGATTCCCAAACCGGGACAATTTGACAGGGGGAGAGACGAGTCGGGGCTGCCACAGAGGAGGCGCTCTCAATCTAGAAGGGGCAAAGCCTCGCGGCATGGCACTGCGGTGGAGTGCACCCATGTTACGGATGGGCAGAGAGGGGCAGGAGCTCTACAAGCAGCCACCTCGACCAAGGTCTCTTTCAATCCCCCGAATTCCACTGCCTTCATATTGAACACCATAGAAAGCGATGACTTGATGATTTTCGAACCTGCTGAGGTAAAAAAGCGCCAGAATGAGGGTGAGCCAGCTAAAGGGAGATCAAAAAGATCTAAATAGAAATGGCTTTCATTCCTCTCAATCTGCAACTTTCTCGCTTCTCTCTGTAAATACTGGCGGGATCAGGGGACCAGAACGGATGCACAGGGCATTTAGTGCTGGTCCCTGGGATGTCCTGTGTCTGCAGGAAACGGGCTGGGATCAGGCGCATGTGCATACAGTCAGGGCCATGAATGTGGGCTCTCTGCATTGTGCCCTGGGCTCAAGGCACTCCAGGGGGGTGGCTGTGCTGGTGAAACCAGGGCTCTTGGGTCAGCCTAGTATAGTCCACGCGGATCCTGAGGGACGTTTCGTGGTGCTGGATTTTGATGGGGCTTTATGTTTTCGCCTCATCAACATCGATGCACCGAATGATGACTATGAACGGAAGGATTTTTTTATTCGCCTTTTTTCTCATGTCACTGTCCGGACTGTGTTAATCGGTGATTTTAACACGGTGCTGAGTAATATAGATGTTGGGTGTAATAATGTGTTTAGAAATGATGTTAGTCGTCCTTTTTTGACAGACTCGATCAGGCATTTGAATATGACGGAGGTGTGGCACAACCTGCACCCCGGCACCAAGGCCTTCTCCAGGCAGCAGGTTGTCCAAGGACAATCGAGGATTGATATGTGTTTAATGTCAGGTTCTCTGCTCAGATATCTGGGCGGTGCCGCTTAAACGTGGTCGGGTTGCAGTGATCACTCTCCCCTTTCGGTCAGCTTCTTCCCCATGGGGGGTAAACGAAATGGGGGTTTGTGGGTTCTAAATAACTCTGTTTTAAGTGATGAAATGTATACTCGTAAAATGATTAATTTGTTTGATTGCTTTGAAACAGAGATGGAGGTCTGTGAGAGTCTGGTGGACTGATGGGAAACTGCGAAGGAAAGAATTAAGAAGCTCTCTGTCAATTATTGTAAGCACAAGCGGTGGACCGAGACCTTGGAGGAGACCACTCTGAGGAGGAGGCTTCAGGCCCTTAGTGCAGCTGCCGCGCTTCAAGAAGGTCAGGTGGATCCTGAATTTCTGCGGCTGAGGTCTAGCCTGGAGCCGTTGGAGCAGAAGAAATGTAGGGGTGCTGTTCTGAGGGCCAAAGCCAAGTATGCAGTAGAGGGAGAGAGGTCGACTGCCTTTTTCTTTGGTTTAGAGAAAAAAACACAGTCGAAAATGTTCATCGATAGGTTGAAGGATGACACAGGCCGGGTAGTATCGGATCAAGCCAGCATCTTAGAAACTGTTCAGCTTTTTTATGAGAAGCTCTTTACTGCCCAAGGGGTGTGTCATGCTGCTTTATCAACTGTGTCTGACACTCTAGAGGCCAGTCTCAGTGAGGGTGACCGTAAGCTCTGTGATGGGCCTATCTCTCTGGAGGAGGTCAAGACAGCCATTCGTGGGCTCAACGTGGGCAAGAGTCCCGGTCAGGATGGCATCACGGGAGAATTTTACAAAGTATTTATTGAACGCGTTGCACCGATTTTACATGTCCTGTTTATCGATTTTGAGCGTGAGTGTAGGGTGTCACGGTCCTTTGCGGTTTTGTGTCATCACCTTATTGTTTAAAAAAGGCGAGAAGGACGATTTGGAGAATTACAGACCAATCAGTCTCTTGAACAGTGATTATAAGGTTTTAGCCATGGTGTTGGCCAACAGGCTGAAGAGGGTGATTGGTAGTGTCGTCAGCCCTTCACAGGCCTATAGTGTCCCGGGCAGGGACATTGCTGACACAATTCTTTCCATCAAGTATTTCCTTAAGGCCATGCATCAAACAAGTGGGATCCATGTCAGTGTTGATTTTAATAAAGCGTTTGACCGCGTGGAGCACGAGTTCTTATGGTGTATTTTGGGCAAGTTGGGATTTGGTGATAGGTTTGTCAGTTGGCTGCGTCTATTGTACAGTTCTGCAGAGAGTCATGTTAAATGTAATGGTATGCTAACGGGTAGGTTTAAGTTGACCCGGTCTGTCCGCCAGGGTTGTCCCCTCTCCTCTTTGCTTTACAGCATAGTTGCAGAGCCTCTGGCTGCCCTAATTAAGAGGAATCAGGATGTGAAGGGTATTTTTTCACCTGCTGGCAGTGAACACAAAATTTTTCAGTTCGCCGATGACACAAATTTGTTGGTTCGGAACACAGAGAGTCTTAATGCAGCTTTTCATGAGCTTGATGTATATTGTCTGGCCTCAGGTGCAAAAATAAACTTTGAGAAGACGACTGTGGCTTACTGTGGCAGTGTGGTCCCTGTGTGTGGAGGCAGACAGATGAAAGACGCAGGGGATTCATACCGGGTCCTGGGGGTGCGTCTCGGGAAGGATGAGGGCTTCTGTAGGGACGAATTCTGGAGTAAATTGGTTGATGGAGTTGTTAATTTGTTACATTTGTGGAAATTAAGGCATCTGAATCTCAAGGGTAGTCGTTGTGTGTCTCCAAACTTGTGCATGCTCTTAGTGTATTCGACCTCCCGGGCGCAGTGGCGAACAGTCTCAGTGTGGCCTTCAGCCACTTCATATGGAAAAGGGAGAGGGGCTTTGTAGCCCACAATGTGTTGATTGGTGATTATGAGAAAGGGGGTTTGAAATTGGTGGACATAGTGTTGAAAAAGTTTGCTTTAAGGCTCAAATTGATTAAAAAGTTCCTTGACTCTGAATGCAAAGCTCCGTGGAAGGATTTCTTTTTTGATTGTGTGGACCGGGTAGGAGGATTTGGTGTGTTCAGTCTCTGTCAGTTCCCATCTATGTCTATACTGGCCTCGTTGCCCCCCTTCGACAGAGAAGTGTGGCAAGCATGGAGGATGCTGAGGCCGGTGACGGTCGCAGCCCCGTCCTCATCATGGCAGGTAAAGCGGATGCCGCTCCGGCTCAATCCAGACCTCCTGTCCAGTCCATCAGGACCCAGGGAGTGTATGTACAGTGGTGCTTTTGAGAAGGCTGGTATTATGTGTGTCGGGGATCTACTTGATGATGACTGTTCTTTTGACATTGATCTAATCAAGAGGTGTTTCCTAGTACCTGGGCTGTCCTTTTGGACAGCCTAAACTAAGCAAGTGTCAAGCTTGAAAAGCTACCGTCATTGCCTTTTTATTTGCAATTTGCCCCGGGTATTATCGCTTACGGCCATACCTGCTTGGAACACGCCTGGTCTCGTCTGCTCTCGGAAGCTAAGCAAGAGAGGGCTTGGTTAGTACTTGGATGGGAGACCGCCTGGGAATACAGGTGCTGTAAGCCTCTTCTACATCTTCAGATAATACTCTACTGCAGTAAAGTGCGTTTGTAAATGCAAATGCCGAAAAAAAAATTTGGTTGCCATGGCAACGGACATTCTGGTTGCCATGGCAACCACGTCAAACAAGCGCCTGTCTTCCTTTTGCCTGTTAGCATCTAAACTAAGCAAGTGTCAAGCTTGAAATGCTACCGTCATTGCCTTTTTATTCGCAATTTGCCCTGGGTATTATCGCTTACGGCCATACCTGCTTGGAACACGCCCTCTGTGGGAGTGGACTGCAATCAGGGTGATATTGAGAGAGGGCGAGGTGTATCTGCACAGCCTCAGAGGAAACGCTCGCAATCCAGGCGAGCTAAATCCTCGCAGGACAGCGCTGCTGCAAAATGTGCCCTAGCACCAGATGGGCAAGATATGGCGGGAGCCCCTTCACCCCTCCTAAGTCCGCTGCCTTCACACTTACTGATTTGGACAATGATGACTTGATGATTTTTGAGACGGCCGAGATCAAAAAACGGCAGATTGAGGGCGAAGTTGTCAGAGGTAGACCGAAGAAATCTAAATGAAATGGCAGTCATTACACTCGCTTCGCTCCTCATGACTTGCTTTGCTCTCCTCTCTGTCAACGCAGGTGGACTAAAGAGCCTTGAACGAGTGCACAGGGTGTTTGGTGCCAGTCGCTGGGACGTCCTGTGCATTCAAGAGACAGGCTGGGACTAGGCATTTGTGCAGACTGTTGAGGAATTGAATGTGAGCTCCCTGCATTGTGCCCTGGGCTCAGGGCACTCTAGGGGGGTGGCCACGATAGTCAAAGCGGGGTTTTTGGGACAACTGAGTGTAGTATGTGCGGACACGGGTGGTCGTTTTCTTGTTTTAGATTTTGATGGGGCACTAAATTTTCGCCTGATAAATATCCATGCGCCAAATGACGATCTTGAGAGGAGGGTTTTTTTCCAGCGTGTATTTTTGTATGTGAATGACAGGACTATTTTGGTGGGAGATTTTAACACGGTGTTGGGACATTGCGACATTGGGTGTAATAATGTTTTTAGGGATGATGTTAGCAGGACTTTTTTGGTGGACTCTGCTCGCACATTTAATATGACCGAGGTGTGGAGGAGTCTCCACCCCAAAACAAGGAGCTTCTCGAGACAACAGGTCGTAAGGGGTATCTTGAAGTAGTCACGGCTTGACATGTGTTTCATTTCGAGCTCTCTTGTTGAACATCTGGGCAGTGCGGAGTACACATGGCCGGGCTGCCGTGATCACTCTCCCCTTTCGGTCAGCTTCTTTCTTACGGGGGGCAAACGGAATGGGGGTTGGTGGCTGAATGATGAAAAATATGTAAAGAAAAATAATAACCTCTTTGATTGTTTTGAGGAGGAGGTCCAGGAGAGCCTGATTGACTGGTGGGAGACTGCAAAAGAGAGGATCAAGAAACTTTCTATTAATTATTGTAAACATAAACGGTGGGTTGAGTCTGTGGAGGAGACGACTTTGAGGCAGAGGTTGCAGCACCTCAGTGCTGCTGCCGCGTCCCAGCCACTTCTAGTGGATCCTGAGTTTCTGAAGCTAAAATCCGACATTGAACTCATAGACCAGACGAAATGTAAAGGTGCCATTTTGAGGGCTAAGGCCCGGTACGCAGTTGAAGGAGAGAGAGTGACTGCCTTTTTTTTCAGATTGGAAAAAAGAAAATCTAAAATGTTTATTGAAAAACTTAAGAATGGTGATGGTCAGGAGGTGTCTGATCAGAGTAGTATTATGGAGATGGCTCAGTCATATTATGAGGGGCTTCTTAGCACCCAGGGGGTGTCTCGGGTGGCATTGGAGACTGTGTCTGAGGCCTTGGAGGCCCAGCTAACCCGAAGTGACAGCGAGAGCTGTGATAGACCCATCTCGTTAGAGGAGATTGAATCGGCTATCTGTGGACTCAACGGGGGCAAGAGCCCTGGTCAGGATGGCCTTACTGCTGAATTCTGTAAAGCTTTCAGTGGACGGTTGGCTCCCATTTTACATGTTTTGTTTTTGGATTTTAAGCTTCACAATGGGGTGTCTAGATCTTTGCAGTTGGTGTAATTACGCTTTTGTTCAAAAAGGGAGAGAAGGACAATTTAGAAAATGACAGGCCCATCAGCCTTTTGAACTGTGATTATAAGATCCTGGCTAAAGTTTTAGCCAACAGACTTAAAAAGGTCATTGGAAGTGTGGTCGGACCGTCACAGGCTTACAGTGTTCCGGGCAGAGACATAGCCGATACAATCCTTTCAATAAAATACTTTTTGAAAGAAATGCATCAGACTGGTGGTATACATGTCAGTGTAGATTTTAATAAAGCCTTTGACAGGGTAGAACATGAATTTTTATGGTGTATATTAGGTAAGTTGGGTTTTGGGGAGGAGTTTATTAGCTGGCTGCGTTTACTATATGTTTCAGGTGAGAGTCGAGTTAAATGTAATGGAATGTTGACAGGAAATTTCAAAATCACCAGGTCCATTCGTCAGGGTTGTCCGCTTTCTGCTTTACTGTACAGCATAGTAGCCTTTGGCAGCCCTCATAAGAAGGAATACTGGAGGGAGGGGCATTGTGTCACCGGCACGTAACGAACACAAGATTTTTCAATTTGCAGACGACACTAATTTACTGGTGAGGGATAGGGCAAGTTTAGAGGCGGCGTTTCATGAGCTGAATCTTTATTGCCTGGCTTCAGGAGCTCAAATAAATTTTGAGAAGACGACTCTGGCCTTTTGTGGCAGTGTCGTCCCATTTCGCACTGGTGGGAATATGAAAGAGGCAGGGGACTCATACAGAGTACTGGGTGTGCTCCTGGGCAAAGATGAAACGGCGTGTAGGGATGAACTTTGGGATAGGTTGGTTAAAAAAAATTGTAAATGTACTTAATCTGTGGAAATTGCGTTTTTTGACTCTGAAGGGCAGAGTACTAGTGATAAATTTGCTATGTGTGTCCGAACTCGTGCACGCGCTAACTGGTTTTGATTTTCCCAGCGCAATAGCAAACAAGCTCAGTATTGCTTTTAGCCATTTTATTTGGAAAAGGGAGAAAGGCTTCGTGGCCCATAATGTCCTGATCGGAGACTATGACAGAGGTGGGTTGAAGCTGGTGGATCTTGTTCTGAAAAACTTCTCCCTCAAGATAAAACTAATCAGAAAGTTTCTGGACCCCGACTGCAGGGCTCCATGGTAGGACTTTTTTGTTGGCTGCATTTATAAAGTAGGAGGCTCTGGTGTTTTTGGCCTCTGTCAAAAGCCGGCGGTGTCAGCACTGGTTGCGCTGCCCCCCTTCGACAGGGAGGTGTGGCAGGCGTGGCGGATGCTGAGGCCGGCGGCAGTCGCAGTCCCAGCCTCGTCCTGGCAAGTTGGGAGGTTGCCACTCCGGCTAAATCCGGACCTTCTGTCCAGTCCATCAGGGCCCAGAGAGTGTGTATACAGCGAAATCTTTGAGAGAGCCGGGTACAAATGTGTGGGGGATTTATTTAATAAGGATTGTTCTTTTGATTTGGACCAGATTAGTAGGTGCTTCATGGTGTCACCAGTCCCCTTCTGCAAGAGCCCAGTGACAAATCTTTTATACAATTTGGCTTTAAATGTGAGGGTCAAGTGGGGGTCCATCTGGGGGGAGGACTCCTCATGTCCTGGGGATCCTGCCTCTGAGGGGGACAACTCACATAGGGGTTTCAATTTCAAAGTGTGGATGGGAGGGACCGTTTGGAAGAGGCTGACCGAATTGAGCACCCGAGCCTGTTATGTTTTGATGACCTCTGTTGTGTTTAGGCGGCCGGCGGCTGAGGACACGTGGTCACGAACATTCCCCACGAACAACATTGCATCGATCTGGGCTCACACGTTTGATTGGTGCATTCCACACATTTAAATTGAAACACAGAATCATATTCACATGCATACGCCTACACGCCATCAACCCAACGGAGTATGGCCGGGAGTGCCCGGTGTGCGGTGGGCCCCCTGAGGACCTACTCCATCTGGTCATCGAGTGTCCTGTCGTCCAGTGTTTCTGGGTCCTGGTCCAAGACCTCCTGGCCCGGAGACTGAATTGGAGTCTTCCACCGCCGGCGGCCCTGGGGGGGAACGACCAGGAGGCCTGGTCTCTCCTGTTTGGGGCCAGATAGCGGCGCCCTGGAGCCAATCATCATCTCGCAAACCTGCTCCTCTCCATAGCCCGGTATACCATCTTCAACGCCCGAAACATCCGTCTTTACGACAGTTGTACCGTCTCCCACTGGCACGTCTTCATCGGATTGACTCGATCTCACATCACTCACCTTCATCTGGCTGCTCCTCATCGTTTTTCTTCAGTTTTGTTGACTAATAACTCTTTGATTTCCATAGATTCTTCTGATCATCTGTCGTTGCATTTTTGATTCATTTTCTCTTTGCATATAAGTCTTTGTGTTTTCCCCTTCCCTCATGCGGGTGTTCGATCCACCAATTACCCTGATGCTGGTCTTGTCTTGTGTTATTTCCCTGTATATATTGTAAATATTGTTTAAATTTTACTTGTATTTTTGATAATAAAAGATTTAAAAAAAAGAACACGCCCTAGCTCGTCTGCTCTCGGAAGCTAAGCAAGTGCGGGCCTGGTTAGTACTTGGATGGGAGACCGCCTGGGAATACCAGGTGCTATATGCCTTTTCTAGATCTTCAGACAATACTCTACTGCAATAAAGTGCATTTGTAAATGCAAATGCCGAAAAAAAAACATTTGGTTGCCATGGCAACCACGTCAAACAAGCTGTCTTCCTTTCGCCTGTTAGTGGCTAAACTAAGCAAGTGAGGGCCTGTTTAGTACTTGGATGGGAGGAGACCGACTGGTGAGCAAATACAAAGGTGGCTTTAGTCTATGCTTTTCCTTATGTCTACTGGTAGTCAAAAAAAATATATATAATACAATTATAGTGTCAAGCTTGAAAAGCTACAGTCATTGCCTTTTTATTTGCAATTTGCCCCGGGTATTATTGCTTATGGCCATACCTGCTTGGAACACGCCCGGTCTCGTCTGCTCTCAGAAGCTAAGCAAGTGCGGGCCTGGTTAGTACTTGGATGGGAGACCGCCTGGGAATACCAGGTGCTGTAAGCCTTTTCTAGATCTTCAGACAATACTCTACTGCAGTAAAGTGCGTTTGTAAATGCAAATGCCAAAAAAAACATTTGTTTGCCATGGCAACTGACATTCTGCTTGCCATGGCAACCACATCAAACAAGCTCCTGTCTTCCTTTCGCCTGTTAGCGTCTAAACCAGGAGTGGCCAACCAGTCAGAGACTAAGAGCCATATTTTTTGCTGTGTTACCGCAAAGAGCCACATCATACATACGACAGAACATCACCTCATCCCTTGCACGCACGCACGCACGCACACACACACACAAACACACACACACACACACACACACACACACACACACACACACACACACACACACACACACACACACACACACACACACACACACACACACACACACACACACACACACACACACACACACACACACACACACACACACACACACACACACACACACACACACACACACACACACACACGACGCACATCCTGTGTGTGTGAGTGTGTATGTACAGTGTTTCCCCCAGGTTTACCTGTTTGGGGAGGCAGGTGTTGACGTATGAGCACATGGACACGTCAACCACACGCTCACGTGCGCTGTATGGAGAAATATTGGCCTATAAGTGTTTATTTCTTAGCAATCATAATTGCATTGCTTTTTTAAATGTCCATGTTATTTACTATTTAAAGTGATTAAATATCTTTAAAAAACCTTATAAACACATTTGAGGGAATCTAGGCTTTGGTAAGTAGGATACTTATAGTTTGTTTTATTTCATGTCATATTCAGGCCTTATTTGCATGATTATTTCTCTCTCTCTCTACAACCCATGCACAACTCAATTTACCTGTGGGGAAAAAACAACTAATAGCTTTAACCTGGCAGGGTTCATTTGATTTTGTCAACTTCAAATGCCAATAAGCAGGAATAAACATACATATTTTTACCATTCACACACAGTTTGAGCTGAGGCAGTTTTTGTCACGTGGTTCATGTCGCGATCGTTGCTGCTGGATGCACGGGGTGTCTTTTCATCCGCGCGTTTGTTCGGGACAATAAATCATCTTTTAATTGCGGCTCAGGTTGGAGTGGGAGTTTCTTATTGCAGCGGTAATGAGACTCGTTTTGACAGTCGATGATTAGCTCTGCATGATGTGATTGACAGGGTGGGAGAGCTGTAGGGGGTGCTGGAGGAGCTGTATTCAATGGCAGGGGAAACACGGACGTAAGAGCCGCATGAAACCAGGCCAGGAGCCGCATGTGGCTCACGAGCCGCGGGTTGGCCACCCCTGGTCTAAACTAAGCAAGTTTCAAGTTTGAAAAGCTACCGTCATTGCCTTTTTATTTGCAATTTGCCCTAGGTATTATCGCTTACAGCCATACCTGCTTGGAACACGCCCAATCTCGTCTGCTCTCGGAAGCTAAGCAAGTGCGGGCCTGGTTAGTACTTGGATGGGAGACCGCCTGGGAATACCAGGCGCTGTAAGCCTTTTCTAGATCTTCAGATGATACTCTACTACAGTAAAGTGAGTTTGTAAATGCAAATGCCGAAAAAAAACATTTTGTTGCCCTGGCAACAGACATTCTGGTTGCCATGGAAACCATGTCAAACAAGCTCCTGTCTTCCTTTCAATTGTTAGCATCTAAACTAAGCAAGTGTCAAGCTTGAAAAGCTACCGTCATTGCCTTTTTATTTGCAATTTGCCCCCGGTATTATTGCTTACGGCCATACCTGCTTGGAACATGGCATGGCAGAGCCCAGGACGGATCTACTGGCAACCGACAATGGAATGGACACAACACAGAGTTTGATTATTGGATAGAAAATGGCAGCAGGATCAAGTGAAGCAAGAGATAGAAGGGAGGAAATTATCAACTCGATCGGAGAGGCGAAGGAAGCGAGGAAAAACAAAGAAAGGAGATATGAGAAGGAAGGAAGTGGGGCCCAAAGTACTTCTGCTTGCGGTGAGAGAACTCTGTGGGAATATACAGGCTTTTAGACAATTAAACAAGGAAAGTATGAAATAACTGTCTCCACTCCACAGGCAAAGGGGCACCTGCTCGATGGCTTTCGAGTGGGGGAGACCACGGTGCATGGTTGGGATATCATGGCAGATGAGCTGGTCATCTCTTTCCTGGGGCTGCGGGCTTACATCGAGGATGAGGAGATCATGGCCAAGCTCCTCTCCTGGGGAGTCTCTGCAGTCTCTGAGGTCAGAAGGAGAATGTGGCACGAGATTCGTACGGGTAAGGTTCACGGACACTGTGCAGTCTCTGCCATACTCGTTAGATTCAACACAGCTGCTGGCCCTGAATACTTCAGAGTCATATATGACAAGCAGGTTCGGGTGTGTAGGGGGTGCCTTCAGCCTGACCATGTGACTGCCCAGATTTTCTATGTTGGAACTGTGGGGGTCAGGGGCATTATGCTAGGGAGTGTGCTGAACCCAGGGCACCCAAGTGCAGGGAATGCCGCATGTTTGCTCACCTGTGCCCATGCAGAGAGTCCTGCGGCGGAGGCTGCAACACCTCAGTGAGGCAGCCGCATCTCAGACTGGTCCGGTCAACCCTGAATTTCTTTCCTTGAGAGCCGACTTAGAAAGGATCGAGCAGCAGAGATGTAAGGGAGCCAGTTTGAGAGCCGGAGCCCAGTATACAGTGGAGGGTGAAAAATCCACAGCATATTTTTTTGGTCTTGTAAAACAAAGGCAATCCAAAATGTTTATAAATAAACTTCAAAATGATGAGAGGCGGGAGGTCACAGATTGCTGTGACATTTTGTAGACAGTGAGGAAGTTTTATGAGAAGCTCCTGGGCACACAAGGTGTGTGTTGGGCAGCTCTGTCTTCTGTAGTAGAGGCCCTGGAGGTAAAGCTGAGTGATACTGAGCGAGAGAGCTGTGAGGGACCCATTACACAAGAGGAGATTGAGGCAGCAATAAGTGGGCTCAATGGGGGGGAAACCCCGTTCATGATGGCCTCACGGCTGAATTTTATAAAGTATTCAGCAAACGGGTAGCTCCCATTCTAAAGGTGCTTTTCATGGATTTTGAAAGAGAGAATTGTGTATCAACTTCCTTTTCTGACGGGATAATTGCCCTTTTGTTCAAGAAAGGGGAGAAGAGCAGGCTTGAAAATTAGAGACCTATTAGTCTTCTGAATAGTGATTATAAAATATTGGCCAAAGTTCTAGTGAATAGATTGAAAAAAGTAATAGGAAAGGTGGTAAGCCCGTCTCAGGCATATAGCATCCCAGGGAGAGACATTTCAGACACCATTTTATCACTAAAGTATTTTTTGAGACAAATGCAACAGGAGAGTGGCTTTCACGTGAGCATTGACTTTAATAAAGCTTTTGACAGGGTCGAACATGATTTTCTTTGGAGTGTCTTAGATAGGTTTGGGTTTGGGGAGAGATTTATTGGTTGGGTGAAATTGTTGTACGGGTCAGCAAGGAGCAGAGTGAAATGTAATGGATGGCTGACTGATTGTTTTAGAGTTACTAGGTCTGTTAGACAAGGATGCCCTCTATCGTCCATGCTTTATAGCATTGTGGCGGAGCCACTAGCAGTGCTCCTGAGAAGAAACCCTGATGTGAGGGGCGTAGTGTCTCCTGCAGGGACAGAACACAAAGTCTTTCAGTATGCGGACGACACAAATTTGTTAATAAAAGACGAGAGGAGCTTGGAGGCGGCATTTTATGAACTAGATTGCTATTGCCTAGCTTCAGGAGCTAAAATAAATTATGAAAAAACGACGTCGGCCCGTTGTGGCAGTGTCACCTCTGTGGGATTTGGGAAGCGTCTAAAGGAAGGATCATATCGGGTATTGGGTGTGATGTTGGGGAAGGAGGAAGATCAGTGTAGGAATGAAGTGTGGGATGTGTTGATTAAAAAGGTAGAGAGTCTATTGAATTGGTGGAAGATACGGAGTATAAATTTGAAGGGCAGAATTCTTGTTGTAAATTCATTATGTTTGTCAAAACTTGTGGTTTAATGGTTCTGGATCTGCCAAGTGTAATTGCAAACAGACTAAGTGTAGCTTTCAATCATTTCATTTGGAGAAGAGAGAGAGGATTTGTGGCGCATAATGTCCTGATAGGGGATTATGACAAGGGGGGCTTAAAATGATTGATTGATGTAATCCTGAAAATTTTTTCACTGCGAATAAAACTGGTGAGAAAATTCTTAGATCCAGCATGTTGTGCCCCCTGGAAAGACTTTTTCATTGAGTGCATTGATAGTGTGGGGGGTTTTGGGGTCTCAGGGTTGTGCCAGATGCCCACGTTAACCTCAGTAGCTGCATTGCCTCCCTTTGAGCGTGAGGTTTGGCAGGCATGGAGATTGTTGAGGCCAATGGTGGTAGCTGACCCGTCTTCTTTTCAGGACATCAGCAGACTACCACTCAGGCTGAATCCAGACCTACTATCCTGTCCATCAGAGCCGCGTCAGTCAATGTTCAGCAGCACCCTCGAGAGGGCTGGGTACAAATGTGTAGGTGATCTATTTGACAATAACTGTCTCTATAATCTATCTCAGGTCAGGCAGTGTTTCCTGGTTGCAGAGGTTACTTTCAGAAAAAGACAAATAACAAACATCATTGACACAATAGCTAGGAATATCAAATCCAAGTGGGAGTCTGTGATGGGGAATGGCCCTCCGTGCGCTGGGGTGCCTGTCCAGATTACGGATGTTCCATGTGGGGGTTTAAATTTTAGAGTATGGTTGGGTGGGGATGTTTGGAGGAAGCTGACAGAATTGAGCACCCGGGCCTGTTATGTGTTGTTGGTTTCTGTTGTGTTCAGGCGTCCAGTGGCTGAGTACACATGGTCACAAACATTCCCTGCACGAAACATCGCATCCATCTGGGCCCACACATACGATTGGTACATCCCTCACATAGTCAGTAATTTCGAATTCAAATTAAAACATCGCATCATATTTACATGCACACGATTACACGCATTCCTCCCACGGAGTGTGGCCGAGAGTGTCCGGTGTGTGGTGGACCCCCTGAGGACCTTCTCCATCTGATAGTCGAGTGTCCTGTCGTCCGGCGCTTCTGGGTCCTGGTGCAGGATCTCCTGGCTCGGCTTGATGTATTTTTGATAATAAAAGATAAAAAAGAACACGCCCGATCTCGTCTGCTCTCGGAAGCTAAGCAAGTGCGGGCCTGGTTAGTACTTGGATGGGAGATCACCTGGGAATACCAGGTGCTATAAGCCTTTTCTAGATCTTCAGATAATACTCTACTGCAGTAAAGTGCGTTTGTAAATGCAAATGCCAAAAAAAAAACATTTGGTTGCCATGGCAACCACATCAAACAAGCTCCTGTCTTCCTTTCACCTGTTAGCATCTAAACTAAGCAAGTGTCAAGCTTGAAAAGCTACCGTAATTGCCTTTTTCTTTGCAATTTGCCCTTTTTATTTGCAATTATATGCAATTATAGCTTACGGCCATACCTGCTTGGAACACACCCTCTGTGGGAGTGGCCACAATCAGGTCCTGGTGTGTGAATGTGTGGAAGGAGCACAAACTTTTTGTCTTTCATTTGACGTTTTTGTGTGTGTTTTTGGATTATTTTGGATTGGAGTTTTAGTTTTTGTGTGTGTTCCACTCCCAGTGTGACTGGGAGCAGGTTTTTCTTTTCGTTTTGCTGTGTTTGCATTTTGCAACATGGCTCAACCTCGGACGGATCGCATGGCAGCCGATACTGGAATGGACCTGACTACAAGTTTGCAAGACGGACAATAAATTGAATCAAGTGGAGAAGAAGTTATTAAAGCAAAAGAGAGTGGTGACATCGAGACAGTGAAGGAAGTGAGAAGGAACTAAGAAAGGAAATATGAGGAATTGACTGTACTATTGGAATGTGGAGGGAAGGAGTTGGGGCCTATGGCTCTACTACGAGCAGATAAGAACATTTGTGGGAACATTTTAGCATTTCAACAAATAAACAAGGACAAATATGAATTAACAGTCTCTACTTCACAGGCAAAGGGGCGGCTGCTTGACGGCTTCTGGGTGGGAGAGACCACAGTGCACGGACGAGATATCACGGCGGATGAGCTGATTGTTTCCTTCCTGGGGCTGCCGGCTTACATCGAGGATGAGGAGATTCTGGTGAAGCTCCTCTCTTGGGGAGTCTCTGCGGTCTCCGAGGTCCGGAGGAGAATGTGGCCGGGGACGGATGTGGCGGACGGCATGAGATTCGTGAGGGTGAGGTTCACTCTGTACGATTCAATACAGCCGCTGGTCCTGAATACTTCAGGGTCATACATGACAGGCAGGTTCGGGTGTGTAGGGGGTGTCTGCAGCCTGACCACGTGTTGCGGGACTGCCCGGATTTTTTGTGCAGAAACTGTGGGGGACAGGGTCACTATGCGAGGGAGTGCACTGAGCCCAGGGCGCCTAAATGCAGGGAGTGCTGCATGTTTCCACATCTGTGCCCGTGCAGGGATGAAGAGAGCATGGAGAGAGGAGAGTAGAACTCGGCTGTTGGTGAGCACGGTGGAGGGCCCATGGGAGCGGTCTCAACCGCGCTCACTGCGTCACAGTCATCCAGGAGTATAATATCTGGGGTGACTACTTCCAGTGACAAGGCGCCTGAGCAAGGGGGAGTTAGAGGAATTGATTCTCGCCCTACCCTTAATCAGGGGGAGGGGGCCGCGAGCGGCCCTACTCCTAAGGCCGGGGCAGTGGCGGTTGAACCAGGTAGGAGGATGGATGCAAGGCGTGACTCGCATTCTACCTCTGAAGCGGGGGAGGTGGCTCCTGGTGCAGGCCAGATTCCTAAGCCGTGCGATACAGAAAGAGGGAGAGACATATCTAAACTGCCGTAGAGGAGGCGCTCGCTGTCCAGAAGGGGCAAGGCCTCGCAGGATAACACTGCTGTGGAGTGTGCCCACGCACCAGAAGGGCAACTTGGAGGAGGTGCTAGGCGCCTCAGAGAAAGTCCCTCTTACCCCCCCCTAATTCTGCTGCCTTCGCATTAACTGATATTGATAACGATGACTTGATGATTTTTGAAACAGCCGAGGTCAGAAAGCGCCAAATTGAGGGCGAAGGTGTGAAAGGCCGAGCAAAGAAATTTAAATAGAATGGCGGTCATTAAACTCGCTTCGCTCATCATGGCGTGTTTTACTCTCCTCTCTGTGAATGCTGGTGGTCTCAGGAGCCACGAATGAATACATAGGGTATTCGGAGCGAGTCCCTGGGATGTCCTGTGTATTCAGGAGACGGGCTGGGACCAGGCATCTGTGCAGTGTTCAGGCCATGAATGTGGGCTCCCTGTATTGCGCCCTGGGCTCAGGGCACTCCAGGGGTGTGGCCACTATGGTGAAAACTGGTTTGTTAGGTCAGCCCAGTGTAGTTCACGCGGACACAGGGGGTCGGTTTCTCGTGTTGGATTTTGAGGGGGCTCTAAATTTTCACCTAATCAATGTCCACGCGCCAAATGATGACTTTGAGAGGAGGAGATTTTTGCGCGTTTATTTGCTTATGTAAATGATAGAACTGTCTTGATTGGCGATTTTAATATGGTGCTAGGAAAATTCGACATTAGGTGTAACAGTGTCTTTAGAGATGACGTCAGTCGGACTTTTTTAACTGATCATATCCGACACTTCAACATGACTGAGGTTTGGCGTAGTCTAAACCCCAAAACAAAGGCCTTTTCTAGGCAGCAGGTCGTTGAGGGCATTTTAAAGCAGTCTAGGCTTGATATGTGTTTTATGTCGAGTTCTCTTCTTGGATATCTGGGCGGTGCTGCATACACGTGGTCGGGCTGCAGTGATCACTCTCCCCTTTCGGTCAGCTTCTCTCTTACGAGGGGCAAACGCAACGGGGGTCTGTGGGTGCTTAATAGTTCAATTCCAGAGGATGAAACATTTATTAGGAAAATCACAAATTTGTTTAACTGTTTGGAGGAAGAGATTGAGGTTTGTGAGAGCCTAATTGACTGGTGGGAGGCCATGAAAGTGCGGATAAAAAAACTTGCCGTAAATTACAGTAAGCACAAGAGGTGGGTGGAGACAAGGGAGGAGGCAGCGGCTGCAGCTCCTCAGTGCTGTTGCTGCATCCCAGGTTGGTCTGGTCGACCCAGAATTTCTGCAGCTGCGGTCAAGCCTTGAGCTGCTTGAACAGAGAAAATGCAGGGGTGCCATTTTGAGAGCAAAAGCTCAATATGCGGTGGAAGGGGAGAGGTCGACAGCTTTCTTTTTTGGTCTGGAGAAAAGGAGGCAATCCAAAATGTTTATTGAAAATTTGAAAAATATTGCAGGCAGGGAAATTTCAGATCTGAGTGGTATTTTGGAGACGGTCTGGTCCTTCTATGGTGAGATCTTCAGGGCTCAGGGGGTGTCGCAAGCCGCACTGACCACCGTGTCTGAGGCCCTGGAGGTGAGACTAAGTGAGGGTGACTGCAAGCTGTGTGATGGCCCTATATCATTAGATGAGATCAAAACAGCCATTCGTGGACTCAACACAGGGAAGAGTCCAGAGCAGGATGGCCTCACGGCAGAATTCTATAAAATATTTTTTGATCGTGTTGCTCCTATCCTACATATTCTTTTCATGGATTTTGAGCGAGAACACAGGGTGTCGGAGAATTTCGCAGTCAGTGTAATCACACTTGTGTTTAAAAAAGGTGAAAAACAGGACTTAGAAAATTATAGGCCCATAAGTTTGTTAAATTGTTATTATAAGATCTTGGCCAAAATCTTGGCCAATAGGCTTAAGCGTGTTATAGGTAGTGTGGTTTGCCCATCACAGGCCTATAGCATTCCGGGCAGAGATATAGCTGACACGATCCTCTCTCTCAAGTGCTTTCTGAGAGAAATGCATCGCACAGAAGGGATTCATGTCAGTGTTGATTTCAGTAAGGCCTTTGATCGTGTAGAACATGATTTTTTGTGGGTTGTTTTAAATAAATTGTGTTTTGGGGAGCAGTTTATTGGTTGGCTGCGCCTGCTGTATGGCTCAGCGGAGAGCTGTGTGAAATGTAACGTGCTATTAACAGACAGATTCAGGGTTACACGGTCTATCCGCCAGGGTTGTCCCCTGTCATCTCTGTTATATAGCATTGTGGCGGAACCTCTGGCTGCCCTCATTAAAAGAAACAGAGACGTGAAAGGCATAGAGTCGCCGGCTGGCAGAGAACATAAGATCTTTCAATTTGCAGACGACACAAACTTGTTGGTGAGGGACAGGGAGAGTCTGGAGGCAGCCTTTCATGAACTGAATCTCTATTGTCTGGCTTCAGGGGCCAAGATAAATTATGACAAGACAACTCTGGCCCACTGTGGTAATGCAGTTCCCGTGGGCTCTGGCAGGCGAATGAGAGAGGCTGAGGACTCATATCGGGTCCTGGGTGTGCTCCTGGGCAAAAATGAGGAGCTGTGTAGATGTTTTTTGGGATGCTTTGTTTGAAAGAATTACACATTTGCTGAATCTGTGGAAATTGAGGAATCTAAATCTGAAGGGTAGAGTGTTAGTAGTAAACTCATTATGTGTATCCAAACTGGTGCATGCTCTTAATGCATATGATCTACTGAGTGTGGTGGCAAATAAATTAAGTGTGGCCTTCAGCTACTTTATTTGGAGGAGGGAGAGGGGTTTTGTGGCCCATAATGTCTTGATTGGGGATCAAATGATGAAATTATGAAATTACTGATAAATTAGTGGATATGATGCTGAAAAAGTTTTCTCTCCGCATCAAATTAATTAGGAAATTTCTGGATCCAGACTGCAAGGCACCTTGGAAGGACTTCTTCAGTGAGTGCATCGACAGGGTAGGGGGATTTGGGGTCTTTGGTCTGTGCCAATTTCCCACAGTATCTGCACTGGTTGCGCTGCCCCCCTTCGATAAGGAAGTGTGGCAGGCTTGGAGAATGTTGAGGCCATCTGTGGTGGTAGACCCGTCCTCATCCTGGCAGGTCGGCAGGATGCCAATCCGGCTCAATCCAGACCTCTTATCCAGCCCTTCTGGACCGCGAGAGTGCATGTATAGTGGCACCCTTGAGAGGGCAGGTTTTAAATGTATTGGTGACTTGTTCAATAACGATTGTTCTTTTGATATGGATCGGGTCAGGAGGTGTTTCATAGTGGCTGGAGTCTACTTCAGGAAGGGGCCATTGACGAACCTGGTTGACAATATAGCCCTGAATGTGAGGGTGAAGTGGGGGTCCATCATGGGAGGTGGTTCTCCACGCCCTGGGGAGCCACCTCCCATGGAGGGCACCCCGGATGTGGGCTTCGATTTCAAAGTATGGTTGGGGGGACCATTTGGAAGAAGCTGACCGAATTGAGTACCCGGGCCTGTTATGTCTTGTTGACCTCTTTTGTGTTTAGGCGTCCGGTGGCTGAGGACACCTGGTGAAGAATATTCCCTGCACAAAACATTGCATCCATCTGGGCTCACACATATGAATGGTACATTCCACACATAGTCAGTAATTTTGAATTTAAATTGAAACATTGTATCATATTCACATGCACACGCCTGGACGCCATCAACCTAGAGGAGTATGGCGTGGAGTGTCCACGAGGACCTGGTCCATCTGGTCGTCAGGTGTCCTGCCGTCTGGTGCTTCTGGGTCCTGGTGCAGGACCTCCTGGCCCGGAGGCTGAATTGGAGGCTCCCACCACTGGCGGTCCTGGGAGGGGGCGACCAGGAGTCCTGGTCTCTCCTATTTGGGGTGGGACAGCGACGCCCTGGAGCAAATCATCATCTGCTTCATCTACTCCTCTCCATAGCCCGATACCAGTGTTGGGTGTAACGCGTTACTGTAATTAGATTACATTTTTCAGAAACGCAGTAGTGTAACGCGTTATTATGAAAATACCTGTAATTACATTACAGTTACTGACAAAGTACTTAGTTCGTTACTAGCATAGAACTATAATACATCCATGATTGCTAGCGCCACCGGCTCGGCTTGCCCGGGTGCGTGGCGACGTATTTACGTCATTACGCTTAAAAACACGAGTCACGTTGTCGAGCATGCTGCACGAGTAGAGGAAAAAACAACATAGCGGAGGTGTGTGAGCCGAAGGCGTTTCACAGGTGGAAATATGCACACTATTTTAAGGATGTCGAGCAAAAACAAAGAAATTTGGTCGGTTGAGTGGTTGAGTGCAAGCTCTGCCTGGGTAGCAAACGATTATCAACTACAACCAACTCATCCTCCAACCTTCTGAAACACTTGCAACGTCAACACGCAAATGTGAAACTTGTTGCTAAAGAAGAGCAGCAAGCTGCTGCCACCGCCTCCTTCGACGAGACACCGACAAGATGCAAGCAACCTCGGCTTGAATTACGCTGTCAGGTAACCTCAAAGGCAGAAATAAACAGGCTTGTTGCAGCGTTTATTGAAAGCGTTTATTACTTATTTGTTGTTGACATTTATTTAAAAGGCTTTAATAAAGCATAAATATACATTTTTGAGTTGAGTTTTTTATGTGAGACAAGAAAGTAATCCCAAAGTAATGTAACTAAGTTACTTTCTTGAGGCAGTAACTAAGTAATGTAACTAATTACTTTTTTCAAAAGTAACTAATAATTAGTAACTAATTACTTTTTCAAAGTAACTTACCCAACACTGCCCGATACACAATCTTCAACGTCAGAAACATTCATCTGCACGATAACCGCACTGCCCCTCATTGGCCCATCTTCATTGGACTCACCACATCTCACCTCAAGCACCTGCATCTGGCCGTACCTCATCGTTGTTCATCCCTCTTATTGCATGATAATTCATTGATCTCAATAGACGCATCTGGACATTTGACTTTGAATTTCTGATACTTTATTCACTGTAAATATGTGTCTGTGTTCCCTGTTCCCTTCTGTGTCGTTGTGTCCCCACTTACCCTAATTGTTGACTTGTCTTTGTAATTGCATCCATGTAAATACTGTAAATATTCAAGTATGATGAATTTTTAGTTTGTGTTTTTTGATAATAAAAGATAAAAGAGATTAGCACACTAGTTTTGTTTCTCTCCAGCTGGTGACTATATTCGTTATGATTATGTATTCAAATAGACTCCTTTTGACTCTATTACAGATCATTTTACAAGAATTTGTCATTGTTTTATTGTAATGTATGGCAACACACTTGGTGTTTTGTAAATTACTTTTTGGGGGGCACTGTTCAGTCAATTACTTGGCACCCTGGGGTGTTTGCCCCACCCTATTTAAGATGGCCACCTGGAGCTCATCCTCCATTAGCCTGATGAAGGCCTAGTGCCGAAACGTTGCTTGAATAAACTCACACATTTTGCAAGTAAGGCGGTGTGCGGGAAATCTTTTTCAATTTGATAATAAAAGATAAAAAAAAAAAAAAAAAGAACACGCCGGATCTCATCAGCTCTCGGAAGCTAAGCAAGTGCGGGCCTGGGTAGTACTTGGATGGGAGACCGCCTGGGAATACCAGGTGCTGTAAGCCTTTTCTAGATCTTCAGATAATACTCTACTGCAGTAAAGTGTGTTTGTAAATGCAAATGCTGAAAAAAAAACATTTGGTTGCCATGGCAACCACATCAAACAAGCTCCTGTCTTCCTTTCGCCTGTTAGCATCTAAACTAAGCAAGTGTCAAGCTTTAAAAGCTACCATCATTGCCTTTTTGTTTGCAATTTGCCCCGGGTATTATCGCTTACAGCAATACCTGCTAGGAACACACCCGATCTCGTCTGCTCTCAGAAGCTAAACAAGTGTGGGCCTGGTTAGTACTTGGATGGGAGACCGCCTGGGAATACCAGGTGCTGTAAGCCTTTTCTAGATCTTCAGATAAAGCTGGTTAGTACTTGGATGGGAGATGGGACTTTGTTCAGTGGTCTCTTTTTCACGGGACTGCTCCTCCTCAACTGGACATATTTATAGTGTAGAGTATAGAGAATAGAGTATAGTAAGTAAAGTATAAAATGTGCATGTAGCGTTATTATTATTTTTTTTCATAATGTTGTATTGCAATAACATTTTACCTTTTTCTGCATAATAGTCCCTTGCAGTGAAGCTGGCTCCCTTTCCTGACTGCTTGGATTAGGAGGATAATGTCATTCTTGTTGTAGGCCAGAACTGCACCTGCCAAGGCACTGATAAACACCCCGTATTTGGCATGGGTCTGCTTGATGACTACAGCATCCCAACGGTGCAGCCAGTGTCTGATGTCCAGTCTGACTACAATCCCCTTCTGCACCCAGTCCATGAACAGATTCTCCAGGAAGGACGAACCACTCTCCCTTGAAACAATATCAATGTCACATTTCTACTTTTTGTTGGTGCTTCATATAGCTATGAAATTAGTTATTGTATTACGCTATGTCAAAGTCAAGTTATTGTTGACCGACAACAGTTGCAATCTGCATATATGACAGATGGTGCAGGAACCAAAGCACGCTGAAAGCGGGCAATCAGGCCTTTGGCCATTCGCCTGTAGCACGCTTCAGACTCAGCTGCCACCACCACTGTTGTCAAGAACTGGCCCCACTCGTTGAGCACACTGGTCACATACTGCATGGTGCCCTGGCCATCCCCATATATCTTTTTGAGAACCTAAAAACATGAACATGCATTTTTACATAACCCCTAAATCATTTCATCATGTGGCTGATGATCCATATTCAAAACATAAATAACCAAATGTGGGGAAAAAGTGACATTTGTTTTACTTTAGTCAACAACAAATCACTGTTTTTTTCTTTTTCAATGTATATGCCCATTATTGAACACATTTTACGTTTGTACATTTCACTACTTCCACACATGATTTATGATCTTAAAAGAAAACCAACTGAACTTTTTGGTACCATCAATGCAGAAGATTTCTCCTGTCACACTGAGAATGGAGGCTCTGTACACAGGCATCTTCTCCATCTCCATGATCATGTGTGCACATCTCAACACACGAGCTGATGGAATGGGAGACCGTGGGAGAGGAGGAGTGTAACTGCCAGAAGCTTTCACAAAGGGCAGGATACCCCTCTGAGATGAAGCAGAACCAGCTGTGTGGGCTTCATACAGGAGAGTTTGGTACAGGTCACGCCGCTCCACATACCAATCATCATGACCCTGTTGCAGTAGTCTCTGCACTTTATTCATGGAGACACTGTTGACTCGGTCATTCAGCAGGGTAACTACACCTTTGTCAATGGCACGCTTCCCACACAGTATGGCAGGAAACATACTTCTGATGGCTGGGGCAAGGCTCATCAGAATCTTGGGACTGTGTGCAAGCCACATGTACTGCTGCTGCTGTGTGTGACAACGGTCCTCATCTCCACTGTCAGTGTCACATTGTGTCTTGCTTGCCAGCCTCATTTTTTCACAATGAGAACATTTCAGCTTTTCTGTTAACAGGGTGTAGTTTGTACTTCATCCCACACACTTGTCTAGCATAAGTGCCAAAGCCTTTCTTCTCAAGATATTCCCCTGGAGGTGCAGGACAGTTGGGGTTGGGGCAGCGGATCTTTGCTTGCATCACACCCACTGGCCGCCAAAAAAAAGCTGGTGTGGTGAAGAAGGCCATTATGTTGGGCACCCCACCCTTCACAGATGTTGGTGGTGGAGGAGGGTAGAACTCCATCTTCTCCTTTAAAAGTTCCCTCTCCACGATGTCTCATTTGGCCTTTTTGTACTTGGAAGGACACTCAAACAGACCATACATTTCATCATTTTTAAGCCACTTGATGTTAGGCGGAGTGATACCATGCGTCTGGGCAGACAGAGGTGGATCCTCCCAGTATTTTTGCCAGCCCTCCAGTAGAATGCTACCGGCTTCTGAGGTAGTGGTGTGTATAGGGGACGACGGTCTTCCTTGAGACGTGCTGGGCCTGTGACCAGAGTCCTGACTTACAGCTGGTGTGAGCTCTCCCCAAGTGGTGAGCTTTGTGGATACAGGGACCTCGGACGCGTCAAGGACATCCTCTGAAGAAATAAACATGCATTAAGTACATTGGCATACTAAATTAATACAGATAATAATTTCTTATACCAATCACTGGCTAAAGTTAACTGAGAAAATTAGTGAGTTTCAGGTTTATTTACCTGCAAGAGCCAACATTTCAGCATCACTTGCAAAGTGATGCATCACTAGCAACAACCACATTCCAGTTGCTATCTTTTCTTTGTCTTTCCTTGATTGCTGTTTGTGCAGAAAGTAAAGCCACAAATAACAAAATCAGTTGGAGGTTTATAATTGTTTTGAAATGGCTGGATGATATTATGACAGAAGGTGTATCCAATTTTTTTTTTATATATATAAACAAAACAACATGCGATCTCAGAGCATGATTAAAAAAGCTATAACCTCATTACTTCCAACAGCTTGTCCAGGTGATAGGTGACAGATGGGAACTCTCTGGCATACTGCAGTATTCGCTCCTTTTACCACTTTAGATGTTCATTCTTCTCATCCTTCTGAAAATATTCTGCCAGCAACCATACAACCCAGCCGACATCATTTTCAAGCAACCACCTGAAGGACTGTCCAACATACTTGCCGAAAGTGACAACTAACTGGCCTTTCCACATATTCCCTCCAGTTTTCTTTACAGCAGCTTCCGCCTTTTCAGAATCCAGCCAACAGGGGTCCATTGCTTTGCTGGGGGCCCGTGCCACTGTCTTAGCTGCATCTGTACACTGCAGCTTAGCCTCTCCCTTCCTATACAGATGGATACTGGGATAATGTTGAGCATCCTGGTGCAGTTTGAGATGGGATTTCGACTGTTGTTTCTGGTGGAATATTTTCCCACAGACATCACACTCGAGTTAGGTTGGACTTCAATGGGAAAATCCTGCTGCACACATTGCACTGGTGTCCCTTCACCTGTTGTAAAGCAGAAATACATTTTTTTTTTTTTTAATTATTGTTATTGTTACATTGTGTCAAATTCAGGAGGTTGTCAATTGTTTACTACAAGACACACAACTTGCAGGTTCAATACACTAGATTTGAACTGCAAGCTGGAAGTTTAAATCCACCCTCATTAATGTGAAACACTGCTTAAGCATGATTAATTAATAAAAGTCAGCACCTTATATGCTAAATCTATTTTACCCGATCTCGTCTGCTCTCAGAAGCTAAGCAAGTGCGGGACTGGTTAGTTCTTGAACGGGAGACAACCTGGTGAGCAAAGACAAAGGTGGCTTTAGTCTATGCTTTTCGTTATGTCTACTAGTAATCAAAAAAAATAATACAATAATAGTGTCAAGTTTAAAAAGTGAGTTTCATTGCATTTTTATTTGCAATTTGCCCCTATTATTATCGTTTACGGCCATACCTGCTTAGAACACGCCCGATCTTGTCTCCTCTCGGAAGCTAAGCAAGTGCGGGCCTGGTTAGTACTTGGATGGGAGACCGCCTGGGAATACCAGGTTCTGTAAGTGAGCATGGTGGGGGGCCAACGGAGGTGGCCTCAAAGGGGCTCACCTTACAGCGGTCGTCCAGCAGTGCGGAGGCGAGGGTTCCACCCCACCCTCTGTGGGAGTGGCCCGTAATCAGAGCCTGGTGTGTGTGAGTGGACAGAGCTGGTTGTGCTTGTGCCAACATTTTCTCTTTTGCTTTGACGTTTTGTGAGTATTTTTGAGTTTTTTGATTTCTTTTTTGGACTTTTGTGTGTTTCCCTCCCAGCACTGACTGGGAGGTGGTTCCTTTTTGTTTTTTCTGTGTTTCCCTTTGGCAGACATGGAGGCGCCCCAGACGGATTTCCTGGTTGCTGAAAACGGAATGGACACGACGACGAGCGTTGTTGTGGGACTGGCGAAGGAGACGGGAGTGAGCAGGGAAGGAGCGAGTAAAGAAAAAGAGCAAACAGAGGCGGTGAAGGACGGAAAGAAGAGGAGAAAGTATGAGAAGGTAGGTAGGTAGAGAAAGTATGATGCTGGAGTGTTGTGGAAGGGCCGATAGTTTTGCTGTGCGTGGCCACGAACATCTGTGGGATGGTGCTGGTGGTATGAACTAACTGTCTCCACTCCGCAGGTGAAGGGGCGCTTACTGGATGGCTTCCGGGTGGGAAAGACTACAGTGCACGGGCGGGACATCACGGCGGACGAGCTGGTCGTCTCTTTCCTGGTTCCTCGTTAGGAGGAGGATGTGGCCGGGGACAGACATGGTGGACGGCACGAGTTTCGTACGGGTGAGGTTTACTGACACTGTGCAGTCTCTGCCATACTCTGTTCATTTCAATACAGCCGCTGGCCCTGAGTCATTCATGACAGGAAGGTGCGGGTGTGCAGGGGGTGCCTGCAGCCTGACCATGTGTTGCGGGGCTGCCCAGACTTCTTCTGCAGGAATTGTGGGGGACAGGGACATTACGCAAGGGAGTGCACTGAGCCTAGGACACCGAAATGCAGGGAGTGCCGCATGTTATTGAGAGCAGTGGCTCGTAGGACAATAAAGACAACAAAACGAGAATGCTGGAGGAAGTATTGCAGTAAGATGGGAGTGGAGACATCAGTGGCAGAAATTTGGTCAGCTGTGCGTCGTATGGCAGGGGTCAGCAGGCGAAGATTAGTTCCTGTATTGGAAGAGACCTTAAGTGACAGCCAGAAAGCAAATATGTTGGCTAGAAAGTTTCAAGAGGTCCATTGTGGAGATAATATTAGGAAAGATGGGATCAGAGAGAGGAATAAAACTCTGAATGATCAGGAGTTCAAGCTTGACGTTAATGTTGATAATTCAGACTCTGTTAATCTGTTCTTTTCATTAAAGGAGTTGCAGAATGCTATTAGTAGAGGAGCTAAGACAGCACCAGGTAAAGATGGGTTAGGGTATGAGATTTTTAAGGAATTTGATGACACAATTTTGTATGAGATTTTAGCACTAATAAATAATGTGTGGGAAAGTGGAGAGTTGCCATCAGCGTGGAGGGAGGCAGTGGTGGTACCTATTTTAAAACCAGGCAAGGAAGCCAGAAGTCCAGGGTCATACAGGCCAATAGCTTTGACAGCCGTTATGTGCAAAATCATGGAAAGGATGGTAACAGATAGGCTAGTGTACAAGTTGGAGAAGGAGGGAAGATTTAGCAATGTACAAAATGGGTTTAGGTTGGGGCGTGGTACGATGGATTCAGTTTTATTGTTGGAGTCAGAAGTACAGAAGGCATTTGTGAACAAAGAAGGAGTTGTAGCGGTTTTCCTAGATATTGAAAGGGGGGAGGGGGTTGTAATTAAATTATACAATGCTGGAATTCGAGGCCGTGTGTTAAACTGGATTAGAGCTTTTCTGCAAAATCGAAGGATCCAAGTGAGAGTTGGAAATATGTTGTCTGAAGTTTTGGAGATTGACAATGGCACGCCGCAGGGCAGTGTCATAAGTCCTGTGCTTTTTAATATAATGATTAATGATGTATTTGATAGTTTGGGTGGAGGATTTGGGCTTTCTTTGTTTGCAGACGATGGGGCAATTTGGAAAAGGGGCCGTAATATGAATTTTATAATGAAAAAAACGCAAGTAGCTCTGGATAAAGTAGTTGAGTAGGCAGGAAGATGGGGTTTTAAAATATCAGTTGAAAAAAGTAAGTATGTAATCTTTGGTCGTAAACGCAAACTCTGTCCTTCAGGGTTTTGTTTTGTTCTTCAAGTTTGTATGCAAAAGCACTAGAGAGAGTTCAAGTATTTAAATTTCTGGGAGTGTGCTTCGATGAAAGATTAACGTGGAAAGCCCATATTGAGAAAACAGTAAACAAATGTGATAAAATTGTAAATGTAATCCGCTGCCTTGCAGGGAATAGCTGGGGTGCAGATAAAAACACTCTGTTAATGATATATAGAGCAGTGGTTCGTTCTTCCCTTGATTATGGATGCTTAGTATATGGAAGAGCGGCAAAGACAAATCTTTTAAAGCTGGATATTGTGCAGGCCAAAGCACTGAGAGTCTGTTGTGGGGCATTCAGGACCACTCCCATCCCAGCTCTTCTGGTGGAGTGTGGAGAGATGCCCTTGAGACTGAGGCGAGAAAAGCTAGCCCTCCAGTATGCTGGAAGAATACAGAGCCAGGAGCAGTGTAACCCTGTGAGGTGTTTGCTGGAGGAGAGTTGGGAGACAGTTCAGGGTGGGAGAGAATCCTTTGTTAAGAGTGTGTGGGATAAGTCTCCTGAAGTGAGCTTAGATATGTCTCTGAGAGTGGTGTGGCCTTCGGTTCCCCCATGGTTGCACCCAGACCCAGAAGTGGATTGGACTGTTAAAGAAATTCTCAGGGAAAAGGGTAGGGGAAATTCTGTCGATGTGGTCAGGGAAGTAATCAATGAGTGGGAGGGACACATGATTATTTATACTGATGGATCTGTGGATCCTTCCAGTAACAGAGCTGCCTTTGCAGTGCACATTCCTGAGGTTGGCTTGAGTCAGGGTTATCGGCTTCCTAATAACATGTCTGTATTTACAACTGAAGTCATAGCCTTGTTGTGTGCGTTGGAGTGGGTGGGCAAAATTAGACCCCAACAGGCTTTATTATGCTCTGACTCGGCTGCTGCTCTTACGGCTCTTCAGGCAGGAGTTCTACGCGCATGACCTGATCTTATTTATGAAATTAATATTGCTCTGAAGAAAGCTGAAATGGTAGGACTGTCTGTAGCATTCATGTGGGTCCCAGCCCATGTTGGAGTATCTGGTAACGAGGCTGCAGACTCAATCGCCAAACAAGCTCTAAAGCAAGAATTAATTAGTGTAACAACAACAATAGGGTTCCCTGAGTATTGCAGTGTAGTAGCCAAGAAGATATCAGCCCGATGTCAGAGGGAATGGGACAGAGAAAAGAGAGAGAGACACCATTATTCCATCCAAAAGAGTGTCAAAGGGGGGGACACCACCTTGGGAAGAAGCAGAGCAGAGCTGGTCATCTATACCAGATTAAGACTGGGCCACTCTGGCCTGGCTCCTGACCTCGCTCTCATTGGGAAAAGGATGAATGGACTTTGTGCATGTGGGAAAGAAAAGAAATAAGAAGAACAAAGAAGAAAGAAGTCGTCTCTTCAAAAGAATGACTGAACTTGGAGTATCTAAAATCTCACTGCAAAGTCTACTGGCTCCAGATTCACACAGTAAAGAAGTTACCACGGCAGTTATTAGTTTAGTTTATGACTTGGAACTCCATCTAAGGATTTGAATTTACTCCCTACTGCAGTACTTAAAACAACCTGTGAAAGGCAGCAATATGCCAGGAGGCGTCTAGTCTGCCGAAAATGCACAAGAAGAAGAAGAAGTGCCGCATGTTCGCACATTTGTGTCCGTGCAGAGACGATGAGAGCGGAGAAAAGGGGAAGCAAAACTCGGCTGGCGGTGAGCACGGTGGGGGACCCATAGTGGCGGCCTCAACCGTGCACACCCCACTGCAGTCATCCGGTAGTGCCGTGTCGGGTGGTATAGTTCCCGGCACTGGGGCGCCTGTGACAGAGGAGGCTGGAGAAGTTGTTTCTCGCCCTACTCTCGATCAGGGGGAGGGGGCATCGAGGGGCTCTACTCCCAACCAGGGAGGAGGGTGGATGTGGAGCTGGCTCCGCATTCTACCTCCAAAGTAGGGGAGGTGACTCCTGGTGCGGGTCAGACTTCGAAGCCGGGAGAAACTGAAAGAGGGCGAGACGTAACTTCACAACCTCAGAGGAGACGCTCGCAGTCCAGGCGGGCTAAAGCCTCGCAAGACAGCGCTGCTGTAAGAGGGGCCCATGCACCAGATGGGCAAGATATGGTATGACTGATTCAGAAAATGATGACCTGATGATTTTTGAGCCAGCCGAGGATAAGAAACGGCAGATTGAGGGCGAAGTACCAAGAGGTAGACCGAAGAAGTCCAAATGAAATGGAGGTCATTACAATTGTTATGCTCCTCATGGCTAGCTTCGCTCTCCTCTCCGTCAACGCGGGTGGAATGAAGAGCCTTGAAAGAGTGCACAGGGTTCTCGGTGCAAGCCACTGGGACATCCTGTGCATACAAGAGACAGGCTGGGACCAGACATTTGTGCGGACCGTGGAGGGCATGAATGTGGGCTCCCTGTATTGTGCCCTGGGCTCAGGGCACTCCAGGGGGGTGGCCACGATTGTCAAGGAGGGATTTTTGGGACAACCAAGGGTAGTGTGTGCAGACATGGGTGGGCATTTTATTGTTTTGGATTTTGAGGGAGCACTGGATTTTCGTTTGATTAATATCCATGCGCCAAACGACGATTTTTGAGAGGAGGGATTTTTTTCACCGGGTGTTTTTGTATATACACGAGAGGACTATTTTGATAGGTGATTTCAACACGGTGTTAGGGCAATGGGATATAGGGTGTAATAAGTCTCCACCCCCAAGCAAGGGGTTTTTCACGACAACAGGTAGTGAGGGGTGCTTTAAAGTAGTCACGGCTTGATATGTGCTTTATGTCAAGCTCTCTTTTCAGGTATCTGGGCGGTACGGTATACACATGGTCGGGCTGCAGTGATCACTCTCCCCTTTCGGTCGGTCTCTCTCTCACAGGGGGCAAACGGAATGGGGGTTTATGGGTGCTTAATAGCTCAATATTGAAAGATGAAAAGTATGAAAGGACGATGAACCGTTTGTTCTCTGGTTTTTAGGAGGAAATGGAGGGGTGCAACAGTTTAGTGGACTGGTGGGAGGGGGAATAAGAAAAAATGAAGAGAGTTTCAATTAATTATTGTAAACAGAAAAGGTGGGAGGAAACTAGGGGAGGAGACGTCGATGAGAAAGCGCTTGCAGCAACTCAGTGCTGAGGCCACGTCTCTAGTGGGTCCAGTGAGTGAGGAGTATTTACAACTGAAGTCCAGCCTTGAGTCACTGGAACAACGAAAATGCAAAGGTGCTGTCTGGAGGGCAAAAGCACAGTTTGCGCTGGCCTTACAGTGGAATTTTACAAGCGTTTTAGTGATTGCATCATCCCCATTTTGCATGTACTTTTTATGGATTTTGAAAATGAACTTAGGGTTTCCAGGTCGTTTGCAATGGGGGTGATATCACTGTTATTTAAGAAAGGAGATAAGGGGGATTTGGCAAATTACAGACCGATTAGTCTACTAAATTGTGACTATAAAATACTGTCAAAAGTGTTAACTAATCGTTTGAAGAGGGTTATAGGGAGTGTGGTAAGCCCGGCACAAGCGTACAGTGTTCCAGGGAGGGATATAGGGGACACTATTCTCTCTTTGAAGTTCTTTCTAAAAGAAATGCACAATTCGGGGGGATTCATGTGAGTGTGGATTTCTGTAAGGCGTTTGATAGAGTGGAGCATATGTTTTTGTGGTGTGTGTTGGAGAGGATGGGATTCGAGGAGCGGTTTATTGGTTGGTTGCATCTGTTGTATGAGTCTGCGGAGAGTTGTGTCAAATGTAATGGGTGTTTATCTGAAAGTTTTAGGGTCACACGGTCATTCCGTCAGGGTTGTCCATTATCATCTTTGTTGTACAGCATTGTGGCGGAACCTCTGGCTGTTCTTATTAGAAAGAATAGGGGAGTGAGGGGCATACTGTCACCAGTGGGGATAGAACACAACATTTTTCAATATGCCGATGACACGAATCTGTTATTGAGGGATGGGAAGAGTATGGAGGTGGCATTTCATGAATTAGAAAGGTATGGGTTAGCATCTGGAGCAAAAATTAATTACGACAAGACCAGTGTAGCCTATTGTGGAAATATGATTCCAGTTAACTCAGGTAGGCAGCTCAGGGATGCTGGGGACTCGCATAGAGTTTTGGGTGTACCTGAGGGAAAGAATGAAGTATGAAAGGATGAAGCATGGAAGGGAGTGACTGAGAGAATAGTGAATTTGTTGGATTTATGGAAGTTGCGATTCCTTGTGTGTTACTGTGTTGTTGCATTTACTGAAAGTGTATGATCTACCGGGCGTGGTAGCAAATAATGTGGTAGTGTGGCATTCAGCCATTTCATTTTTAAACGAGAGATGGAGTTTGTAGCACACAATGCACTAAGGATAAGGGTGGGCTTAAATTGGCAGATATTGTTTTGAAAAAGTTCTCTTTCAGAATAAAATTGATTAAGAAATATTTAGATCCAGACTGCAATGCGCCATGGAAAGACTTTTTTGGAGAGTACATTGACAGGGGGGCTATGGGGTCTTTGGACTTTGTCAGTTGCCCACAGGAGCGATGATAGATGCGCTGCCCCCTTTTGAAAGAGAAATCTGGCAAACTTGGAAGTTGCTCAGGCCGATGACAGAAGCGAACCCATCGACGGCCTGGCAAGCTGGGAGAATGCCGCTCTGGCTTAATCCGGACCTTTCATCCAGCCCCTCGGGACCGAGAGAAAGTATGTATAGTGATACTTTTGAGAAAGCTGGGTTTAAGTGTGTAAATGACTTGTTTGGATATAACTGTTCGTATAATTTGGATCTAGTAAGAAGGGTTTACATTCCAGCTGGGGTCCCCTTCCGGAAGGGGCCGGTGGTAAACCGGCTTGAAAACGCTGGGGAAGTAGGTTTTGATTTTAGGGTATGGAATGGTATGTTTGGAAGAGACTGACCGAATTGAGCACCCGAGCCTGTTATGTTATACTGACCTCTGTTGTGTTTAGGTGTCCGACGGCTGAGGACACATGGTCACGAACATTTCCTACGCATAACATTGCATCCATCTGGGCCCACACATACAATTGGTACATCCCGCACATAGTCAGTAACTTTGAGTTCAAATTGAAACACCGGATCATATTTACATGCACACGCTTGCACGCAATACACCCAATGGAGTATGACAGGGAGTGTCCGGTGTGCGGTGGACCCCCCGAGGACCTACTACATCTGGTCGTCGGATGTAGGGTCGTCCGGCGCTTCTGGGTCCTGGTGCAGGATCTCCTGGCCCGGAGACTGAACTGGAGTCTCCCACCACCGGCGGCCCTGGGAGGAGACGACCAGGAGGCCTGGTCTCTCCTATTCGGGATCGGACAGCGGCGCCCTGGAGCCAATCATCACATGGTTCATCTGCTTTTTTCAATAGCCCGGTATACGACATTCCACGTCAGAAACATCTTCCTGTACGTCAAGCGCACCGCACATCACTGGCCTGTTTTCATCGGGCTAGTAAGAGCCCATCTACAGCATCTTCACCTGGCAGTCCCTCATCGTTTTTCATCGGTTCTGTTACCAAATAACTCACTGATCGAAATAGACTAATCTGGCTATTTATGTTTGAATTTCTGATTGTTTAGTGAATTTTCTCTCTATGTTCCTTTACGCCCTGAGGGTTCCCCATTTATCCTTATGTATGTTGTTGGTCTTGTGTTGTTTTTTTTTATGTAATAGTAGTAGTAGTAGTAGTAGTAGTAGTAGTAGTAGTAGTAGTAGTAGTAGTAGTAGTAGTAGTAGTATATATATAATAGTATTATTTGATTTTTTTTTTTTTTAATAATAAAAGATAAAAAAACAACACGCCTGATCTCATCTGCTCTCAGAAGCTAAGCAAGTGCGGGCCTGGTTAGTACTTGGATGGGAGACCACCTGGTGAGCAAAGACAAAGGTTGCTTTAGTCTATGCTTTTCCTTATGTCTACTGGTAGTCAAAAAAAAAAAAAATACAATAATACTGTCAAGCTTAAAAAGCAAGTTTCATTGCATTTTTATTTGCAATTTGCCCCAGGTATTATCGCTTACGGCCATACCTGCTTGGAACACGTCTGATCTCGTCTGCTCTCGGAAGCTAAGCAAGTGCGGGCCTGGTTAGTACTTGACCGAGGTGTGGAGGAGTCCCCACCCCAAAACAAGGGGCTTCTCGAGACAACAGGTCGTAATGGGTATCTTAAAGCAGTCACGGCTTGATGTCGAGCTCTCTTGTTGGACATCTGGGCAGTGCAGAGTACACATGGTTGGGCTGCAGCAATCACTCTCCCCTTTAGGGGGCAAACGCAATGGAGGTTTATGGGTGCTAAATAGCTCTGTTCTTGGGGATGAAAGGTATAGTAGGAAAATTAACAGGTTGTTTTCCTGTTTCAAGGAGGAAATGGAGGCATGTGACAGCTTGGTGGACTGGTGGGCGGAGGCGAAAGAGAGAATAAAGAAAGTGTCAATCAATTTCTGTAAGCAAAAGCGGTGGGAGGAAACCAGGGAGGAGACCTCTCTGAGGCAGCGACTGCAGTAACTCACTGCTGCGGCTTCGTCTCAAGTGGGTCCTGTGAGTTCTGATTTCCTACAGCTAAGGTCCAGCCTTGACTTAATGGAAGAGAGAGAGTGTAAGGGTGCTGTGCTGAGAGCAAAAGCTCAGTTTGCTGTGGAAGGTGAAAGGTCGACTGCCTTCTTTTTTGGATTAGAGAAAAAGCGGCAGTCTAAAATGTACATTAACACGTTAAAGGATGGCACGGGCAAGACAGTCTCTGACTTGAGTGGTATTTTGGAGCACGTTAAGTCTTTTTATAGTGAGCTTTTTGGAGCTCAGGGGGTATCACTGGCTGCCATGGACACTGTGTTTAAATTGTGATTACAAAATCTTAGCCAAAGTGTTAGCAAATTGTTTAAAGAATGTTATAGGGAGTGTGGTAAGCCCGGCGCAAGCCTACAGTATTCCAGGTAGGGACATAGGCGATATCATTCTCTCTCTCTGAAGTTGTTTTTTTAAGGAAATGCATAGTACATCATGTCAGTGTGGATTTTAGTAAGGCGTTTGATCGGGTGGAGCATGCTTTTTTGTGGTGTGTGTTGGAGAGATTGGGGTTTGGGGAGAGCTTCATTGGTTGGTTGCGTCTTTTGTATGGCTCTGTGGAGAGCTATGTAAAATGTAATGGTTGTGTGTCAGAAAGATTCAGGGTGACGAGGTCAATCTGGCAGGGTTGTCCCCTGTCATCTCTGCTGTATAGCGTTACAGCAGAACCCCTGGCTGCCCTCATTTGGAAAAATCAGGGAGTGAGGGGCATAGTGTCACCAGCAGGAATAGAGCATAACATTTTTCAATTTGCCGATGACACCAATTTGTTGTTGAGAGATAGGGAGAGTCTGGAGGTAGCGTTTCATGAATTGGAAATGTATGGTTTGGCCTTGGGGGCCAGAGTAAATTATGATAAAACCATTATTGCCCATTGTGGTAGTGTGATTCCCGTCAGCTCTGGCAGCCAGCTGAGAGAGGCGGGGGACTCGTATAGAGTCCTGGGTGTATGTGTAGAATTGTGTAGAGATGAAGCTTGGGAACAAGTGACTGAGAGAATTGTGAATTTATTGAATTTATGGAAATTGAAGCATCTAAATCTGAAGTGTAGGGTTTTAATTGTGAATTCATTATGTGTCTCTGTATTGTTGCATGTGTTAAAAGTGTATGATCTTCCAGGTGTTGTGGGGAACAAACTTAGTGTGGCGTTCAGTCATTTTATTTGGAAGCGAGAGAGGGGTTTTGTAGCCCACAATACTTTGATAGGAGAGTATGATAGAGGGGGGCTGAAACTAGCAGACATTGTGTTGAAGAAGTTTTGAGGATAAAATTGCTAAAGAAATTTTTGAGTCCGGACTGTGGGGCACCATGGAAAGATTTTTTTGTAGAATGTATTGGTAAAGTAGGGTGTTTTGGGGTCTTTGGCCTATGCCAGTTGCCCCCAGGCAGTGTGATAGATGTGCTGCCCCCATTTGGCAGTGAAATGAAATGAAATGAAAAAAATGAAATGAAAAAAATAGTTCATATAATATGGACCTAGTTAAGAGGGTTTTCATTGCAGCGGGGGTCCCCTTTCGGAAGGGTCCAGTGACCAACCTGGTTGAAAATTTGGTCCTAAATACAACGGTGAAGTGGGGATCCCTCATGGCGGGTGGTGCTCCATGTGCTAGTGTACCAGCCTCTATGGAAGACGCTCAGGGAGTGGGTGTTGATTTCAGGGTGTGGATGGGAGGGACTGTCTGGAAGAGACTGACTGAATTGAGCACCCGGGCCTGTTATGTCTTATTGACTTCTGTTGTGTTTAGGCGTCTGGTGGCTGAGTTGTCCGGTAGCGGAGTAGTCCGATGAAAACATGCCAGTGTGATGCGGTACGACCATCGCACCGCATCACACTGGCATGTTTTTTCATTGGACTACTCCGCTCTCACCTCACCCATCTTCATCTGGCCATGACTTATCGCTTTGCTTCTGTATTGTCACCAAATAACTCTTTCAATACATTGGACTCATCTGGACAATTATGTTTGCATCTTTGATACCTTTTATGTTTTTTATTATACATTTTTGTCTTTGTGCTCCCCATTTCCTTTTCTGTGTACACCCACTTACCATGAAGTTTGTCCCATCTTGTGTGTGGGTTTTTTTTGGTTTTTTTTGCTTGTACATATTGTAAATAATAGTATTATTTGAATTTCTGTGTTTTTGATAATAAAAGATAAAAAAAGAACACGCCCGATCTCGTCTGCTCTCGGAAGCTAAGCAAGTGCGGGCCTGGTTAGTACTTGGATGGGAGACCGCCTGGGAATACTGTAAGCTTTTTCTAGATCTTTAGATAGTACTCTACTGCAGTAAAGCGCTATTGTAAATGCAAGTGCATTTGCCAAAAAAGTCATCATGGACATTCTAGTTGCCATAGCAATGACATCAAACAAGCATCGGTCTTCCTTTCGCCTGTTAGCAGCTAAACTAAGCGAGTGCGGGCCAGGTTAGTACTTGGAGGGGAGACCGCCTGGTGAGAAAAGACAAAGGTGGCTTTAGTCTATGCTTTTCCTTATGTCTACTGGTAGTCAAAAAAATAATACAATAATAGTGTCAAGCTTAAAAAGTGAGTTTCATTGCAATTTTATTTGCAATTTGCCCCGGGTATTATCGCTTACGGCCATACCTGCTTGGAACACACCCGATCTCGTCTGCTCTCGGAAGCTAAGCAAGTGCGGGCCTGGTGAGTACTTGGAGGGGAGACCGCCTGGGAATACCAGGTTCTGTAAGTGAGCACAGTGGGGGGGCCATCGGAGGCGGCCTCAAAGGGGCTCACCTTAAGCCCTGTTCAGACGCAGCGACAAAATCGCGCCTGTCGCCCTAGTTTGTCGCCTGTGCATTTAAGGACAGTCGACTTGGTCGCCGGAAAAAAAAAAGCCACCAGCGGATACGGCGCGGCGCGACCAGCACAGCTGACCTGCTGCCAGAGTTTAGATTCCTGGGAGCGGGGTGTTCGGGACCACATTTTCCGCTCTGTTGTCGGGCTGGGCCGCAGACCTGGGGCACGTGGGCTCGGTCTCAGGGGGCAGAGAGGAGCACGTGTGGTGTCACGTGTGTAACATGCGCTCCACGGCGAAAGAGCGCGGTGTGCAGCCAGCACTGTGTTTTCCTCCTCATCCTCCGATTAAGTGGTCAAAATATGTGACGCGCACCATAATAAAAGTGCGCGGCTGCTACACGGAGCAGAGGAGAGAGAGAGAGAGAGAGAGAGAGGGAGCCACGGATGCCTCCCAAAAAGCTGAAGAAAAGAGCGAGGGAGAGAGATCATTGGGCCAGCGTCAGCGGAGGGACAGGCACTTCTGGAACAGGAGACGTCCCGTTGGTGCAGGTAGAACACTAAACACTTGAAGCCCTGTCAGGCGCGTTTATTATGCCGATAAAACTCTGCACGGAACTCAGTTTACGGTTCTACAAATGCGCAGGCTCGGGTCTGTTCGGTCAATCATGCATTTGGTTTGTTTACGTCCTTCTTCCCGGATATTGAGATACGTAGTTACGTCACTCAAGCGTGGTCTCTGATTGGTTGCCATCCGCGGCGGTCACTGCGTTGGCCGCAGAAAGTTCAGCTTTGTTTATCTTCTGCGACGGTCGCCCCGGTTGCGCAAATGAAACGATTTTGCGGCCTCCGCAAAGTCGCTCTTGTCGCGTCGCGCCACACAACAGAATCGCAGGAGGCTTTTGTCGTGCGACACCATAGACTTTACATGTAAACTGGTCGCGTTGGTCGCTTTGGCCTGAACACCCCTTTACAGCGGTCGTCCAGCAGTGCGGAGGCGAGGGTTCCACCCCACCCTCTGTGGGAGTGGCCTGTAATCAGAGCCTGGTGTGTGTAAGTGGTGGACAGAGCTGGTTGTGCTTGTGCCAACATTTTCTCTTTTTCTTTGACGTTTTTGTGAGTACTTTTGAGTTTTTTGATTTGTTTTTTGGACTTTTGTGTGTTCCCCTCCCAGCACTGACTGGGAGGTGGTTCCTTTTTGTTTTTTCTGTGTTTGCCTCTGGTGAACATGGTTGCTGAAAACGGAATGGACATGACGACGAGCGTAGCTGAGGGACTAGAGAAGGAGACGGGAGTGAGCAGGGAAGGAGCGAGTAAAGAGAAAGAGCGAACGGAGGCGGTGAAGCATGGAAAGAAGAGGAGAAAGTATGAGAAGGACTTAACAGTGATGCTGGAGTGTTGTGGAAGGGCCGATGGTTTTGCTGTGCGCGGCCACGAACATCTGTGGGATGGTGCTGGTGCTATGAACTAACTGTCTCCACTCCGCAGGCGAAGGGGCGCTTACTGGATGGCTTCCTGGTGGGAGAGACTACAGTCCACGGGCGGGACATCACGGCGGACGAGCTGGTCATCTCTTTCCTGGGGCTGCCGGCTTACATCGAGGATGAGGAGATCGTGGCCAAGCTCCTCTCCTGGGGAGTCTCCGCGGTCTCCGACGTTGGAGGAGGATGTGGCCGGGGACGGACGTGGCGGACGGCATGAGATTCGTACGGGTGAGGTTCACTCACACTGTGCAGTCTCTGCCATACTCTGTTCGTGTCAACACAGGCGCTGGCCCTGAATATTTCAGGGTCATACATGACAGGCAGGTGCGGGTGTGCAGGGGGTGCCTGCAGCCTGACCATGTGTAGCGGGACTGCCCAGACTTCTTGTGCAGAAATTATGGGGGACAGGGACATTACTCTAGGAAGTGCACTGAACCCAGTGTGCCTAAGTGCTGGGAGTGTCGTATGTTTGCCCATCTGTGCCCGTGTAGAGAGGAGGAGAGGGAGAAGGGAGTGGTGTCTCGCCCTACCCCTAATCGGGGAGAGGGGGTCGTAACAGGCCCTACTCTCAATGCCGGAGCAGCAGTGGTTGAACCGGGGAGGAGGATGGATGAAGGGACGGCTCCTCATCTTACCTCTGAAGTGGGGTGGCTCCGAGCGTGAGCCAGATTCCCAAACCGGGCAGGGATGGGTCACGGCTGCCGCAAAGAACGTGCTCTCGGTTGAGGAAAAGCAAATCCTCGGCTGAGGGCGGCGTGGTGGAAGGAGCTCCGGCACCTGACGAGCTGAAAGGGGCGGGTGTCGGTCTGACAGGAGACTGGATGGGACAGAGCAATGGATAAATCTGTCAGGCAAAAAAATGTGGGCTCCCTGTACTGTGCCCTGGGTTCAGGGCACTCCAGGGGGGTGGCGGTGTTTGTGAAACCAGGATACCTAGGCCAACCTGACATTACTCATGTGGATCCAGAAGGGCGGTTTATTGTTTTAGATTTTGAGGGGGCCCTGGCCTTCCGTCTTATCAATATACATGCTCCCAATGATGAGTACAAGAGACGGTCTTTTTTTGTGCGCGTGTTCTCACACGTCATGGAAAGGCAGTCTGCACCCGACCAGGAGGGCCTTCTTCAGGCAGCAAGTGGTGCAGAGGGTACTCAAACAGACCAGGCTAGACATGTGTTGTGTGTCTGGCTCTCTGCTGAGGTTTCTGGGCGGTGCCGCATACGCATGGTCGGGTTGCAGTGATCACTTTCACCTATCGGTCAGTTTCTTTCTAACAGGGGGTAAAAGGAATGGGGGGTTTGTGGGTCATGAATAACTCAATCCTGCAGGATGAGGAGTATGTTAGAAAAATGAATAACTTATTTAATTGTTTAGAAGATGAAATGGAAGTGAGTAATAGTTTGATAGAGTGGTGGGAGAGAGCGAAGGAGAGAATCAAGAGTCTCCCTATAAATTACTGCAGGCAAAAGAGGTGGGTTGATACCATGGAGGAGAAGGCACCGAGGAAGAGGCTACAACATCTTAGCACTGCCGCCACGTCTCTGCCAGGTGAAGTTGACCCGGAGGAGTTTTTACCAACATCTGGTCCGTCTTCTTCTTTCAATCTTCAAAGTCAGGAACATTCACTTGTACGATCGTCGAACTGCTTCCCATTAGCCTATATTCATCAGATCTCTTCACACTCACCTCGCCCATCTCCATCTTGGCGCCCACATCGGTTTTCATCTGTACTGTTGCCCAACAACTCTTTAATATCCATAGATTCAACAAAACGTCTGTTATTACATCTGTGAATTCTATTGTTTCTATTGTTAATATTTGTCTTTGTGTTCCCCTGGTTTTTTCCTTGTGTGTGATCCCCACCTACCCTCATTTGTCTTGTATCGAACAATTTCCATTTTTATTTGCAATTTGCCCCGGGTATTATCACTTACGGCCATACCTGCTGGAGACACACCCTCTGTGGGAGTGGCCAGTAATCAGAGCCTGGTGTGTGTGTGTGTGAGTGCAGCAGCTACTGCAGGATTCAGCACAAACATTTTGCTTTTCATTTGGAGTTTCTGTGTGCATTTTGTGGGCATTTTGATTTGGTTTTTGGGTTTTTGTGTGTATTGACTGGGAGGTGTTGTGTTTTTTTCCCGTGTGCGAGCGAGCGAGGGACAGCAGAAGGAGGCGAGGTCGAGCAAGGACGGGACGAGCATGGAGACGGGACGGACGGAGGCGGCGAAGGGCGGGAAGAGAAGACGGAGCTATGAGAAGGAGCTGACTGTGTTGCTGGAATACCTGTGGATCAGTGCTGGCTTTCCGTCAGCTGAATAAGGAAAAGTTTGAGCTTCACAGGCAAAGGGGCGCCTGCTGGATGGCTTCCGTGTGGGAGAGACTACAGTACACGAGTGGGACATCACGGTGGACGAGCTGGTCGTCTCTTTCCTGGGGCTGCTGGCTTACAATCGAGGATGAGGAGATTGTGGCCAAGCTCCTCTCCTGGGGAGTCTCCGCGGTCTCTGAGGTCAGGAGGCGGATGTGGCCGGGGACGGACGTGGCGGACGGCACGAGATTCGTACGGGTGAGGTTCACTCACACTGTGCAGTCCCTGCCGTACTCTGTACGTTTCAATACAGCCGCTGGCCCTGAGTACTTCAGGGTGATACATGACAGGCAGGACCATGTATAGTATTCCTACACTTTTTGTGTAGGAACTGTGGGGGTCAGGGACATTATGCGAGGGAATGCACTGAACCCAGGGCGCCCAAGTGTAAGGAGTGCCACATGCTCGCTCACTTATGCCCGTGCGGGGAGGGGGAGGGTGCGGTGAGTGCAGAGCTGGTCCCAGTGATCAGAGTGCGCGGGAGTGAACCTCTGGAGGAGGTCTCGACCACGCTCTCCGGGTCTTCGTCGGCGGAAAATGCGGTGCTTGACGCCGCCACGCACAGCGCCGAGGCGCCTGAGCGAGGGGGGGACGAAAGTGGTGGCGTCTCGCCCGACCCTCAATCAAACCACTGAGATAAAGAAACGCCAGAGTGAGGGTGAGAGTTGTAAAACCAGGCTGAAAAGGACCAAATAAGATGGAACCCATTTCTATTCCTCTGTATCTCATGGTGGGCTTCACCCTCCTCTCTCTCAATGCTGGTGGGCTGATAAAGTATCAGAGGGTTCACAGAGCTTTACATGTGGCCCTCTGGGACATTTTGTGTCTCCAGGAGACGTGCTGGGATGACGTGATGGTGGACTCCGGTGCATGAATGTGGGCTCCCTGCACTGCGCCCTGGGTTCAGGATACTCCAGGGGGGTGGCTGTCTTGGTGACGGCAGGATATTTAGAACAGCCTAGTGTAGTTCATGTGGATTCAGAGGGGCGTTTTATTGTTTTAGATTTTGTCGGTGCTCTCAATTTTCGTCTCATTAATATTCATGCTCCGAATGACGACTATGAGAGGAGAGCTTTTTTTGCGCATCTCTTTTCGTTTGTCACTGACGAGACTATATTAATTGGTGACTTTAACACTGTGTTGAGCAAGTTTGATGTTGGTTGCAATAATTATTTTCGTGATGATGTCAGTCGTTTTTTTCTATGTGATTCGGTGCGGAATCTGAACATGTGTGAGGCGTGGAGGAGTTTGCACCCTAGGGCTAGAGGGTTCTTTAGGCAGCAGGTGGTGCAGGGTGTTTTGAAGCAGCCGTGTTTGGACCATAGACATAAAAACAATGGACCAATGGTCGTCACTCTGCCCCATTCATTTTTTTACAGCTCAGTCATGGAGAATTTAAAATGGCCGCGGGTTACGCCCCGCTTACCCCTCCCTCAGAAAATATTCCTAAAAAGGAGAGAGGGGCGGAGTCTTGGCTGTGAACTCTCGGCTGGGGCTCACTCTCGTCGAGTTCCCGCAGCTGAAGCTACAGGTGGCTATTGCGGCTGTTACAACCATGGATGTATTAAAAGAACTGGATAAGGTACGCCCCCTCTGTCTGTGGTCCCAGATTGATTTGTGGCCGTGCGAGGTACTGCAGCCTCTTGGAACCAGCCATTTTCTAAAATTGCACATTATAATTGCAGACAGTACTGAATTATTATCGGTATTTAAATAAAATAGAAGGAAATGTTCTTTTCTACCGTTTCTAAAATCACCGAAATTACCGTTTTTATATTAAGTGACGTCACCGCAAACATGTGCGAGTCACGTGAACGAGCACGTCGGACGATATAAACAGAAGCACGTGGAAAAGGCTCGACTAGCGATACCTGTAAGTTGTATTTTATTTCATTTCAGACGCTTTCAGGTGTGCTCTAACATGAAGAACACAATTACAATCACACAAGCTAACGTTAACACAAAAACTTGCAAGCTGCGTGGTCGTTCACGTCGCTCAAAGCACCATGGGGGAAAGCAAAGATGTCAGCCTTCGTATCAGGAAGTAAATGCGGAAGTAAGAAACTTTTTTGGGGTCATGCGCCAATGAGCACTCTCCATAGGGATAAACAGGACGGCCATCTTGGGTTCATCTTCCAGGTTTTATTATAGTTCTATGGTTACAACCCAGCTCTGCTAGGGTAGGGGAAGTAACAAAAAAACCAAAGATGGGAAAAGGTTTAAATAAAGATGCAATTTAATGAACAGGGGAGTAAGGGTAAAGTAACAGAACTAACCCAAAATAAAACTAATAAAACAATACAAAAGAACAAAACACACAAGTGCTGGTACTGCCACTGCGGCCCAGATACACACAATACAAATACAGTGACTGCCACTGCAGTCCTGAACAAATTTAATCACAAATACATGCAGGTGCTACCACTGCAGCCCTGAACACACAATGGCATACTGGCCACACTCAGGCCAGCAGCCCCGAACAGGTGAACAGAGAGTCCTTAAATACTGGGAGGGGCTGATGTGAAGCTACAGGATTGGCCAGGTCTCAGGTGGCACCAATCAGGGACCAGCCAGCTGCAGCCAATCATGATCCTGGATGTAGAGCCGGATTCTTCCAGCACACAGACCATGGATGTATTAAAAGAACTGGATAAGGTACGCCCCCTCTGTCTGTGGTCCCAGATTGATTAGTGGGCGAGGTACTGCAGCCTCTTGGAACCAGCCTTTTTCTAAAATTGCTCATTATAATCGCAGATAGTACTGAATTATTATCAGTATTTAAATAAAATAGAAGGACATGTTCTTTTTTACCGTTTCTAAAATCACAGAAATTACCGTTTTTATATGAAGTGGGGGATTGTCGTCACGTGACGCCCTAAAGCAAAGATGGCAGCCTCCGTATCAGGAAGTAAAGCAAAGATGTCAGCCTCCGTATCAGGAAGTAAATGCGGAAGTAAGAAATTTTTTTGGGGTCATGCGCCAATGAGCACACTCCATAGGGATAAACAGGGCGGCCATTTTGGATTCATCTTCCAGGTTTTATTATAGTTCTATGACACAGACTCACACAAACACAATGTTGGAAAAAGCACAATAGGAGGCAGGATCTGTAGGCCTGGGGCCGTAACTGCGGCTAATGAGGCTAACGAGCTGAAGGCTATTAACGAGCTGCTGCTGCTGCTCATCTCTGCACGTCAGACAAACATATCTCAGTAAAAGTGGTGAGTACAAATCCTACTCAAAATGTTATCCTTACTGTTTAATTCAAATTAAATGTCTCAGTTGTGAAGACACTAATTTGCACATTTGTTTTTAGTTTAACTTGGAGCTACTATTTCAGTTCATCTTGTTGTAACAATAAATTAAAGACAAAACAACATGTAAGATGTAAATGCAGCTTTACCAAACAGGACTAAATTGGATTAAGCTCTGTCTTAGTTTCTAATGGCAAGACTTATGTTTTGTAAATGATTGACATTGTCTCTGTCACTGTGAGGAGTAAATCCTGTCAGGTGTGTTACTAGTTGAGTTTTATTCAGTTTACAACAGCACAGCTTCACACAGCATTTAGGATTTACTTTGTCATTCCACATCTTTAATGTACAGAGTAAGAGGTGGTGCTCAGTTACATTTATTTAAGTAGCTTTTTTAGTAAATATTATTTAAACTGTTTGTCCTTCCACTTAAATCAGTGACAGAAGCTGCATGGTGACGAAATTAAAATAAGTTAAATATCTGTGTTTCTTGCACAAATTTGGGGCATTATGGAAAGGTTTGCTCGTCCAACTAAATATTCAAATTATAAATGAGACTCTTAACTTGAGTAGTACTTCTCACCAAATAATTATTCTTACTAGAGTGACATTTTGAAGACGAGGTACTATTTTAAACTATTTATTATTTAAGTAACAGTAATTTGTACAATATTTGGGGTTAGTACTACATTAAAAAATAAAGACTGAGCTTTATGATTTGTGCGAGTGTGTATATTGGTCTAACGGTTCATGTTTTCTTATTTTTTTCTAAACTGTTTTGTTTTTGTTCCCAGGTTTTCCTTTCCATGCAGTAGGGCCAGGCTCATTTTGCGGCAGCGGCATCTAACGTGGCAATTTCTGTCATCTTGTGGCGTCTGTGTGCTCCAGGTCTGTCTTGGCATCTGTGTGCTCCAGGCTACCTGTCGTGGCAACTTTCACTTTTAAGAAATGTATGCTTCCTGTATTTCATGTATGCATCTATATTATGACCTTCATGCACAACCGGCCCACAAAAGACCAAGTGGGACGCACAGCTGGAGGTGGTTCTGCCTATAATTTCTCCACAGCAATCCTTCTCTAATGCCTGTTAGGGTGCACTCCACAAAGGACATTTCAGCCATCCCAGACCTCGTCACCACCTCTGCATGCATTGATCTACACATGCCATAGTAGGTTGCATTTGTTGTGTACAGTTCTATGATGCCCTAATGTCAGATGATGGGCAAATGCCTGTAAAATGCTCAGGGAAATGTACTGCTTTTTGAATTATCCAAAAACAAAATCCACAAATATTGAACCTTAATCATTTGAGACGGCCTCCATAAACTGCCACATTAATAACAAAGCACCACTTTCTTTTCTTTTTGTTGAATAAGTTGACATGTTGTTTTGTTTCACTTTGTTGGGTCCTATAACTCCAGAGATACTCACCATAAACCAGGCCAGAACCTATATCTGACAGTTAAACATTAAATTGCCCACATTATTAAACGCTCTTCAGATCAGTCTTAAAACCAGAGGTATTGAAGACATCACGTAAACTTAACCAAATGGACATTTATTTTTTCCATTCAGAAATATTGACAAGTGGTCGATCAATAATTTTTGATGTAGTACACCTGTAGTACACTTTTTTTTAACAAAATAAAAGTGTGTTAAATTTGTACTTTTAAAACAATAAATTAAACGATGCCTCTTTTCTCTACTCCGTCACAGATGTCTGATGTAATGTTACTATCTGACTGTATATTAATAATAATTAATATGACATAATAAATGATCAAGTTTCTAAGAAAATAAAAAGGTTGTTTGTTTGGTTCTCAGTCTATCCAATCACCCCATGAAGTCTCTTTTGAAATGAAATGGTAGACCTATATGGTTTTTGTCTGTTTACCTCGCCATCTGAAGTGACTGTGACTGAAGTAAATGTTTTTGATATTCTACACATCAGTAAATCCTACCAAAAAAACCAACCAAACAACAAAAACAAAAAACACAAACACACACAAAAAAATCCATCCAAATGAATCCATCTATCGTCTGTACGTCCGTCCCACGCGTCATCGCTCACTGTCAGCCTGTTAACTAAACACAAACAGCTACTTATTGATTGTATTGCATTTTTGGCAATTTAATAAAAAGAGAAATAAGTAGCCACATTTTCAAGTAGTAAACCCTACTGCAGGAAAACGACTTTTTACTTTATCCATTTGGCACGAGTGTAACACCTGAAGCACGGTCCAGCCCAGAGGGATGTGGTTTTGAATCACGTTCTTCGACGATGGCTGATCTTTATGGTAAAAGATTGAATTACTTTATAAACTTTTTTCACAAAACAAAGAACATATATTATTCTGTCAGCTATATATTTATTAAATCTTTATATAAAATGGTATCTGTCTAAAAAATGTTACCCATGTAAACACGTGTAAGGATGGCTCACGTGCTCTAAACCCTTGAATTTAAAGACTTTGTTATCAAAATCATGGATTTTGGCTGACTAAACGCTTTATTTCTCAACGCAAATTTGTAAAAATTAAGTAACTTGCAGCACATTGAAATACTAATGTTAATCTATACAATGGGAATATTTCTGTCTTGACATATACTACAAAGGAAGAAAAAAAAAAAACAATGCCATGACCTCAACATTGTACTTTAACTTCCACATAACTTCTCGTGGCATCTGTGTTGTACATGTGTTGTACATCTCTTAGTATAATTTTGGTTCAACATTTTTGTATATTCCTCTAAGCTAATAGCATTTTTGTGTATTTGTTCTTAGCCTATAGAACAAAAGTCAGAATTTTACTCTCTATTACGATTAAGTTTACTTACACAAACATTGTACCATCCATTGTAAATGATTTTACACTAAAGTCAGAGATCACTCACGTTACATCATATTAGTATTATCATGTTTCTCATTTAACATAAAATTAATAGAGTTTCTCTATTGCCACTGCATTATGTTCCATTTAACTTATAGAAAATGTTGAAGACGTTTTTAAAAACATTTTTGAAAGGGTCTATTGTTTGCCTTTTCTTTACTCTCTGGATTGAATTTGGTGATAATGCAATGAATGATGAACCAATCCTCCTGATGATTTGGCATATGCTGACCTAAATGTTACTTATATTTCCATTTGGTATAGATACTTTATGTTTATGTTTTTCACTTATATTTACAGCACAAAGACTGCCTTGATTGCTTTGTTATTGTCCTGACTCTTATTTTATATGTCTAGTTTGCTTAAAGGTCCCATATTCTGCTATTTTGCCCTTTACACAGTCTATTCTAAGGGCTTTGTTGATACATTTTTGCGTTGTGTAATATCCATAACATAACAGTTTACAAAAAACACCCATTTCTTGGACTGGCCCCCCTCCTTGCAAAAGCAAACGGCTCACTCTGAGATCTGACCCCCCCGAACAGAGAGCAGGCTGCCTCCCCCGCCCAACCCACGCCGAAGCCTAGAGTGGAGATGGTGCGCATGCGCCGTGTGCTCCGGTAAACAGCGATACACAAACACTGAATAAACATTTTATCCGTCCTGACGGTGCGTCGTGCTGAGTCCTACGTCCTGGATCTGACCTGGAGTTTGACGTGCTCCAGGGCCTCGACGACGGACGTTGCCGTTTGGTAAATAACAAGCTAACTCTTCTATCTGTCGTATCCATCGTGTAATTACTGTGTAGCATTAGCATTAGCTGTTTTTATTCTTGCGGCTGCGTGCTTCCTGGAGGCGTGGCTTAAACACCGCGTCATCCTGGTGAAGCCGCGTCATCTTAGTGAGGAGCCCCCGTCTGCTGCTCAGCCGAGGGGGACGGAAAAGACAGTTCTCTAGTGAAAACATGAGGGAATCAATCAAAAAAACACTTTGGGCACAACATACGAGGCCCAAATAGCACTGGAGGAAGGTTAAAACCTCTGAAAAGGCGATTTTGCATGTTATGGGACCTTTAAGTTTAGTTAGTGTGCTGCCCCTTTAAGAGAAAACAGGATGTGGCTCCTGCGTGACATGTGCAGCGCGGCAGAGGAGAAATATGGCGTCAGTTAACTATCTTTAAGTTGAGCGCGCGTATACAGCATAAACGAGCGCATTCACAGGAATCGAGGGCGCACAAACTGAAAGTGAGAGGTGAAAATGTTAACTCGAACGCAAAAACTGTTGTCGTTGTTGCCAGCGCCCGTGTTAAACAGCTCCGCGCTCTGTTTTCAGTCCAGCGCGCTTTCTCCTCCATCCTGCGCCCGCTCGGTGTTTTTGGGAAACAGAGAATACGTCATCAAAAACAGACTTGACAAGACGATCACAGATTCAGCGATAAATGTCAAGAAAAGACTTGAATTGACTTCCGATCGTCATGGACAACTCAAATGTAAGTTTATTCTTTCTCACACAGATTTCAATTAAAAAGCAGAAGTAGTTTTAATGTCCAATCTTTTTATTCAGTTTTATTCTACATGAGATAATAGAGTTCGGGATAGAACGTCAAATAACAGCCGTTGCCATAGAAATCCACCATGTTTGCAGCTGGTGTGCTAAACTTTCATAGAGAAACATGAGCCAAAACGATGTAAAAAAAAAAGAGGACAAAACATCCATGGAAGAACCTGATAAACTTCTGGGTCACTTCTGGTAAATACATTTATCAATATTTAGTGTTAGAATACTTTTGAAATAACACTAAGTTAAATCTCCATTGATTTAACATTGGGTTAAATGAAAATTCTGTTATGTGTGACGTCACGATCCCGAGCTCCATACGGGTACGTTCTGTTCATGGATGTATTATAGTTCTATGGTTCTGTTGCCGGGCCAGCGGTCACCTTGCAAATGCAGAAAGAGCTAAATTGTAATATATAAAACAAAAACAAAGCAAAAAAAAAAAAAAAAGATAGATTGAAGTTCTTAAATTAACACACACACACACTCACACACACATATATATTATATATATATGTATATATATGATAATGACATCTGTTTGTCTGTAACACATGAGCCTTCTATTTTTAGGAGGTTCTTAATGAAATACTGGAACGTCTACTGACAAGACTTCAGTGGGCCATGCATCAGCCCTCGGTGGCTCGGTGGCTCATGTTTCTCTATGAAAGTTTAGCACACCAGCTGCAAACATGGTGGATTTCTATGGCAACGGCTGTTATTTGACGTTCTATCCCGAACTCTATTATCTCATGTAGAATAAAACTGAATAAAAAGATTGGACATTAAAACTACTTCTGCTTTTTAATTGAAATCTGTGTGAGAAAGAATAAACTTACATTTGAGTTGTCCATGACGATCGGAAGTCAATTCAAGTCTTTTCTTGACATTTATCGCTGAATCTGTGATCGTCTTGTCAAGTCTGTTTTTGATGACGTATTCTCTGTTTCCCAAAAACACCGAGCGGGCGCAGGATGGAGGAGAGAGAGCGCGCTGGACTGAAAACAGAGCGCGGAGCTGTTTAACACCGGGCGCTGGCAACAACGACAACAGTTTTTGCGTTCGAGTTAACATTTTCACCTCTCACTTTCAGTTTGTGCGCCCTCGATCCCTGTGAATGCGCTCGTTTATGCTGTATACGCGCGCTCAACTTAAAGATAGTTAACTGACGCCATAGAGAAAAGGAGAAAAAGTCTTCACTTCTACTGAGATGTGTCTTACTGTTTATGCTGTTCAAAGTTCTTAAAAGGGCATTCCCTGTAAGTATGTTGTAAATATGTTAATTTACCAAAGACAATTCATGATCAAAGGATATGTTAAAATCTGTTAAAGTAAATGTAAAAGATGAAATATTTTCGAGCTAACTTCTCCCATGCTATTCATTTGGTTAGCATTAGCATAAAACGTGGATCACTGTACTATTTTGTATACTCACTCATGTGTACTGTATTTTGTTGTTACAGTTTCACACCTGCCATATAAAGTACAGTCTAAAACCCACCATGGCGTCAGAGACTTATTGTGTGGAGGTGGTTAACTCCTGGATAGTGGAAAGGGGTTCTGCGACGCCAGAACAGTTATCCATATGGAGGGTAAGTACAAATCTCATAGTGTTGAAACCACCTGCTCCTAACCATAGGA